>JAJJHQ010002270.1:48796-111102 GCA_021223825.1 Drosophila ironensis
GGAGGATGAATGCCTTGGCTTGTTTTTAGAACTGTGACCGCGTGTAATAAACACATTGTTAAATAGATTTGCGTGCCTCCCAAAAAAAAAAAACAAGATGAAAGCATAATTGTTACATTGCCAACAAAAGAATTTGGCTTGCTTCTCTGCCAATTTGCATACAAATAATAATAATACCAGCGCGCTGGTAGATGTTGGTTGTCCTAGTGGCGGCATAACTTTCGCTGCCAGTTGAAAATTTACACGCTTTCTTCTCGAAAAACACAATCAACTTAGAACCAGCAAACGGGGCTAAAGACCGATGTATATTTCGTTTGATTTGTATAGACAAACACCGCCGATTGTGCTTAATTATAGAGGGCAAAGCACCGCTAGACGCTGGATGCCAAAGCCAGTTTGTTAGCTTATTCCTATGGCTAGGTCATGTCTGATTCCTACTGCGATCTTCTTCGCATGAGTTGCAGCCTTCTCCCGGTGATGCAACCACCGCCGACGTACGACGTACGACTTTTTCACGCTCCCAACTCGGCTAATTAGAGGGGGGAAGTGTAGGCCCAAAGCATTGGCCACTCATCATAATTAATTGCAGCCTTGCCACATGCAGCATCAAAGGGAAATTTAACTGCAATTTTACAATGGCTAGAGCCCAGGGTACCTCCGGCGATTTTATAGAAGCCAAACACGATAATACCCCAAGAAACTATATCTAGGCAGATTATTTCATTCATTAGATGTGGCCAGGACCAATTAGGTCAGCTGAGAATCTATTAGGGAAACTAGTTCACCGCCCAGAAGTTTCACCAAGAATTTCACTTAGCCCAAAAACGAGATGACCTTTCCAGAGGCTAAACAACTCGATTCGATCACTTTCGAGCCAACTTTCAATGTGATTTCCTCCTTTTTTTCTGCCCCCCATCAAAAGTTTGACTCGTGCCTCGTTGCTGCAGAAATGACACCAACAATTTCACAAGTCATAGAGCATATAATCACAGGCCTGGCAGTCCCCCCACCGAGTACACGAAAAAAAGCGCTGAAAAAAGTGAATTGCAGTTAATGTGGATTTCTAGAAATCATAACGAGGAAAACAAAAAAGGGGGGAAAATAAAAAAAAAATATAAAAAACAGCAAGACGAAGGCGGTGCCGAATCAAAGACAAAGGAAAACCCTCCTCCTGCCAACGGTTGGTGAATGAGTGTGAAATTGTTGTCCGACAGTTTAACAGACATTGGCATCTGCCGCCGATTTTCCAAACAAACAAGCAGGCGAATGCATTCATTTGGATTTACCATAGACCCATAGACCCAAAGCATGGACATCGGAAGAAGGCGTGACTTGGTCAGCAGATGATTGACATGCCGGAGTAGAGTGCACATGTGGCAGAGTGCACTTATCGAGGCCCGTCTGTGCGGTACGTGCGTGTGTGGGCTGATCAAAGAAGCAACTCACAACTCACAACTCAAAACTCACACACAAAAAGTTGCCAACGCTGGCGAGCGGAAAATGAGGGGAAATCAAGCATGAAAATTGGACACTAAAGTGGGTTGTTTTCCAGCTCTAATTGAAATTTGATGAATGGCAGCTGAAAAACACATCAAATGCCATGAGCAGGTGAAATGAGAGGGAAATTCTGCAGAGTTCGAAGCGAATCAACTGAAAAGATTGAAAGTGAAGTTTCAGGCGAGGATTGATCTCAGCTCTTTGGTTTTTAAGCAATCAATAAAGCAAATAACTTTAATTATAAGAGATCCAAGTTTTCTGAGATTAATAAAGTCAAGAAATTCAACGAAATTGTATCTAAACTAAGCTCCAAGCTTACATATTTCCAAAATAAAATGGCAGCAAATGCAGGGGAGTAATAGGATCAAGAAATTTAGCTCAAATGAATTCCAAGTTTACATATTTCCAAAATAAAATTGCAGCAAATGCAAGGAAGTAAAGGGTTCAAGAAATTTATCAAAATGTTAACTAAACTAAGCTGCAAGTTTACATACCAAGTTAAAATTGCAGCAAATTCATGGCAGTTATACCCCAAAATGTGTGTTCAATTAAATGATTAATGGCTCATATCAGCTAAAACAAGAACTTCACCAAATTAAACTCAAATTGCAAGCAAACATTTAGCTTGGCCTAAACCTCGTTCAAATTTCCAACCCGCTGGCACTTCCAGAGACCCACCAGCTTCCTAGCTCTCCAATCAAGAAGTCAACACCTCATAGACCAAGAGGTGTGCCCCAGAATTCGAACATAACTCGCAACCTGAATGCAAACATTTCCCCCCAGAGCATGATCCATTACATCACAAACAAAACATGTCCATTTTCCGGGCGGACGGGGACAGGGCGGGGCAGGGCAGGGCAGGGTGGTATGGTAAGAGCAGTTACCGCTTTGTTTTATCAATTGCTTGTTAACACAAAGACGGGCCGCCGCAGAGCTGATTGAAGGTGACCGTTAGAGCAGCGACATAAGACGCCCAAAGTTATGCTAATTTCAGATTGTTGGCCAGAAGGAAAGGCTCTCTCTCTCCGGCCACGAACAAAAGATGATAGCTTGCAGACAATGACGCCTCTGATGATGATGGAGATGATGATGAATCCATGGAAAACGGGTAGCTAGTTGCAGGCTGTAGCAGCCAAAGCAGATGCAGCAGCAGCCGGCGGAAGCAATCTTTCGAATGCAAATGAAAGCAGTGAGGCGGAAAGACTGAAATGCTATGGGGAAAACCGGGGTGGACCGGGTGGTGTGCACTCTCATATATGATTAGGAAAAATCGAACAATGCTCTATGGCAATCCAATCGAATCCAATCCAATACAAACCAAACCAAACCAAACCAATCGAATCCCAGCAATCCGGCAAAACATGGAAGAAGAAAGCTGAGTAGCCGTAGCCGCCAGAAATCTTGTCTGGCTTTCTAACTCGCCTGCGCTGAATTTTTTTGTTTGTTTATTTGGGAAAGGGTTTATGTTTCTGTTTCTGTTACTGTTTCTGCGATGATTTATTAAAACTTTTACTAGCAATTAGAGTTGCGGGGGAAATGGGCGTGTGGCATAAAAACTTCGCAAAAAATCTCACCCACTAATAACAGTAATTTATTTGGCCAGCGAAAATTATTTCTCTTTGATTGGTCATCAGCAACATCAGCGGACCAAACAAAGCAAAACAACGTAACATAACTTAAATCCCAGCAAATGCGAAATGAAAAGTGAAATCCGGCAAAGGGTCAGCAATCCAAACAAAGGCAAAACAAAGAGTGGCCATAAAAGCGGCCCATAGAAATGGGAAAAAGCAAGAGTAAAAATAGAAGTGGTCTAGAAGCGGTCTTTTCAATTAACCCAAAAGGCACCCAGCCCGATATCTGGCCGGTGTATCTCTCTGGGCCGTCCAGCGACTGACTGCCCACTGTGCCCATTCCATAATTTATCGAACGATGTGCAATTTATGGCAATGACTCGGCTCTCGACTTGGCCAATGGCCAACCAGAATTGGCCATTTTTCCAAAAGCATTTATCTCGCCGCATGCTATTCAATTACGGAATGCAGGGGGACACAACATTTCCCATCTACCAAAGATCGCTGCAAGATCATCCGCCCAATGAGTCGGAAGATAATGTACTTGTATTGGCAAACGCTAATGAAGGAGGCACTCAGGAGATGACTTTTAGATAGCAGATTGATTAGCCGCCTAGGATTGGCCTAATGAGCCATAAAAAGGTTATCAAGTGTTCAAGGAAAAACAAGTAGAAAGGCTATAGATATTTACATTTTTCACTGTTCGGAGCTATAGAGTTTTTTGAAAATTTCAGTAGCGGAAGGGGAGTGGCCAAAATTAAATATAAACTTATTCTGCCTATATGAACCTAAAGCAAAAATAATTACGTCTCTAACTCTTACCATCTCGGAGAACGACGTGTTCTTACATACAGACGGACTGACAGACAGATGGACAGACAGAAAGACACACAGATAGAAAGACAGACGGACATGACTAGATCGACTCGCCTGTTGGTCCTGATACAAAATATGTATACTTTAAAGGGTCGGATATATCTTCTTCTACCTGTTATATACATTTTCACAAACTAAATATACCATTTGGTATACTAATACCATACATGGTATACTAATCACAGGTTGATTAGTCATTTTGAAATTTATAAGCTCAAAAATGTAATAGAAATCTTGAACATCATCATCATACCCGTGTAATTGTCGCACTTCTTTGATTTCCTCGGTGAAAAGAAATGTATGGTAGAGAATGCCAGGCTGCCCTATCAAATTAGACCCTTAAAGAGCATTTTGTTGATCTCCGATCATGCAGATCGTGCAGCTACAAGACATTGATATACTAATGAGGCCTGCAAAGAGCACGGGCACTGACACGGGCACTTTCCATTGAACGACTGCAGTGAGAGTGTAAATAATCATTAGGCCCGACTGCCAAAAACAAACTACATCAAGTTGGTCTCAAACAAACCTGACACCTAGCCGAGCCAAATGTGTGGGGGTGGTGTTGCCCCCCCGGGGGATGTACTATAGTATATCAGCGTAGCCCGTACTTCGTCCGGAACGACTCACGACCAAATTAAGATCTCACAGCATTTGGCAAACTAATTGCAAATGTCTCTACTACAGCAACCTGGAGCCCCGCGAGATGCCCTCGACTTGGAACAACTGCAGCTATTTGCATTACAAAGACCCAGGCGACCTATGAGATACTTCCAACATCTTTTATTCACCGTGCTCCCCCCCCTTCCTCGGCGCAAATCCCTCATCCTGGCCATCGAATTTGTGTGTCTTTTGTCTGCTTTTTTGGCCAAAAAAGAGATCCAAAGATGCAGAGACTGCGACTGCGACTGCCATGGCGAAGGCGAAGGCGACTCCAACTTCGACTTTGACTCCAACGTCTTTGGCTTTCTTCGAGCGCTCTCCGGCAAACTTTCTGCTGCTTTGGCTTTCTAGGTCGTGTAATTGTACATAGAGCAGCACACAACAACGGCACAGCTCCGTCAAGAAAAACCAATTGCATTTAAATCACATTTTTCTTTTGTTTTTCCCCCCTCAATTTTTCTGTTTTTTCATTTTTTGTTTTTACCATTTTGATGGCTAATTCAATTGGTGGCGCTGTTGCTGCTGATGCTGCTGCCTTCTGTTCTGTCTTCTGCCACATCATATTGATAAATAATTTATAAGAACAGTGCCGAGGCTAACCAGGCACTGGAGAGCATTTATGGTCTATAAATTTAATAAGCAAATGCGCTTTCCCGAAAACAAACCAAACGGTCAATTGGCAGTAATCAATGCTGGAAAATTTACCCGTACTAACTCAATTTGTGGCTTTCTGAACGTTGCCAAAGTTAGTTATGCGATTCGGTTGTTTCGGTTGCTGGTTTGTGGTCAAGCAAAGAGTTGGCAAACAAAATTAAAATTTTAGCATGTGTGTGTTTTGGTTATTATTTAGTAATCAAAACAAATGAAGCCTGGCTTTAAGGAACCTTTAGGTCTTGCCAATTCTGCTCTAAAAAGCATCTACCGAGGGCCAGAAAATTTCCATTACATGAGGCATAAGCTTCCGGCCCCAGCACTAAGCCTAGCCATTTGTTAACAATTTTATAACACAGTGGCGGCCATAAAGCAGCCCGGGTCGATGTCGGGCACAGAAATCTCTGGAAAACAAGAAATTATGCACCCCGCCCTACAAGCCGCAACAGCAGCAGCCGCAGCAGCGAGCGAGTAAAAGGAAACTTTTTGCGCATTTCAAGTTTGAGGACAAGGAATTACAATTTATAAGCAAAACAAAAAAGCATAAATAAATGCAGCAGCAGCTGAAGCAGAGGTAGTAGTAGTAGTAGCAGTAGCAAAAGTTGCAACATCAGCTAAAAGTCAGGGGGCCACGCCCACGAATTAGCAATTTAAATGCCCTCGAATGCCACCCAGCAAAATGTTGAGAGTCGCATTCGGGATCTGGTAAGATTCAGTGTCAATGTTGTTGCAAGTTGCTGCTCTATGATGCGGGGTACAGAAGATACTCGTACTGCCCACCCCCTAGAGCACTTTCTATGGTTGATATATAAATTTTATGAGTGCGACGCCCGGGTAAAAGTTGTTGCTCCACTAAGATCAGCTGGGGATCCATCCACACAACCACAACCAACAAAAAAATATGGAAAAGAGGGGGAAAAACCATGTTAAACGGCTCTCATTGAAGATTTGCCATTCAAAATACAATTTTCAGCATTATTTCAATCGTTGATTGCATTCACCTGTCGTGAGTGAGTGTCTGGAGTGATTCGAGATTCGAGATTCGAGTTTTGAGTGTGCGGGTTGCATGCTCGTGGCTCGGTATCTGGGTATCTAGGCATCTTTCCCACTTTAATTGCAGGCGAGCATAGAAATTGCCGCATTAACGTCTCTCTGTGGCCCACAGACCTTTTTGGGGGTCAAAGATGCTCCCCTCGGCTCGGCTCGGCTCGACCGCGAATCGAGTTTTGATTTTCGAATTTATAGTATGACTCATCGCCAAATTACTGAATTGCTTTCTTTCGGCTTCACTTTTCCTTAGAAAGTGCAATTAAGTTGTGTGTCTGTGAGTTCAAAATTTCAAAAGGAAATACCTCACCAGCTTTGAATTTCGTAATTAAGTTTCTGCAACGACCCTAAATCAAATATCATTTATATTCCTTTAACCTTGAACCACAAAACCCCAAGTTCCCACACTTGAAAGCCCATAAAAGAAACACATCACACATTTTTCCCCGAAAGCTCAACAATCAGAGATCGTTAGAAAATCGTAATAAAATCAAACTGAGCTCTGATCGACCTCTCAATCTCCGACCAAATCTCAATCTCCCTTCCGCCACAGCTCACATGGAAGTCCAATAAAAATCCCTGCTCAAACAATTTCATTTTCGTTTCTTTTGTAAGCCGATAGATACGAGTAGACCGACCGGCAGATAGATGGATAGAGGGAGAGATTGAAAGATGGAAAGACGGGAAATGCATTTGACTCCATCAACTCCACTTACAACAAGTGTGGTCAGCTTGGATTGGAGATTTTTTTATTCTTTCTTTTATTTTGTAGGCCACTGACAGCTGATTGCTGTTGCTGTTGCTGTTGCTGTTGCAGCGGCAGTGGCAGTGGCAGTTGCAACAGGCAATGCTGTAGCTGCCGTTGTTGCTGCGGCCGCTGACAACTTGACACAATTTTTAATAAGAAACAACGACAACGGGCAACAACAAGCCGGCCGCGTGTCAATTTCCATGGCCAGGAAAACCGAAACTGAGCCACAACTAGTTGGAGAAAATAGAAAAAGAATCTGCATCTGAGTTTGAATTTGTGAACTGCAGCGGCGGTGCCCCTGGCGATGGCTCCTTCAATGCAACTCGACTCAAATCAGATCGATAGGGGGAAAAAAACGATCATTTGGAAACCTTTCAAATGGTTTTCTGCGGATACTACAAGTGCTTATGGGTGTAAATATTTTTTTAGCATTGCTGCGGCGGCGGGCGAAAGATTTGCTAGGAAAAACATTTTCCTTCAGAAAGTTGTGGGTTGTGTCAAAGCAATTTGTATTTGTGTTTGCCCGGTCCGGTCATTTGTCAGATATTTTCACGGGTTAAGGTGGCCAGAAATGGCTGCGGCGGCCACTTTCCCAGAAACAGAAGTTGGGAGAGGTGGGCTACCGGCTCAATTATGTGCGAAGATTCCATCGAAATCATTAAAATAACAAATTGGCCACGAACGAAACGCAAAATGGTCAAAAGCCGCAAAACTCCTTTTTGGCTAACCGAGGAAAATTGAGTTGGCCAATGACTGCAGTTGCAGATACAGCGGATATTTAAGTGGCCTGGTCTGGTCTGGCCTGGCCCCGGCTTGGCCTGGGCCTGGGCCTGAGTCTGGTCCTAACAAACCACAAGCACCAAAATGGTGCAAAAGGGTACAAAGCCGAAAGAGGCACTGGCACCAGCCACACTTCAATTATCATCGAGAGGGAGAGGCAGCTTGTGGGTTTGGGTTTTTCCTTTTGGCGAAAATGCGCTTTCTAACAGTGCCCGCTTGCGCCGCCGGTTTCCATCTTCCCTATCATTGTGAAGTCATCGAAGTTTATCATCATCGTCATCGTCGTCATCATTCGGAGTTTGTGCGAGCGCAGTACTTCGCACACGAAAAGCAAAAGTTTCTACTTTATGGGCTAAAAGCGTGTGCGGTGGGTGTGGCATTTGAAATGGAAATTTATGCCACAAGATACAAGCTGGGCCACAATATATGTGTCATTTGCAGAGTCCCTGCATCTCGGGCTCCCGGGACTCGATTCCCGGGCCCGGACAACGCTAATTGAGTTCAAAGATCGCGGTGCCGGGAAAAGTGGGAAAGCTCAAAATCCGAATTCAGTGGAACTTTGCACGGTTTTATTAATCATTTCGAGGCAGCAAGGCAGACAGGCCCAGGCATGCTGCGCGCCCGTTCCCAGGCAGACACCCATATAACACGACCGCATCTTCAATCAACGTCAAAATAGAAAATACACAGAGTCCGGGAAGCACTCTCGGGGTTCCAAAAACCGGACAACGTTGCTGACTCCAGAGGAGCGCGAAAATTAATGAGCGAATTTCTCGCCCTAGACATTTTTTACATAGGCGGACGATATCGGGTTTGACTGCCTCGCATATGGGCATTATGGGCTGGATGGGCAGGCAGGCAGGCAGGCAGGATGATGGGCAGGCGCAACAAAGTAGTCCACCAGTCGCACTGGCAAACGCTTTGGCCACACCACCGCCATAGGACATATGATGAAGATAAAGATGATGATGATGGTGCCACCGATGCCACCGATCCTGACAGGTTTATGCGGAGCGAATGCTTGCGAAATAAGGGCCTCAATTACTCAAAAAGGGTGTGAGGTACTAATTTTAGAGCTTAACTTGGCCATTGTATTTTCTAATTTCTTAGAAAACAAAGAAGTTTCACTATAGAAGCTAAGAGACTAGTAAAGCCATATTGATAGGGAACTTTATGGAATTGAAATGCAAATTAGAATCAATAAAAGACTAGACAATAAAGGTCAGCCAAAGCTTTATAGCATTTCGGATTGTTCTTTTTTTTTGGGTAAAAATCGAAGCTTATTTGGAAAACCCAGCCCAAAGAAATGTTCCATTTAGAAAAGCCAGTTTGCAGCAGCATATAACACGAAATACGCCAACGCGTAAACCTCGATTCGCTGAACTCAATCCTCCTGGTTAACCAGGCTCTCTGTGCTGCCTGGCTTATGCCTCTTGGCAGTGGGATCTTGGCCGGAATGAGCGGCAGTTGGGTAATTTGATAGGCGACAACTAGCCAGCCACGGTTAAAACCGACAACGGACCTGCGGTGGAGATGCACAGGCCGGCAAAAAGTATCTCAACGTGTGCGTATCTCTTACAGCGCAACAAGCAAGTGCAACTAATAAATTAATGTGCCTGCCAGGAGGCAACAACAGGGAAGTCGATGTGGCGGTGGCCAGAATGGAGTGGAGAAAGAGGCGACTCTTCTCCGTGGGCCTTGTAACCACTCATAGCGGGCTGTCACCTCGCAAAATGAAAGCTACAAGCCACAGCCACAGCAGCCTCAGACTCAGACTCGGATCATAGCGTGCTAAATTTGCCAAGCAGGCAGCCAGCCAGGCAGCCAAGCAGTTGGCATGTCAATGAGAGATACAAGATACATTCGTATCTCTCGGCTGGCGAGGAATGCACTGCGCTTGCATACGAGATGAGCTGCATTCAAATGCAGCCTCAAGATCCCCCCAGTGAGGAGTCGGTTCTTCCCCGGACTTTGTGGCTGAAATGAGGGAAAAAGAGGGCTGACCTGCATAACGGTGCCGCGATGGAACGAACTGCAGAATGAGCCATCCAACAGATACTCTCCGATCCGCTCGATTTGCCTCTCTTTATCATTATCCATAATAATAGAGAAGACTCTGACGAAGACCAAGACCAAGACCAAGCCGAAGATGACCGCAGCGAGTCGATGCAGCTTTCATAATGCTGTCCATTTTGATTATCATTCACTTAATTATGATTGATAGCTGTAAATGCTGAGGCTCGGGCACTGGCCGTGTATCTGTTAGATACCATTCTCATCTGCCCATCGAATGCATCGCTTGAGCCATTTCCATGTTTGTCCACGGCCACGAAATGCAAATTCAAATTGCCCGGCAACTGTGAAAATTACCTTCTACGAGCCGCACTAAATTTGTCGCAAATTGCAATTGACCAAACACGAAAGAGTTTTGACCGGCCACAAGTTTTTTGCTTGTGGCCCCAGCGAAGATGCATCAAAGTGCGGATATCTACGAGTTATGCCTAAGGCAGTTGCTGGGCTGATCACTAAAAACAAGTAGAAACGCTGAAGTCGATATCTCTAGAGTCTAGACAACGAGATACCATATACACATCTTCACTGGCAAAGGCCGTATCGCCATTATTTATTGTCCGATCTTTATAAATCTTGCCACATTACTAGATATTTAAATGTTAAGCTGTAAGCTGAAAGATTAATATCTCTTGATAAAACCATTTCGGAGATATAGACAAATATGCACGAAGGGGATAGTTTTGTGCATTTTATATAAACTCCAAATGCGTACACATATGCCGGACCTAAAACAAAAATAACTACGTCTCTNTATATAAACTCGAAATGCGTACACATATGACGGACCTAAATCAAAAATACCTACGTCTCTATCTCTTAACATCTCAGAGGACGGACGGACTGACAGACATGGACATGGCTAAAACGACGAACGTGGCTAAATCGAATCGGCTGTTGATCCTAATCAAGAATATATTGTATATATTTTGTAGGGTCTGAAATGCCTCCATTTGCCTGTTACATACAAACTTAATATACCATTTGTGCCCTAAGGTACCTGGTATAAAAACCTTGAAAAAGCTTGGCAAAGCTATTTGCTTTATATTGCCGACTTTGGGTTTTTACTGCCGGGGAAACATTAGCAATGGTCTTTCATGTTAAATCAGCATAGAAACGTAACTCAGTTTGCAGGGAGTTTCGGAAACTAATCTGCGATTGGAAAGGTTTGAGGGAAATCAAAAAAACAATAGCCATCTTGGTTATAATTTCTTGCAACTTGTTGCTAAAGACGCCGCTGCATTTCCCCGACAAAGCTCAATAAAAATGCATTCGATTTCCTGACCCCAAACACCGCGATGTCTCAGAAAGCCATTCATTCGCATTCCGATCCAAACTCGTGCAACCCGACCATTGCCAATGGCATTCAGCTAATACAGACATTAGCCGCATCCACTCTCCCTGCTGCGCTTCTCGCGGGAAATCTCGGGGTAGCAGTAGGAAGCACTGCAGCATGTACTATACCCTTCGAGGCGGAAGCTAATAATTAACACAGAAAAAGCAGCGCAGACAGAACTGTGCCCTGATAGACGGAAAAATGCAAAGTGGGAAAAGGAAAATGCAAAGCGCGTAATGTCGGCATCTTTATCTCTCACCTCTTTTTTTGTTGTGGGGAAAAGGCCATGCGAAAAAACAGATTGGCGGATGCAAAACAAAAGCCGAAATGTAACCGCAGGGCGGTGCGATGTCGAGGGGCGTGGCAGATGTGCAATGTGCGCTACTTTGATAAAAAGAAAAATAGTTGTAAAAAATAAATGCCAAGGCTAGGAAAAGCATAGAAGCGAAAGAAAGTCCAATAAAAGAAAGTGTTTGGCCCCAAGGCCCAAAAAAACCAACGACAAGGAGGTAGTGCAAATTATAAAATATATGTACCTATATATGATTTTGGTAAGACAAAGCAAACAACTGCAGTAATTAGACCCGATGTGAGTGGGAGCTCACAAAGAAATTACGAGTATTTGCAGTCCCCGGATATTTTTCGTTTTTAATTTGAAATTATCTGCGCTAGCCCCACGAAAGTTAATGCAGATTGCAATTATTTTGACCCCAAATTATAGCATTCAAATTCAAATTAAAGTGAGAATCTAAGCGTCTCCAATTTTTGCCGTTTTTGGGGTAAAAAATCATTTCCAGCCGAATACTAATTTCGCTTTCTTTCACTTTTTCAGGTAAGCCCCTCTTCTGGCCATCACAATGACCGCATATAGTACGTGAGTCGGGAAACAAAGGCGGGGAGGCTGAAAGCCCCGAAAGAAACCTCCTCGGTTCGGCCCCCCGGTTTCTTTGGGTTTATTATGCGTATTAGCGGTAAAAAGCAGCAGTAACAACAAATAGAAAACCAAGAAAAAGAACAACAAACATAAACATTTTGACCGTTTCGCCGGTTCTGGTCTTTTGTCTGAGGTAAATGACCATTTCGAAGCTTGGACCTAGGGCCTAGGCCATCAAGTGCTGGTTATGGATTCGCCGGTTAAACCTTTTATTCCCCGGCGTTTTTAAGTGAATTTGTTCGACATGTTTACCTTGAGCAAATACAAAAGGAATGGCAAGATGGGCGGGGGGCTATTTGGGTTAAATTTGTTGTTCTTTTCGGAAGGGCAGCGGGGAAAGTGATTGCTAATCGGGATTTAAATGAGGAAAGTGATTTGGTTTCAGAGGAAATTTACATGGAAATGGGCCCAACAGGCGGAACGTGAGCTAAGAAGATTAATGGTTCTATTGGGTGAAGTTTCGAACATGGTATGCCACATATATTATAAGGTTTTGCATAGATCTGGTCACTTTGAATTCAGAATGCAACTATCTTACGAGATTCTTTTAATTCTTTTCTAATAATTGTACAAGAATCAAGTTTTTATAGAGAGAAGTTTAGAACATGATATGCAACATATGTTATAAGGGTTTGGATACATCTGGTCATTTTGGATTGGATCAAGATTCCTTAAAAGCTATCGAGATAATGTTTCCGTTTGGATCAAGATATTAGTAAATTAAACCTATACCTCTAAATTAGTTCAGAATTTAGGTCACACATTTTTTGGCAAACATTCCAACGAATTAACAAAGAAAAGTCAAACCGCAGATGGGCCATAAAGTATTTTAATAATATTAATTTACCAACTTTCTACAAAGGAAAGGCAACTTTTTCCGCTTTTAAATCAAGCCGAAACCCGGGGAAAAGGTTTAAAGCATCCGGCTGGCCTCGTATCGTCTCGTATCACCGACTAATGTCCAACTTCCCTTTGGTATCATGACCAAATCGTTACCGTAATGGCAGCAACATTAATTCTGTCCCACAAAGTGTCCCAAAAAAAGACACCAAACCCGAAGAAAGATCCGAAAATAACAGCGGCAGTAAATGTAACTCATAAGCGTGCATTTAAAGAGCACATCATAGCTGGCATTTAAACCCATTAAGGGTTCAACAAACCTTAACCAACGAGCCCAAGCACTGTTTAGGAGACCAAAGCGTACTGGACCCGACCCCGAGCCGGGGTTCTGAGTCAGTTAGTTAGAGTTCTCCCCTGTGGCCACGAAACTAGAACAATAAACTCGGCCAACTTGGCGGCACAAGTAATACCTGCTGGCAAGTACCGCCGAGTAAAAAATTATTATTATTACGGCACTGGGCATTAGGCATTAAAGCCAAATGCGTAATTCTTCTGTTTTGGCCCAGGGCACCGCCAGATGATGACCAGACACAAAAAGTCACACCGCCCGGCATTAGAAACAAATTAGAACGAAGTCGAAGCCGGAGCCGGAGCCGGAGACCGAGCCCAGGCTGGCCCATTAAACGGATTCCGATTCCGATTTCCACTTCCAATTCCGTCATCGGGGCCGGGGCAGGTCCATCGCGATGACAATTATGAACACGTCTTGGCCAGCGACTCGAATTGGTTATGGAATGCAGCTCTTGGATTATTTAATATTTTCTTTTTTGCCTTCTGCCAGCCGAATCATGTAATTGCCTTGTATGCAATCTACCTTGCAGCGCAAAAGATACAGCTTCTCCTTTTTTTTTTTTGCCATCTGTATCTTTCGCCTCTTCATCTTCATCTCCATCGCCATCGCTTAGGCAGACTTTGAGCGGCTGCAGCGGCTCCACCTTTGTTTGCCGTTTGACAAGTTATGCGCGGCATACAACACGAAAAAGATGCAAGAAATAGCGCAGCAACAAAAAATTGTAACACCGCCCAAGATGGATATCAGTTACGCATGCGCAGCTCAGATGGTCGCCGCTTTTGGCCTGAATGTCTAGGCCGGACCTGAGAAGGCTCAAAGGAGCAGTGCTCGAGCATGCTCGAATTTATCGAAGGCTCAAACCTATCGAATTTATCGTAAACAGTGTTATTATGATAGAAAATCAGAGGATATCAACAATTATTCAATAAATTCCCAACTTCTTTAGGCACTTACAATTCATTGAAATTATAAAACCATTAAATTAACCATTAAACCCATTTAATAGTGCTAGTTTCCTGAAAAACCCACCCAAAAAGGCATAAACTAAAGTCAAACCTGCCGGGAAATTTACGAGCATATGTACATGCATCACATCCGTTGATCATGACTTAAAAAACACACAAAATCGACAATCAAAGCTTTACGATTTATTGAACATTTTAATTACAACCTGCGGACATAAACAACTCGAAAGTATTGAGGGCTTACGAGAGTGGCCAGGGTCTGGAGGCCACTCAAAAAAACAACACAGAAACAAACCGAAAACCATTCAAATCTCGAGGAAGAGGAAAAGGCCCAGCTGGAGATCCAAAGCTCGGTCTGCAGGTACCATCCCAGCATTGAATACCAAACGCTGGGCTGGATGTGGATGCTGTGGCGATGATGGCGATAATTATCAATTGCCGGGCGGTGCAAAGCGGAAAAAGCGTTGGGCAAACAAATAAATAATGGTAAACAAACAAACAAACGGCTGCGAGTGAACCGGACTGGACCGGGCCGAGCCGAGGATTTGCATGAGAAACTACAGTTAACAACGCAAACATTGGGCCAACAACGTTAACAAAGCCAACTCCAACAAGCCGGAGACTCGAGTGTTAGATTTTCGGTAGCTTGTCGTGTCAAATGAAAGAAAAAGGTCGGAAAAGAAAGATACATCCGTGAGTAGACAAGCTACTTGAAGCTTCACGGTTTATAAATAACAATACAACACAGAACTTGAGCGCGCGAATGAACGAAAGTACTTGAAAAAACCCAAAAAATTTCGTTTTCACTTCGAGCATAAAATTAAATAACCACACACACAATCTGAGAAAAGTAAAACTTAAATAATGGCAGCCAATTTTCTGTTCTTTCCCACTCAAAGTGGAAGGTGTGAGACCGCCACCGCCACGGCCTCGGCCACGGCAGCTCAAAGACTTTCACATAATTAAATCAAATTTCGAAATGAAAATGAAATGAAAATTATTTATTAATTGCACAAACACACACACACACTGGGCTGCCTTGGCTATGCAAATTTCCATTGAAAAAGAGAGAAGCTTTTCAGGCGCGAGCCTGAGAAGCTAAAGCAGCCGAAGCGGTGAAATTTTATGTCTCTGTTTTTTCTCCCTCCCCCTCGGGTGGTGTTGGCCTTTGAAGCTCCTCAAGCTGATTTGAATAACAAGTGGCGGCGTTTTCGCATCCGAGAGATTTATAGATACAAGTTGCTGTCAGTTACATGCGTTTAACTTAAGCTATTGCCATTGCTGCTGCTGCTGATGCTTCTACTGCTGCTACTACTGCTGTCTCTCATTAAAAGTAAATTTCGAGCTGCTGGCATAAATCAAGCTTCTAAACGGCAACCCATCCACACGATACACATGTATCCGTCCCGGGACAAACAAATAGGTAGAGCCCGGAGGACCTGAAAGCCGAGAAGCGGCACCGAGTGAATGCAGCTTGTTAAGTTACGAAGAATTCGGCAATTTGTCGTTTGCCGGGTACTTTTACCAGTTTATTATCCAAAGATGTATTTGTCGCAAGCTTAAACTCACTTTCAGGACAATCAAGCTTCAGATGGCGTAATTAAAATCTCGTTTTTCTCACTCTGCGATTGCAACTTCAGCTTTTCCCCCTCCTTCGTGCAAATTGCATTTTCGCCTTGGGAGTGCACCCGAAATTTCCCTCATCAATAGCTCATCAGCTACAGCTCATCAACTATCAAATGGCAAGCATGGCCATCGAAACAAGTCAATAAACCAGCCTTTCCAGAGTACACAAATCACGCATACGTCATGTTGCGCACGCATGCAACACAATATTGTATTGCCACTGCAATTTACTGTTTGCTGTTTGGCTATTTGCCAGCTCAGCTGTTGTGATGGGGCAAACACAAATTTTCAGCGTCACTTGCCCCTCGGAAAGGCCGAAAGAGCCGCCGTGTTAGGAAATTAGCAGGCAACCGAAAGAAACCGAAAGAGTTGCATAAAAGGAAAACTTTTGAGGCAAGCTATTCGACGATTCTGCTAAAGGAAAATCAACGGAAATGTCACTTTCTTTTCAATCAAAACGCAATTCATGGCACTCCAAAAACAGTAACGACCAAACACGAAGTCCGCGGCAAAAGTAACAATCTCAATGGGATGGATGGATGGATGGAAGCCCGTGAAAGGTCGAGAGATTCCAACAACGAACTGCAATGCCAAATTGCAGGAAGCTGGCAGCGGAGAACACGATTTTCAAGTGGCACCCAGGTGGGGCAGGGGGGGTATCACTCCGGCTAACTGCCACTGGCTGAACTTTAACCTGTGTGAACGGAACGAAGCAGCCAGAGCGCTCTGAATAGCAACTAAAGACAAGCAGACAACACAGAGCCCGGGCCGGGGGGAAAAAACACTCTTTAATTTGCAATTCGTGGAAAATTCTTTTGGCCCAGGGCCTAGTTAGGAGCCACCTCCAGGCCCGCCCCTTCCGCTGGCCGCTTGTCCGACAAACATGGTAAATATTTAAAAATGTACTTAACCAAAGTGAAAGAGACAGGCGGCAATGAGGAGCGGAAACAAAAGCATTGGCGGCGACAGTTCGGACAGCCGAACCAGCTGACGCCAAATAGGGCCAAAAGCCAGGCACCAGGCAGCAGGCAGCAGATACCAGCCAGCAGATAGAAAATTCAATAATAATGGTCAGGGTCAGTGTAAATCACTCTCCAAAAAGGAGCTGCCAGGGGCCAAAGCCGGGCCAATGCCGAGCCAAAGCTGGACCTACCTGACAGTAGGTGGCTGAAAAACAATGGCAAATGACTGACATGGGAAGTACCGTTCGGGGGGGGGAGCGGATCATGGCCCAGCAATTTGGCCTAAAACCAAAGATGCTTTCAGTTCAATTATGTGCTAAGTAGGAAAGGGATTCGCTGGTCGGTTTTGGGAAATGGGAAAGCCCTGCTTGGAGGTGGAAACTTCAAAGAAAGTTAGTTAGAATACTTGCTAGATGGATTGAAGATCCCTAACCTTTTGAAGCCCCCAATCCAACCCATAACATTTAACTTTCCTCTTTTGGTTTCTTAGATTTTGATAATTGCGTTAATCTACCTACAAGTTCTTTCCCTCCCAATCAGTTTTAATAAAATCATTAGGCCGCCTTGCCTTCTCCATTACGAAACTTCTCGGAATCCCTTTGCTTTTCCCAGAATTTCCACGCCTTGCTTCACACACGCACCCAGGCCCGGGCGTATTACAAATTACAAAATAATTAAACAAATACCTAAAAGGGAAAAGTTAGAAAACTAGAGGCAACGAGCAAAAAAAGAAGTTATCAAGCGAGGCTTAAAATATTCAACTACAAAACTTTTTTTTAAGAATGATGAAAGGGAAAAGCAGAGAAATGAAAAGCGCGCCTGGGCAAAGGGAGAGGTTTCCCGAAATGAAAAATAACTTGGCGGGAAATGGTCGCAGGAAGGAAGTGGCTGATGGGTTGGGTCAGGTTGTGAAAACAAAAAGGGAGATGGCTGGAAATTACAGGCAGATGGAGACCCACCAACAAGTAAAAGTGCGTTGGGCAGTTTACTCGGTTACCCAGCACATATCGAATAGGGGGGGATCCCGGACGAGGCCCACACTCGACTCGACTCCGCAAGTTGCATCAATTTCTTAATAACTTTGTTCCCCCTGCTTCGGCGGAAAAGGCGCGTAGCTGCAACTCTCGGGGCGAGCCAAGCAATTTTGTGTGGCATTATGTGAGGGTCTCGTTTGCCATTAACCTGCTTTGGCCAAGGCAACTCAACGGCCACCGGTCCCACCAACTCACCTCAACCAGCCGGCTCCACTCCACTCAAAGCAACTCGACTCTGCTCCGCTCCAACTGCATTGAAGTCTATTTGTTTCCTCTGGCCCGGCACTCATCTGCTGCCACTGCTTCTGCTTCTGCTTTATGGCACTTTAACCGTTCTTGCTTCTTGTTGGTTATTAAAAAATCAGATAGAGCTCCTGGTCTTGGCCATGGCATCGCCGGGAATACCCTAACACATATTCAGCCTTTTTCGAATCACTTTAGAACATCTATTCCTAAAGTTTTTAGGATAGAAAGGTGTTCCAATTTGTGTTACCATTGTAAAAGGCATATGTAACTTTGGCAGCACCGCCTCGGTGTGTATTTTAACACTTCTGCGAAAAAATTCACTTGGCCGAGCACGGAAAGTGTGTGAGAAACGAAAACATTTTTGTAGCACGGATAGCCAGGATAGGGACTGCCCCGGGGGAGCGTCAATTTCGCACTTCATCTTCATGCCAGACGTGGCAGAGGTGGCTGTCGACAAACAACAAACAACACTTTGCAACGCCTCGACAAGACAGAGAAGAAGATTTTCTGGGGAGCAAACATTTGCCAAACGGCCCAAACAAGCTTGCGGATGTGCTGTGGCCAACTTTAATTGCTAGCCAAATAGAAACCCTTTTGGCCACATCAATCAACATCAATCTGGCCAACAGGAGCTCAATCTCATACACATTTCCACGCTTTTCATATTCTGTTCATAACTAATTCCTCACTATTCATTTTCTTGTTGCAGAAAACGGCGACAGCGAAACCTACGAAATATCATTATTATCCGCACAATCAGCACATCTATCTGCTGCCCGAGTGTGCCATTCAGCAGGTTTGCAACGCCGTCTACGTGCGACTCAACTACACCCAGCCATTGTGCGCCTGTCCGTCAAGGTGAGTGTTGCCAGGTGGAGATGGGAGTTGGGGAGTTGCAGGTTGTCATCCCGCCACTCCAACACATCAAGACCCCGGCGGCGGCGGCAAAGGGAACTCCTCCTAATTAATCCCGTCCTAATCTAATCCTCTTGCAGATATCGTGATCCCTGCTCGGCCAGTCTGAACGAAGATGATCAGCATACCACAAAATTGGTTGGCGATACTAAGAAGAAGGTAAGCTGATCTCGGTTTTCCCAGCACCTGAATTACTTAGATAATTGCCTGGGCCACGACTTGCGAACCGAAAGTGGAACTGCCGAGTGCTTTTCCAGATCATTTGCCCAACGGATAGTTGCAGGTTCTTTGCCACGATTCGTGGATCTCTGACCACAAAAAAATATGGATTGAACTCTTTTTAAACGAAACCCAGAATGGAATTGCTGGGCAGAGATCAATGGTAATTGATCATGTCATTGGCAAAAGGCACGAAATTCATCTTCTTCGGAAGAGGTTTCCAATTCACAGAAAACTTTTCAACTGTAGGGATAGAAAGTACGAGTATCATACTCAAATTAGGGAACCAAAGAATGTTTGCAGACCCCAAAACAATGCTAAGCAAATAGCCACAAAGTACCCCTTAAAGGAATGGGCCATAATCTGCTCACTTAGAGAAAATCAGTGCTTTTTGCGAGCGGCCACTCCCAAAATCAATTGCAAACCCGCAGCCTGCCATTCAATTAATGAGGGGAAACAAGCAATGGCTGGGGGAGTGGATCTCTTTCCGCCGATGCCTCGAAATTGCGCCTCATTTGTTGGATCACTGAGTCATAAAATTGATTTCGAAGCCTCCAGCCTCCAGCACCCAGAACACACAGAATATCTGGGATATCTGAGCAAGAAAAGGCACGATCCGTGGGTCAGTGTTGGGGAGAGAGATCACCTGCGGTTTACAATATTATTTGTGCTCCTCCCACCGATCGCCGCGATGATGCATGGTCTATGATTGGGGATTTATTGCCCGGCCATGATCTGCTCCTTTTGCCCGGCGAACGTACTATATGCGCCTGCCGTACGTTTAATTGAGTTATAAATGCGAAATGCGAACAGCAACTGCTGTAGGTGCGGCCAGTGGAGGGGGCATGGAAAGATGTTCAAATAAATTAAATAATAAAAAGCATTTATAATGGCTTAATGGCCTGGCAGAGTGGTCCCCAGAGTGCTCCAAAGATGCGGAGTGTGGGCAGTGTCAGACATTGTCATAATTGCACTTCACTTTACCGTTAAATGCAACACTTGCTGCCGCAGTTGCTGCTGCAGTTGCTCTTGCTGTTGCAGTTGCACTTGCTGCTTTTCCTTACACCTTGGCTTTGGCTGCGTGGCCGGAACTGTACAGCAAATTATGAAAATGCGTTTAGATGGAAAACAAGAGCGGGGCAGTAGGAAAAACTGGAACAGCCGGGCGGACCACATTAACCTGAATGCCATGACTCGATTCAAGCGCCAATTGCCATTGCCAGGCAATGAGAAAAAAGCCGAGAAAAAATCAAAAAGGAAAAAGAGCCAGTGCGGTGGAGAAAGAATCAGGCTTTTCACATGCAAACGAGCGCCGCAAGAGTCAATCAAATTACCTTCCGAGGCAACAACAGTAGCCGGAGCCGCAAATCAGTTAAAGGACAATCATGTCGGCCAATTGAAAGCGTGGCAAAACGGCCGCCAGCCCAAGGCAATTGCAAGTGTTCAAGCCCAACCGCCAGCCCGTCCAACCCCCTTGGGCCAAAAAGGCAGCCAGACCAGAGGATCTCCCCAATCTCCCCTCCAGGCACTGACTGCTCCTGTTTTTTGGGGTTCCATTCCTTTGCTGTGGCTCGTGTTAAGTGACAGCTACGTGTCCGTACCGTTTAGCATGCCAACTTTCAATTTGGCCTCCCAGCCAGCCCCTCGATCATGATCGAGGCTTGGGACCGGGAACTGCACACCGCGAACTGGGAACTGGGAACTGGCGGGGTAACTTTCTTTGCCGCCCTGTGGGCCAAAGTGAATGTCTAATCGCTGGCCAGGAGGAGGAGCCACAGCTATTGGGTCTATGGGACCATTAGACCACGTCTAGA
Source organism: Drosophila ironensis (assembly GCA_021223825.1). NCBI lineage: Eukaryota > Metazoa > Arthropoda > Insecta > Diptera > Drosophilidae > Drosophila > Drosophila ironensis. The sequence goes on from JAJJHQ010002270.1 coordinate 69,946, forward strand.
CAGCCTGCTCTACAATCAAAATTGTACACACGAAGAAACATATCACACGTATCAGGCTCCTATCTTACCAAAAACTTTAAAATTAGCTTACAAATGCTTGTATGATGTGATCACAAATCATATTCCATCTGTGCTGAATTATATACCATTAAAGTTTAATGAAAACCGTAACCCTAGGATGTTGGGGAATAAATTAAGGCACTGCCTACCTTTTTTAATTGCTTCTTCTCTATAAATACGACATTTAATCACCTACAACATCAATTTGTATCCTCAATTATGACAATATCTTTGTATATTTTTCCCCGTGCAATCTTGACTCTTTTTTAAATGATTTTCTGTTTTTTATTCAGGCCATCACGCTGGCCAAGACCTGCGAGGCCACCACGGAGATGCGCGAGTGCCGTTCCCCCAAAGATTGGTCCCTGCTGGCTCTCCAAAACACACGAACCGGCAAGTCGCACTACCTGGTCATCTGCCGCTGTCCCGATCACTTCAAGATGGGTAAGCTCACGAGAAACTCACACTACAAGTTTGTACAAATACTAACGCCGCTTTAAACAGAGGGACCCATGGCCCATGACCAGCCGACGTACGCGAGTGTGCCCGGAATCCGGGTCTTTGGAATGATGTGCGTGAAGCCGGGCTACTCGGTGCGCAAGCCCAGCAGCCAGCCCCCGAAGAGGTACCAGCTGCAGAAGCCCTACTACCGTCCCGGCAACCTGGGCGGCCAGAAGGACAGCTACGGCAGACCGATCTATGGCAGCGGCAGCACCGCCGGCAGCTCGGCCATCAGCGCCAACTACCAGCCGCAGGACCAGAGCTTCCAGGGCGGCAGCTCGTACCAGTATCTCAACCGGCCGGAGAGCAGCAGCTCTCACAGCTCCCACAGCTCGGCCAACTTCCGGCCGGACCAGTTCGCGATCAACAACTTCCCCGGCAGCAACTACGGACGCAACAACGAGAGGCGCGGCGACCTGCCGCCCATCGAGGCCATCTCGAGCGGCTCGGCAGGCACCGGGACCGAGGAGCAGCCGGGCAGCAGTACGCCCGCGGGCGAGGAGGAGGCCAGGACCACGTTGGAGGCGGAGCAGGAGGCGGACCCAGCGGCAGCGCCGGCAGTGGCGCCCAACTCGTCGGCGGGAGCGGAACTCAAGAGCCACGCGGAAGAGGCAGCGCCCGAAACCCGTGCCAGGCGATCCCTCCCAGATGCGGACGACTTTGAGCCGGAGTTTCCCTGGGACCGCGTGCTAGAGTTTCAGCAGAGCATCGTTTGGGAATAACCATCCAAAAAAGCTAAAGAAACGAATCCTAGTAGATACAATTTCAATGGCACAAGGCGATTTCCGGAGGCAGGCAAATGCCGATGTGCAAAAACAAAACTGTGACTGAGGAAGTACGGATGGAAAATACGGAAAATGGCTTCGATTTCCCAGGAGAAGCACGCGTAACGTTTAGCCTAGCGTAACGTAACTAGCCGCTAAGCTTTTCTTTTTAATGTAAACCCGTTTTAGGCATTTTCCTTGGCATTTTTCGGAACCCCACACAACCACACAACCATCACCACCAATACAGACCGCCCCCACTTAATTTATATATTTATACATGTATTTATTGACAAAACATTTACGAATTAATTAAACAATTACACGTGCCCGGGCACCAACGCACTAATTGTTTAATTAATTTGTTTTGCATTTAAGCGTAAACAAGGCCTCAACTTTTTAATAAATTAATTTATTTAAAGGATTATACGAATAGTTTAGGTGCAAAACTGGAAACTATCGAGAAAAATAATGTTTATAACTAAACAACAAAAAGGAGGAATAAAACCAACACCGAAATTAAAGAGCCTACATTTAGAAGCTTATTTATGTTTAGATCTAAGCCGCATTTACTAGTAGTTAAATAAAATACTATTTTAAAAATACCACCGCGCTTTATATCATTTTGGCTTTAAATCAGCGGTGGGCACAGATTATAAACTTGGGAGCCGACCATATTCGGTTTGTGTTATTTCACACATTCCCTTTTCACCTTCAACTTCGAATGACGTGCTCATGTCGATTCCCTTTTGTTCGAGACCTTCGTTTCCGAATTCCCTTTTCCCCGTCAAATTCCGAACACTTAAGATGAAAATTTCCATTTGTTCAATACACTCAAAGATTTTTGTTTGTGGGAGCTAAAATATCTATGGGGTGCCCACCGCTGCTTTCAATTGATGTAACGCTGTTTATTATAAATCAACAGAGGCCACTCACCTAACATTTCCGCATTGACGACAATGTTGCAGCTGTACATGGGAGTCACTAAGCGTTGTGGCTGATTCTGGAAAGCCTGCCGGCAAACCTCCTTGGCAGCGGTTAAAACTTGTCCTGCAGGCGAAAACAAAACTTCTTTAAATAACCATAAAATAAAGTATAACTCCGGATCGGTCATAGATTTTAGGGCGATGAAGTGATCAATAGAAAACTTTTTTAAACTCACCCGAAAAAGGTCCCCTGGCATTCAAGTCCTCGCCTTCCGTTTGTATGGACCACTCAAGCACTGCAAAACACACTCCTGTCATGGGCTCCTCGCACAAAGGACCCGCTCCAGAGGTCAATTGGAAGCCGTTTACCAACGAGCTATTAAAGTCCTTTCGCGGATCGCTCGCCGAACGAATATCGGTGTCCGAAGTTTTGGCATTACCTGACCAAAAGTCGGGTTGCTCGTAATCGCTGAGGTTGAGAAGGATGTTAGTGCCACAGTTCCGGGGACCCAAGGCCCACACCCTGTTGACCAGCTCCTCGGGGGTAAGCGAACTCAATCCAAACAGCTGAAGGTCCTGGAGAGCCGCTATCAGCTTCACTTTAATCGAAGCCAGCAGCGTTTTCCACTTCTCAGAGAGCAATTGATTGCGGGGAATGGCAGACAGTTCCTGAAAGAAATAAGAAATTATTGAAACTGAAAAGGTATTGAAAATTTCTCGCCCACCTTGAAGAACTCTCCATGCTTCTCCAGCAGTTCCACCGCCTCCGTAGGCAGCGGCGTGGCTATCACCTTGAGGGTACCCAGTTTGTTGAGTGTCTGCTGGGTGGCGATCTTCTTGCTTATATCCTTGTCCTCCGCCGTCTTTACAATCGCCTCGTTGACCATGTCCACCGTGGCAGCGGGCACAATCGTTTCCCTGAAGGACACAATCGGCTTGGACACGTTCACCTTGATCTTGGCATAGCTCTGCTCCAGATCGTGGACACACTTCTCCACATGCACCTCGCCCAAGGTGGTGATCACGTGCTCGCCCGTGGGCGCCAGTGAGACCTGCACACAGGCATCGGCTTGGTTGAGCAGCTTCAGTCCCTTGACCAGCTTGGGCATGTCCTGCGGCTGCACCGGCTCAATGGCCACGCGGAGAATCGGTGTGGCCATGATGCTCAGCTCGCTGAACGAGGTGCAGTCCAAGCTGCTGCTGAGCGTGGCCGTTTTGATGATGTGACTCTCCAGGCCCCCGATGCCTACGATATTGCCCGCCGGAACCTCGTCCAGGAGCTGCAGCTCGCCGCCCATGAACATGTAGAGGTCCCCGATAGTCACACGACTGGCGTAGGGAGCTTCACCCTCCTTGCGATGTGCTGGCTGGCGAGGATCGTGTTTGGGCGAAAGATTAAACAGCTCCATGCCTCGCTTTAAAGTGCCACTGAAGACCCTGGCAAAGGCGATGAACACGAATTCGTTGGCTTCTCCGTCGGGCTGCACTGCATCCGCCTCCTTCTCCTCCACCACCTGCGTGCTCAGCTGCTCCACGCCCTGACTGATCCGCTCGAGGGCCGCCTGCTCGCTCTGCTGCTTGCGCTCCTCAATGCGCCGGCGCACTTCGTCGCGTCGCTGCTGCAGTTCCTGGTCGGTTAGGCGCTTGGGACGATTCTGGGGCAGTTGGCTGACATGGACGGGCGTCATCTTCGAGACAAAGGCTATCACATTGGAGCTGCTGGCATCGCAGCTGATGAAGCTCTGCTTCAGTTTAAGCGTCTCCTCGGGCAGCGTATTCAATTCCACATTCGCCGGATAGAGCAATCTTTGGGCTCGCTCGTCGCTGATTTTGTGCGGAGGCGGAACATGCTGCACCACCATGTGCAGGACACTCCTGTCGATGGGCAGCCACTGCCCCAGCACGGCCTTGATCTGGAGCTTGGGATCCGTGAGCCGCAAATCGCGGGCGGCCAGCTTGAGTCCCAGCTTTTCGGCTATGCCCGGCAGCTTTTCCTTGTCCTTTCGAATGGCAATGATGTCGTACAGACTCCAGATATTCTCCAGCACAAATTGCACAAACATGGGCTTCTTGGCCTTCTCCTGGGCCCCTGGCAGAGCCTCCTTCTTCTTGGAATTGTAGTAGAAATCCCCCCACAGCACCTGCTCCAGGTCCTTGGTCTCGATTTCCAAACGCTTCGCGTACATGGCTGCAAAATCGCGCACGGAGAAGGCCCAGCCGTCGTAGGCGGAGCAGAATATCACGTTGCCCGTCGAGGGTGTGAAATACAGCTCCGAATCGTCCACCTCCTCCAGGGCCGACTCGTAGTTGTCCTTCTTGGTGATGTCCTCGCGCGCCAGAATGTCCGAGGCGAAAATGCTGCCCAAAACGGCGTTGACCTGCTCGAGGATCTGCATCAAATGGAAGTAGGCGTCCAGCGGTTCCAGCTGCTTTTCCAAGATCAGCCTGTCCAGCTTGTTGAGCACCAGGACGGGCTTCAGTTGCTCCTCGTAGATCTGCTTGAGGCAGGCGCGTGTCTGGGGTCCCACGCCCTCCACCACGTCCACCACGACGATGGCCCCGTCGCACAGCCTGACGGCGGTGGAGACCTCGCTGGAGAAGTCCACATGGCCGGGTGAATCGATCAGATTGACCAGGTAATCCTCTCCTTCGTCCTGGCAGTAGAGGGATATGCTGCTGCTCTTCATGGTGATGCCGCGCTCCTGCTCGTCGGGCCGGTTGTCCAGGTAGCGCAGCTTGCCCGCCATCCGCTGCGAAATGATGCCATTGCTGGCCACCAGGGAGTCCGCCAGCGTGGTCTTTCCGTGGTCCACATGGGCCAGGATGCAAATGTTGCGCACCTGCTGCTGGCGGCGCTGCAGCTGCACCAAATCACTGCCCTCCACCACGGGCATTCTAATTCCAATGGCCTGCTTGACGGAGAATTTCGTTAAATAAACCAAATGTTTGTAAACAAACAGAACACGCGGGAATTTCGCAATTGGAGAGACCAGCTGGGCGGAACTTTAAAAAGCCCCCCCTGAACAGCTGTTATGGCTCTGTTAAGTCTGTTACCAGGTCTGATGAAATTGGCAGCCCCCACACAGGGCTCAGCTGTTAAAAGCAGGTGCACCTGGGGCTTTGATTTGCCTCCATGACTGAGAAGTTTGTTAATTAAACAAATTTATGTATTATGAGACACCAAATGGATATACTACATTGTACAGCTTTTACAGCTCTGTTATGTTAGCAGTCTCACCCAAGGCCAAACACTGCTTTTAATGCTTTACTTTAAATTTGATTAAATGGACTTATTCTGATCAGCTGTTTTGTTGCCAATTGAAATTCTTATTAGATAGCTCAAAGGTAATTTTAAAAAGCCCACCCATAACAGCTGTTGCCTCTGTTACCATCGCCCCCCATCGAGTTGACAGCCCGGCCCGTGGTCCATCAGCTGTTAACCACGCATGCAGTTGACCCGTTCTTCCTCTTCCCAGCAACATTTTCGAGATTTCGCACGCAAAGGTGAAAGAATTGGAGGAAAATGGCCCAACTAACGCCCGCCGACAAGAAGACGCTGATCACGCGCAACCTGCAGGAGACCCTCGGCGATGACAAGCTCACGAAAATCCTCGGGGAGCGCGACCTGAAGATCTACTGGGGCACAGCGACGACGGGCAAGCCACATGTCGCCTACTTTGTGCCCATGTCGAAGATTGCCGACTTCCTGAAGGCCGGCTGCGAGGTGACGATCCTCTTCGCCGACCTCCACGCCTACCTCGACAACATGAAGGCCCCCTGGTCGCTGCTGGAGCTGCGAACGCAGTACTACGAGCAGGTGATCAAGGCGATGCTCAGCTCCATTGGCGTGCCCCTGGACAAGCTGAAGTTCGTCAAGGGCAGCGACTACCAGCTCTCCAAGGAGTACACCCTCGATGTCTACAAGCTCAGCTCTGTGGTGACCCAGCACGATGCGAAAAAGGCCGGCGCCGAGGTGGTCAAGCAGGTGGAGTACCCCCTGCTCTCGGGTCTGTTGTACCCGGGTCTGCAGGCCCTGGACGAGGAGTACCTGAAGGTGGACGCCCAGTTCGGTGGCGTGGATCAGCGCAAGATCTTCACCTTCTCGGAGAAGTATCTGCCGCAACTGGGCTACGAGAAGCGCATTCACTTCATGAACCCAATGGGTGAGTCATCCAAAAAAAACCTATAGAAAGCTGTTTGCTAAACATTTAACCTGTTGTAGTGCCCGGTTTGGCCGGCGGCAAGATGTCCTCGTCGGAGGAGGACTCCAAAATCGATCTGCTCGACTCGCCCGCCAACGTCAAGAAGAAGCTGAAGAAGGCCTTCTGCGAGCCCGGCAACGTGGCCGACAACGGTCTCCTCTCCTTCGTCAAGCACGTCCTCTTCTCGCTGTTCAAGGAGGGCGAGGGTTTCGAGGTGAAGCGCGAGGCCGAGCACGGCGGCGACATCACCTTCCTGAAGTACGAAGATCTCGAGAAGTACTACGCAGAGGACAAGCTGCATCCGGGTGACCTGAAGGCCACCGTGGAGAAGTACATCAACAAACTGCTGGACCCCATTCGCAAGGCCTTCGAGAAGCCGGAGCTCCAGTGAGTTTCCCATAAAATGTGTTATATTACACATTATCCTTATGGCAACTTTGTAATTTGTAGAAAACTGAGTGCTGCTGCTTATCCTCCACCTGGCAAGGTAAAGGCAGGCGCTGCTCCGGCTGCAGGAGCGGAGGAAGAGGGCCCTCATCGTTTGGACATTCGTGTGGGCAAGGTGGTGGAGGTTGCGCGGCATCCGGATGCCGACACCCTCTATGTCCTGAAGATAGACCTGGCGGAGGCTCAGCCCCGCACGATCATCAGCGGTCTGGTGAAGTTTGTCACGCAGGAGGAGCTGGAGCAGCGTTTGGTGGCTGTTCTNTGAAGGCCACCGTGGAGAAGTACATCAACAAACTGCTGGACCCCATTCGCAAGGCCTTCGAGAAGCCGGAGCTTCAGTGAGTTTCCCATAAAATGTGTTATATTACACATTATCCTTATGGCAACTTTGTAATTTGTAGAAAACTGAGTGCTGCTGCCTATCCTCCACCTGGCAAGGTAAAGGCAGGCGCTGCTCCGGCTGCAGGAGCGGAGGAAGAGGGCCCTCACCGTCTGGACATTCGTGTGGGCAAGGTGGTGGAGGTTGCGCGGCATCCGGATGCCGACACCCTCTATGTCCTGAAGATAGACCTGGCGGAGGCTCAGCCCCGCACGATCATCAGCGGTCTGGTGAAGTTTGTCACGCAGGAGGAGCTGGAGCAGCGATTGGTGGCTGTTCTATGCAACCTTAAGCCCTCCAAGATGCGCGGCATTCTCTCGGAAGGCATGGTCCTCTGCACGTCCAAGTGGGTACCCTTAAAATACTCAAATCTTTATCATAACTTAATGTATTACCTGTTTTCCGTAGTGCTGATCACACAGTGGTGGAGCCCATTGTTGTGCCTGCTACTGCTGCTCCTGGAAGCCGCCTGGCCTTCGAGGGCTTCAGCGGAACGCCCGACGAGCAGCTCAATCCCAAGAAGAAGGTGTGGGAGAAGCTCTCCGCCGACTTCAAGACCAATGGCGAGGGTGTAGCCGTCTGGAAGGACAACTTCCTCTTGACACCGGAAGGTGAAAAGCTGTCCAGCAAGCTGGCCAACTGCTGCATCAAATAGAAGCCCGACCACCAGCCTACCTGAGCCGTGTAATACTTACCCTTAAGCCGAATGTCCACAAGCTGCTGCTAATTTATTGATTCCTTCGAAAGAAATGCATTTTTGTTAAATAAAGCGCAACATTTGAATTTTACAAAAGCCCGCCTTCTGTTACAGGTCTGTTAGGCGAGCTAGCCAGTTGGCAGCTCTGTTAGCCGGCAACAGCTGTTCGATGTAAACAAAGCTTATTGGTCCGACTCCTATTTATTTTGTAATTTTCCTGAAAGAAATGCTAAAGTTAAACCAGAGACACCTAATACGGCAGTGCCTGCAGCGCGCCCTCTCGCAATCTTCCAGCCAAGTGCGCGTCCGCTTTGCCCCCAGTCCCACAGGGCACCTGCATTTGGGAGGCCTTCGCACGGCCTTGTATAACTTTCTGTATGCCCGGCACTTGGGCGGGAAATTCCTGCTCCGCATCGAGGATACGGACCAAACGCGACTGGTTCCCGGGGCCAGTGAACGGCTGATAGAGGATCTCCTTTGGGCGGGCATAGAAATCGACGAGGGCCCCGGTTTTGGCGGCCAATTTGGGCCCTACATTCAGAGCCAAAGAACCGACATTTACAGGTGGGTAGTCAAGCTGTTTCCCCCATTTAATTGGATTCTCTATATAAACAATCGATTCCAGCAAGGCCNAGTTGTTTCCCCCATTTAATTGAATTTTCTATATAAACAATCGATTCCAGCGAAGCCATCGAGCAGCTGCTGTTGAATGGCACTGCCTACAGGTGTTTTTGCACCGAGAGGCGTCTGGATTTGTTGCGTAAGGAGGCGCTGAGAACGCGGCAAGTGCCGCGCTACGATAACAAGTGCAGGCACCTCACAAAAGCCGAAGTGGACGCCCTCCTGGACAAGGGAACGCCCCACTGCATCCGCTTCAAGCTGACCGATCACGAGGAGCCGCTGGAGGATCTGATATACGGGCGAGTCCATCACAATGTCAGCGACACCGAAGGCGATCCGGTGGTGATGAAGAGCGATCACTTTCCCACGTATCACTTTGCCAACGTGGTGGACGACCATCTGATGGGCATCACGCATGTCCTGCGGGGCGTGGAGTGGCAGATATCCACCACCAAGCATCTGCTGCTCTACAAGTGCGTGGGTCATGGCATATACTTCAGAAAACTTGAAATAATCTCTTCGTTTTTTAGAGCCTTTGGCTGGCAGCCGCCTCAGTTTGGACACCTTCCCCTCCTGGTCAATGCCGATGGCACCAAGCTGAGCAAGCGGCAGGGCGACATTGGCATCCAGCACTTCCGGGAGAAGGGCTACTTCCCCCTGGCACTGCTCAATTACGTGGTCTCCGCGGGCGGCGGCTTCGAGCACAGAAACTCCGCCAAGCAGCAGCTGCTCAGCGTGCGGGATCTCTGCGAAGAGTTCCACATCGAGCGGGTCAACTCGCATCCCAGTCGCCTCAATCCCGAGCTCCTCGAAGACCTCAATCGCCTGGAAATAGCAGAGCGTTTGAGGCAAACAGAGAGCCGTTTAAAGTTGGTTGCCCAGGTCCAGGAAATGGTGAAAAGAGCGTATCCAAAACAGTGCGTTTTACTCACCAAAACTCTATAATTAAGAGTAATATCTACCCCCCATTTGCAGCTCCAACTTGGATCTAGCTGAGGAGCACATCGTGGACGTCTTGCAGTGGTCCTCCCAACGATTGACCCTGCTCCAGGACCTGACCAGCAGCAAGTTGAGCTTCCTGTGGGTCAAACCCTCGAGTTTGGAGCTGAAAGACCTTAACCCCGAGCAGCTCCAGCAACTCCTCCACGAACTCCACTCCACGGAAGACTTCCACAAGGACGAGCTCAACGTGAGGCTGAAAAACTTTGCCCAACGGCAGCAGATTAAGTTCCCTCAGATGATGAAGAGCCTGCGGGCGGTGCTAAGTGGCCTGAAAGAGGGGCCTGGCGTGGCGGAAATGATGGAAATTCTGGGCAAACCCGTGACCCTGGAACGCCTTCGCGAAGCCCTGCCCAAAGACAAGGCCCACTTGGCGGGAAAACAACTCTGATTTGGTTAAGTTTCGTTATATTTGTAGATTAATACGTATGTTTTACATTGGTAACTCTTGCATTTTGAGAATAAGATCATTGAGTAGACACCACACTAAGAGGGTAAAATTGTTTATGATTAATTCGCGTCAGTTTCTCGAAAACTGTTCCTCTCCCCCGGCTCCGATTGCGCGGCTCCGGTTTGGCATTCTCCTCTTGCTCGTTTAAGCACCACTCCTAGACACTAATAATAATGGATAGCGCAGCGTTTTTAGCCGCTTAACTAAAGTCCCGATTGGTGAGGACTATCGGAGCGGCCAGGCTCCAGCCGTAGATGAAGACTCCCAGCCAGCTGGAGACGATCTTGACCCACATGGAAGCCTCGTTGCCGTTGAACAGCTTGATGTCCGAGTGCGGCCTGCAGAGGAAACACATACAATCTTCCGCAGCGCTTGTCAGCGAGGAATTTTCCACTTACTGGTACCAATTGGTGAGGGTCATCATGACGTAGAGCGAGGCGCAGACGAGGACAATGTGGAACATCGACCAGGAGTAGGTGACGCCCTCGGATTCGGTGTCGTGGCTCGACTTTCCCTTCTCATCCAGGCCGACCTCTGTTTCTGATAGAGCTTCTGTTAAAACTAGATTAATCAGGAGGCGGAGAGCAGCCACGTTTCACACAGTTTCAGAATAAAGTCAACCCCGACCACCAGAGGTTAGTTTGGTTAGAAGAAATCAGGAAAACAAGGCGCCAAAGCAAGAATCGGGTTAATAAAACAGTATTAGCTTGGGGTTGGGTTGGCAAATGAAAATGAAAAATGAAAAGTGTGGGGGAATCGATCGAATGTGCATGGAAACTGTGGAAATGCGGTGGAGGGAATGGAAGGCACACTTTTGCCTGGCAAACGTTCGACCTACCGCGCTTCTCGCTGTTGTCGTGGGTGATCTTGGACACCTCCACCGCCGAGCTGATGCAGTTGTACAGGATGCAGAGCAGCCAGACAACCAGGCCGATGATGTTGGTGGTCTCAAAGGTGACCCTGGAGTGATTGGAGGGCGGTGCCACGGTGGTGGTGGTGGAGTTCCCGAAGCCCTCGATCATGCCAAACATTCCCGGGTTGCACTCTTTCTCTGCGGGAATTTTCGAGGTTTTTAGCATACAATTTGAGGGTTATTTGGCTTGCCACTTACGCGGATTGTTGGCCACGGCGGACCAGGTCAGGTAGACCGTGTAGAGGGTCACCAGCGAGCTCTGCAGCAGGCCCGAGTACGGCAAACGCTCCTGAACAGCCGGCAGAATCGAGATCACGCTGATGGCCAAGCAGAGGATCAGGTTGGTGGATATGAAGAACTTGTTGATGCCGCAAGCAGTAGACTGAAAAAAGGGGTATTTCAGCTAGTTAGGATCGGTGTTTCAAGGGGTATCTGATGAACTAGTTGCCATAGTTATAAAGAAAAGGATAAAGAATAGTAGTCCACAAATAGCACCGAAAGAGGTTAATCCATGGCGTAGTACCTTCTACAGTCAGTTCGATTTAGAGGAATACAATTTCTAGTTAGTTGAAGAGGCTCAATGATATTTATTTAGCTTATCTGTCGATTTCAACGCCTACAAGTTTGTGAATAACTTGTAACCTAGTATAGTAGTATAGGAAGAATGAATTTGATTTGTATAGTAAAAGAACCGATTCATTTTAGTCTTATTGAACTCCATATTATGATCCCCAGACACAAGACCCATAATCTAGAATCTAATGAACTAGCTAGCTATACAGTTTTACTAATATATGAATAATTTAATCATATTTTAAGAAAACCAAGTAAAAATACGATAAATGATCAGAAAACGTAAGTTTGGCATTTGGAAGGATGCCAAATTTGTTAATAAACACAACCACAAGCATAGTTTCTTAGTAGTTATTACCCATCCTTAAAACTCTACTTTTATAAGGAGAAAGAAAAGGTTTTTACACAGTTAAGGGTAAAAATAGGAGAGTTATTAGGACCAATGCATTTCTTTCTTGGGGAATCTTATATTAGGGACTTCAAAAACCAGATTCCTAGTTCACAATCGAACGAAATTGATAAAGGAAAGATTTTCACCCAGTAAAGGGTAAAAATGTAAAGGTTTTTAGGGCTAATCCATTGTTTTCTTGGTAAATATTATACTGGGGACTCCAAACACAAGGTTCTTATTTCACAATCGAACGAAATGGGTGAAAGGAAAGGATTTTGCCCAGTTGAAGGTTAAAATTTGAAGGTTTTTAGGACCGATTCGTTGTTGTCTTAGAAAACCTTATACTATGGACTCCAAACACATGTTTTCTAGTTCACAATCGAACGAAACAGCCAATTATACCATGAGCAATAGTTGAGTTTTAGTAAATTAAAGACATATGCTCGTAAAACCCCAGCTGGGAGGCCGCCAATAACTCCCACAAGACCTGTAAAAGCTATAAAATAAAGAGCTTGATCTCACCGTGGTAAAGTAGATGTAGAGAAGCGTGATCCCGGTGAGCGACAAGATGTAGGCCACCAGGGAAAAGCCCGCCAGGAGGTAGTAGTACCCGCGGCTGTTCTCGGCGCTCTCTGCGGGGAAAGGCAATCACTCAGGGAGCTAAATCATGGGGCCGTCGACCACTCACCTATCCAGTTCTGCGCGAGCGAGTGGGCAAAGTCCACGATGATCACCAGCTGGATGAGGATGAAGGCCAATCCGCCGATCAGACCCACCACCATCATGGCCGGGCCGAAGGAGCCGTCCGGTATGAAGATCGCCCCAATGGCGGCGCCGAAGCACATCAGGAATTTCAGGGGCCAAAAGTTGTTCTGGATGCTGGCGCGCGGGTCGCGGGAACTCTTCACCCCCACCATGATGAGGGCCATCATGGCGAAGAAGCAGGCCAGGCCGAAGCACAGACGATAGACGGCCATGTAGCCCAGGGAATGCTCGCAGTCCACCTGCAGGGATCCCCCCGAGAAGGCGCCCAAGGCCTCGGAACTGTACGTCGAGGTGGAGTTGATGCAGAAGGGAAGCTTTTTCAGGGTGTCCTGCAGGCCGGGCGACAAGGCGATGGCACCCAAAATGGTGCCCACGAGGAGCATGAAGGCGTACATGAAGCGCGAGGAGGAGGAGTTGGTGCAGTTGGGGCAGGCGGAGCAGCACATGCTCGCCGCCGTGCCGCCGCAGCACATGGCGCACTGAAATTATTAAAGAAAAAAGATGGAAATAAAGGTTACAAGTATCGTTTAGAGTTCCCGGAAGATCGAGGGCACCCTAAGGCATCTCTTAAGAATGTAAAAACCTCAAATTTCCAAGGGAAAACCCCCGGAAATTGGAAGTTTTTCACGGGCTGCGCAACATCTGTTTGTCTTTATTGATTTCTCGCCAAGGGCTTTGTCTTTGCAAACACAAAAAAAGCTTGTGATTTTGGGTAAGTTCAACGCACCTGCGCGGCCGAGCAGAGACCCAGAACGGCTCCCATTTCCAAGGTTTCGCTAGCTTTCCGTTTATTGCGTTTTTATCAAATTTTTACACAAATATCTTTGTTTGTTTTTTTACTGTGACTTCTGGTGCTAGGGATGGGAGACAACCGATGACACACCGATACACAACTGCTGGTCCTGCCAACTTGTTTTCCAAGGATTTGATTTAAAATGTAACTTGCTTGAGCATTAATTTCTCAGGACACGCTTAGATTAATAGCATTTAAATAACAAACTTTTTAGTACTTTAGCTGCCTCGGCAGGTTACTTAAGTGTTACCATATGTGGATAGCAGAAAAACACCCCCTAAGGACCGGTCCTTCGGGAGCCGAGCAAACCCGAACACACCCGAATGCTCTCTGGCGCTCTCCGCTCTCTGAGCCCATTTGAAATGAGAGTCGGAGTAATGACAATCTCTTCGGATCCATCATCTCTTTTACACAGCGGCGGGCGTGGAAAGTCAGCGCCCTCAGTCGGCACTTTTAAAAAGGAAATATGAATTAAAAAAACAATTATTAACAAATTCAGAAAAATTATGAATGAAATTCTATTAAAAATTAATGGGTATTACACCTCTCAAAACTTAACATTAAAAATTAAGTAATATATCCTCATATATTTGAATATTATNAATGTAACTTGCTTGAGCATTAATTTCTCAGGGCAGGCTTTAATAGCATTCATAGCATTTAAATAACAAACTTTTTATTACTTTAGCTGCCTCGGCAGGTTACTTAAGTGTTACCATATGTGGATAGCAGAAAAACACCCCCTAAGGACCGGTCCTTCGGGAGCCGAGCAAACCCGAACACACCCGAATGCTCTCTTGCGCTCTCCGCTCTCTGAGCACATTTGAAATGAGAGTCGGAGTAATGACAATCTCTTCGGATCCATCATCTCTTTTACACAGCGGCGGGCGTGGAAAGTCAGCGCCCTCAGTCGGCACTTTTAAAAAGGAAATATGAATTAAAAAAACAATTATTAACAAATTCAGAAAAATTATGAATGAAATTCTATTAAAAATTAATGGGTATTACACCTCTCAAAACTTAACATTAAAAATTAAGTAATATATCCTCATATATTTGAATATTATCTCTGACTCCTGCGGAACCCCTGACCAGCCGGCGGACATGGTCAGGTTGAAGTCGCTACCTGACCGCGTCACCGCCTGTCAGGAGGCTGCTGGGGTATAAAAGCCGCGTGCAGCGTCTCATTTGAGAGAATTTCGAGAATTTTTTTGGCGCGTTGCGTCGAGGCATTTAAAACGGTAAAGACACACGGTACAACCCGGCCCGGTTAACATTCGCCTGCCGCGAGAGCGAAAGAGAGAGCGTGACTCCGTCTGAGCTCTGTCGTGGTAGTTGTAGTTGCTGTTGCTGTTGTTGTTGCTTGTGCACGGATTCGCCTGGACTCGCTGTTAGCGCCTCCCTTTTGGCAGAGCCCTAACAGCGAGTTAACAGCGCTGCGCCGAGAGCATCCACCACAACAGAGACACTCTTCTTTTTCCAGATTTTCCAGATCGCATTTCCCATTTCGCGTGTGTGCAAGGAAAAGTGTGAAGCGAGAAAGAAAGCGCCGCCAACCCAGAGACTCTTGTGTGGGCCAACCGTTAAGCAGTAAAGCAGTAAAAGTTTGCAAAGTTCGAAAGTTCGCAGGAAGCAAAAAATGGCAAGCGAAGTAGCCCAGGTACCCGCTGAGGAAACGCCCGCGGTGGCGCCCAGCACAGAGAGCGGCGAGCAGGCGGCAGCGGCCGCCGCTACCGAGGCCACCCCCGCCCCCGCTCCGGCGGCCGCTCCCGCTGCCGGAGAGAAGGACGCACCGGCGGGCGATGCCGCGGCCCAGGACAACAAAGAGGAGAAGGCCGATGGGGCCGCTGCGGGAGAGGAGAAGAAGGAGGAGGCTGCGGCGGTGGCCAAAACGGATGCCCCGCCGCCGGCCCAGAAGTTCAATGTGCACAAGGCCAATTTCGAGAAGGACATCATCTATCTGTACCAGTTTTCGCGCACCCCGCTGCTCCCCTCCCTCTCCCCCTACTGCCTCAAGGTGGAGACCTGGCTGCGTTTGGTCGGCCTGAAATACGAGGTGAGCATATGCATCCGAAACGGTATCTCCGCATCCTGCCCTTTTTCCAAGCCACGCATTTTTGCGGTACAGATTTTTTCCCAGCTCCTGCGGGAGAGCCGCCGAGAGAGAGAGAGTGCTGCGGAGAGCGCACCGCCATCATTGTGTGCTAAGCGTGCGTGCCTGCATAAGTGTGCGTGTGTGTGTGTGTGTTAGTGTGACCTGCCCTGCCCCGTAAACCGAGAAAAGGGATACATTTAGCATCGGCTCTCTCGCTTGCTCCTCTTCCAGTTTGCCCGGGCCCCGTGTGTGTGTGAACCTGTAGCCTGGCCGGGCGAGTGTGTGCGTGCCTCGTCTACATAAAACAGCGTATACATAAAATTTGTGTGTGCGCCGACGCCGCGGCTCCTTAACCAGCAGTGGCAGCGTAGGCAGGATTTGCAAGGGGGGGTGGCAGTTGCAAAGACCACTTTAATTGACTGCCAAACGAAGTTAAACTTGCAAACTGCAAACTGCATGCAAATGCCTGTCTCTTGATGGGGGGGGAAAACTCGACTTAAGCGTGCTCCACCCCACCCCACCGCACCGAACTCCGTCCCTGCCGCCTCTCATAAAAGCGCAACTTTTATGCTCCACTCTCTCCCGTACCACTAACAGCTCCCCCCTCCCACCCCTCGCTCCAAACGAAGTCGTGCTTCAAATTTTGCACTTGCCAACCGACTCTCCTTTTGTCCCTCTCGCTCGCTCGCTCGCTAGCTGCCTGGCTAGCCAGCTCTCTTGCTGTCTGCTCTTTTTCTTTGTTGCTGCGCTGCACTGCACTGTTTTATATTTCACTTTTCCTGCCACTGCTTTTGCCTCTGCTTCTTCTTCTTCTTCGGCCTCTTCCTGGCCTCCCCCCCTGCTTCGTTTGGCTTGTAATTGCTTTTAATAAAAAAGAATTAAAATTGCAGCAGCTTAAAGACGGTCTCAGAAATAGCCTGTGCCTCTGCCTCCGCCTCTACCTCTGCCAGTGCTCTTCGGTCTTGCTCTTATCTGTCGGTCCGTTAAGTAGCTGTAATGGCGTGGGCGGGAAGGGAGGGTTGGGCCACTGTCAACGACTTCCAATGCTTCGCCTTCGCCTTCCATTTTAGATTTTCGCTTTTTCTTTACCTCCCCGGCACCCTGGCTCCCCCACCCTGCCAGTGCAGCTCACATTTAAAGCGCGCGATGCGGTTTGCATATTTTCATACATGTATTTGTTTTTTTTTTATAAGTAGGCCCCTTGCAAGGGTGGCGAGGGTGTTGTGGGCGGGGGGAGCGGGAAGAAATGGGTGCGGTCACCCGCACAACAGCAGCGACGCAATTGCTGTTTAATCTTATTAATTACATTGGCTTGGCTTTCCTAATGAAAAACGAGGCACTCGAGGAATGTTAATTGAAGAATCTACAGATGCTGTCCAAGCGATAAGCTCGGGATGGCTGGCTGGCCCTCTTGTTGTTGTTGCCCCGCATCTTACCATATGTTGCATTCCCATCCACGACCCCACTTCCAGTGGGAAGGCAATGGCAATTATGATTGACAGTTCGTCAGTTGTTGTTGGTTGGTTGGTTGGCCCGCAGCTGGAAATTACTTTCCATTTTCATACCCAAAACACTGATAAGGCAGCCAAAAAAAAAACAAAAAAACAAAAAGAAAAAGAGAAGAAAAAAGAGTTTCGAGTTCAACAAACTGGGTGCCTTGTGTGCTGCAGCGCGGACCTTTGACATTCTGTGTGCTCTTTGTTGTGCGCCTGGCTTGCATTAATCACCCGAAGGGAGCGGGAGAGGGAGAGGGCAACTCGAAACTGAATGCAACTGACTAAGCCAGTTTACAGCCCCCCCCTCCTGCACCCCTACTGCACTTTTGTATACACATTCATCAGTGTAAACAAGAGCAGAAGTTGTTTCTTTATTGATGATAAACCAAATGCATATTTTTTTCACACTACAACGCTTGCGGCGCCCATTAACATTAACCAATCCAGCCGCAGCAGCAGCAGCAGCAGTAGCGGCGCATTGGCAGCAACTGCAACAAAAACAACAACAAACAAGCTGGCAAATAACAACAACAAACCCATCAGTTTCGCTTTTGAGGCGGTGGCCCGCATTGCTGGCATTCCTTAGTGTCGCTTTGTAGATTGTGCAATTAATTCTCCAACATTTCCCTGCCATACAGCAGCAGCGGCAGCAGCAGCAGCGTCATATGCATATTGCATTACAAGTACAAATAAGTCGAGGGCGGCGGCGACAACGCATAAATTTCAATTGCATTGCAAGCTGTTTGATTACAATTCAAATGGGACAGAATGCTGGCGCGCTTTTGATTTGCGGCAGTCTGGCAACGCTCTGGTTGCAACTGTACGTGTGCGAATGTTTTCCACGAGTGTAAGAGAGGAAGTGGATATCCCCTCCCCCTCCCCCGTCCCTTCGTGTTTGCCATCTCCTGTTTTTTGTTTTATTTTATGTTGTATTTCAGTGGGTCTTGCTTTTGTTGCTTTTGTTTTAATTAATAAACCGCATATTTGCATTGGCCTTTGTTGTTGCTCACTCGCTTGGCTGCTGGCTCTCTTTGGCTCTCTCTCCCTGGATTTTTGTACAAGGGTGTGGATACAAAAGTGAGCTGCATAATTGCATTTGCCTCCGCTGCCTCTCTTCTTCAACTTCTTCGTCTCTTGCATCTTTTTGAAGCCACACTACACTCGGCGAAAAGTGCAGCACTACTTTTATGGGCGCCCTAATTGGCATAATGATTGAATAAAAGCCCGTAAATGTTTGCATTGTGCGACCGTTATGTGCGTTGGCGTAGGCAGCCAAGATGGAGCAGGAGAAGAAGCAGAGCAGAGCAGAGCAGAGGCAGCAGCAGCAGAAGCAGAAGAGAACGAAGCTGGGGCAGACAGGCTGCCTTTTTTGTGGATCATTGGAATTGTGAAATGCGAACGGGACTCCACCCTTTTTGCGATGCTGCTGGAAATCTCTATACCACACGCCGCTCTCTCTCACTCTCTTTTGCTCGGGACAACCACACCCTGCGTGCCATGCCTCTTCCTCTCCCTCTGCCACCACCACTCCCACTCCCTTTTTCGGTCGGACCGAAGAGGGCGCGAAAGCATAAAATATGCCAGGCCAAGCTTTTTTCGTTGCGCCAGCAATTTCAAATTTCTAATTAGAAATTATTATGTAGATGTGTGCAGCCAAGCTGAAAGCAAAAACCCAAACGAAATGTGTCGGGAAAACCGGACACCGGACATGGACACCACCACCAACACCACCACCACCCTGCCTGTGCATAACTGTCACACGAGCGCGGCCGGGGTACACACTGGAAGCGTTGGAATATGTCAAAATTTTCAAATAACGGGCAATTGGAACAGCGAGGCGGCGGCGAGTCTTTCCCTCCCGCTGAGCGAGCACAGCCTGTGCCCCTCCCCCTCCCCGTGCCTGTCCCCGTGCCTGTGCCCGAGCCTGAGCCTGTGCCTGTGCCTGTGTTAGGGGTGTTGCTTGGTTCCTGGGTGGGTTTCGTATTCCCATTCGTATTTGTATTCGTGTATTCGTATTCGTATCCGCATTCGGATTTGGGTTTTTTGGGTTCCTGGGAGGTACAGCTAGTAGCTTTTCGGGCAGTGGTTGGTTTTTCAGCATCTGCCTGGCATACATAGCAAATACATACACAGCACAACCCAATACACAATACACAATACACAATACATACCCGCACGTTTGCCGGCTATGCGCGCATGTATGTCATGAGCGGGCCGGTATTCGTCCTAGGGTTTTGAACTACATTTCCCATTTTCCCACTTTCCTTCACCCGACCTACGGTCGCCCGAAAAACAATATTTCCTCCATATGGACAACTTCCTTGTAGCTGTACTATCTGCCTTCCTGGATTATTGCATTGCGGGCTGATAATGCCATTGAGGAAATTCCAGAATGATGCGCCACATAAACATTTTCATACTTCCCATGCCAGATAAAAAGGGTGTGCTTCGGTGTAAACATCCATAGCCCATCCCCCATCCCGCTCCCTTGCATTCCGCGCACAATTACTCATCTTACACATCGAAAATAACAAATATCTTTCCGCCACTCTGGATCGTTTCAGAATGTTGATCATAAGATGCGTTTCCGCTCGAAGAAGGGCCAGCTACCATTTATCGAGCTGAACGGCGAGGAAATCGCCGACTCTGCCATCATCATCAAGGACCTGTCGGCCAAATATGAGAAGAACCTGGATGCCGGTCTCACGGCCGAGCAGAGGAACGTCTCGTATGCCACGATTGCCATGCTGGAGAACCATCTCATCTGGATCATCTTCTACTGGCGCGCCAAGTATCCCGACAATGTGCTCAAGGGCTACAAGGTCAACTTGCAGCACGCCCTCGGCCTGAGGCTGCCCAACTCGATTCTGAACTTCTTCTTCAAGATCACCTTCGGTCGCAAGGTAATTGAGTGGTCCCGAACAGCGGAACAGGAGGTCATAAACGTTATGATCGTTAGGATCATGATGTTTGGTTTTCATTGCCTGCAATTCTATGATTTCGTTTGAAATTTCGTTGCTCTATTGCATACTTTTGGTCATTAATACGTTCTCGGTTGTCGGTTCTCGGTTCTACATTCTAATTCACGTTTTACTACCTCCTATTCAAACGAAATCGAGTAATGACAACCACACATGCAGCCTGTTGGACCCGTAGAACCATATATGTACCTATAGTTTAGACTAGAGAATTTTTCGTTACACTTGAAAAGTACACTTGAAACGTAGATGGTCTCACGAAATCCGCACCGCCAGCAGCTGAGCTCCAATCCGATTCCCCGATCAGTTCAGTTCCTTAAATCGAACGCATCCGCTGTTTGTTTGGATTGGCGTGAAATCAGAGACTGGCCCTGGCGTTGTGGATTAGGCGGGGATGGATGGATGGGCTGTGTAAATAAACAATTTAAGGAAGCGGTATAGAGTATTAAGTTGCACCTTCCAAAGCCAAACTAAACAACACCCAACCATGCCCTCCCCCGCCCCGCCCCGCCCCCACACAATCAGTTTTTATCCCGAAACCCTTGGCGCAGCATAAACAAAGCGTATCGTAAAAAATATGTATATTTGTTTATGACTCCCCCAAACGGGTTCTCACATAACAAAAAAAACCGATTCACCAAAACTCGGCGGAAATTTGAACAAAACAAAAAACAAAACAAGAAAAAACGATCGTTACTTATCACTAACTGTGCATGGTTTTTCTCTTTTTTCTTTTTCGTTCCTTTTTTGCATACTACCTTTGGTTTTGAACATCTAACTGTAATGTGTTGTGACCTTACCCGATCCCCCAAACCCCTTAACCCCTCGAATAACCCAACCCCGCCCAAAATCCCATGTGAATGCTTGTGCATCCCGTAACCCCGTATCCGTAACCCGTAATCCGTAATCCGTAATCCCCCCGTAAACCGTAACATCTGTGCGTGCGGCAAAACAACTATTCAACACAAAAAGTGGTTCCAGGGCACGAAGAAGCTGAAGGCGCACGGCATCGGTGTCCACAGCGCCGAGGAGATCGAGGAGTTCGGCAAGAACGATCTGAAAGTGCTCAGCGAGATGCTCGACTGCAAGCCGTTCTTCTTCGGCGACGAGCCGACCACCCTGGACGTGGTGGCGTTTGCTGTCCTCTCGCAGCTCCACTATCTCTCCAAGGACATCGCGTATCCCCTGCGCGACTACATGACCGAGAAGTGTCCCAACTTGATTGGCCATGTTTCGCGCATGAAGGACAAGTGCTTCCCCGACTGGGATGAGATCTGCACGAAGCTGGACCTCAATGCGCACATTCCCAAGCCAGAGTGAGTAGTCATCCTGATTGATCCCCAAACAAGATCTTAACCCATATCCTTCGAATTGTTTAGGCCAGAGACTAAGGAGGGCAAGGAGGGTGGCGAGCAGGAGAAATCAAATGAGCAGGAGGGCCCCGAGGGCGACAAGATCGAAAAGGAGTTGGAGAAGGACAAGGTAATGATGCCGTCACATCATCCAATTTGTAATATACACTAATTATCCTTTATTTGTTTTGCAGTCGAACGAGAAGGAGTCGACCGAGGAGAACAAAGAGAAGGAGGAAACAAAATAAATTCGCCGTTAGTTATATGCGTACATATATCTAGTATATGTGTATGGATCGAGAGAAAACACCCCACATACACACACATTATATATATATACATATGTAGTACGATACTATATAGTAAGGCCCTATATAGCTAGGCGCTGCGCTCTCATATATAAGCATTCAGACATCAGAAAACCACTCGAAACACGAAAAAAAAAAGAAAACAAAACAAAACCACACCCATTTACAAACCTAGGACAACTGTAAAGCAAACGCAGGCAAAACCATCAGAAAAAGAACGATCCACTAAGTAATGAGAAACAAAAACAAAAAGTATATACAATAACGTAACGTAAAAACTTTGGACATCTTTTTTTATATATATACACGACGACGTTTGTATTAGCAGAACAAGAAACAAAAGGAAAAAATTCAAGAAAAAAAAACAAGAAAAAAAACGTAAAAACCATTTAGTATAAAATTATAAAAGTTTATACGTATAAATATTAAGGAGATGAGATGAATGATGCGAACGATGAGGGCAGGAGAAATTATAAAAAATTAGTTAAAGAACTCGAATAAAACAAAGAACAAGTGAGAAAAAACGTGAGTAAAATGAGTGAAGATGGCAGATGATTGAAAGGATGTGCAGGAGGCGAAAGGAGAAGATGAAGAAGAAGAAGGTGTAGAACAGCATACAATACGCATTAATCATTAGTTTTCATTCAAAGCGATCTATATAATACACTCATCCACACTCACACTGACACTCATATATATAGCAGCATATGCAGCAACAATTGCAACTCGATGGTATTGTTTACTCTTCCAAAATTGATTAAGCTTAAAGTAAAGGAAAGAAAAGGAAAGGCAAGGAAATGATCCGCAAGCAGTACGATAAACGATAGGAGGATACGACGATATGATATGATGATATGATATGACATGGCATGACATATAGTGATGGTGTAGTAGGGATGGTATGCAATGGGTATGAGAATGGTATAGGAACGATATAATGATATAACGGAACGACGGCAATTAAGTTTATTTTTTATATATATATGATTGCAAATAGTAATTTTGATTCTCGTGTGCAAATAATTAAAACAAAACAAAAGCGGATAAAATTTATTACTTATAATTATATACATAAACCTTATATACGCCCATTATGCATAAATATGTGTATAAAAAAAAATGCAAAAGAAAACAAAACAAAACATAACATAAAAACTGTATGTTGGTTCTTTTATTATATTTTTATTTCTATAAATATTATTGTAATTCTACTGTGTATTATGATTTTGCTAACCAAAATCCTTTTCGTATGAGATGCTCAGAGCGTTGCTTTATCGATGTTTCAACACAACCCCCCACCCACACACCATACGCCACACACACACACACACCCACCACACAACAAAAATCAAACCAATTCGAACCAAAAATGAAATCATTCAAAATACTCGGCTTACCATACGAAAAAAACAAACAAAACAAAAACACGAACAACATTTTTATTATAATTTGTACGAATTTGTAACTAGCTTTTGTATATTCAATTTTTGGTACGTCCACTGGACTAAATTATGTACGTCTCATTTACTTTTTGTACTGTCTTGTGTTTTATACGATTTAATTTAATTATATGGATTATGCAAATATATATATAAATATAAACATAATTTCTATTGTAATTAAAACGCTGCAGACGACAACAAACTCACGAAGAACAACAACAACAAGAAGCATTAGAACATCGCAGGGAGAGATGAGGCGGGAGAATCGGAAGTTCCAAGAACGACTCGCAAAGAATTCTCTGCGGGAAGGGGTCGGGGCTCTTTTCACTTCCACTTCCACTTCGACTTTCGCTATCCCCACTTTCTCCCTTGTATCCAGTCGGCCGCCTCCTTTTCATTCACTCGGCTTCCTCGGTGTTTATTGTTTTCCTTTTTGGTTTTTCTTCGATTCTTTCGTTAACGCAAGCCTCTCTCATGAAAGAAAATCACAAAATATTGCAGAATCAACAGCCAGAAGAGCGTGGAGGAGAGGAGAATGAATGAAATCTTTTATTAGGGTAAAACTGACACAACTAAGGAGAAATAAAACAAATACAGAACCCATTGAGGCGCGACAGAAGCAGTGAAAACAATTTAGGAGAAGGTCAAAATACGAAAAGAACCAGACGCAGGAGATACCGATCGATCGATCCGAAAAGAGCTAGAGCAAGACGAAGCAGAATAAATCTCTATAACGATACGATTTGTAGACTACGCAAGTATTTTTATGTATTAAAGGTTATGTTGTAAGTTTTTATCACAATATTTGTATTGTAGCTCAGTGTTTTATATGATTATATAAAATGGATAAAGAAAGAAAACAAAATGAAAACGATAAACCGAAATGAAACCGAAACCATAAAAGCGTAAAAAAAACCCAGAAAGAAACCCGGACAGAATGGAAAATTATTGTATTACATACATCTTATATATAATAAATATGCTTCTTAATAAAAAAAACAAAACAACAAAACAAAACAAAGCCACGAAATGCGCTCCCTCTGATTTACGACGGATCCGGCGAGTGTCCCGATAAAGAAGTCGCATCGGTAGACTTTAAGCCGGGGTGGCTTAGGGCCCGAAGCAAAAGGCTACTACTACTATACGGGTGTACGGGAAACGGAGAAAAATTTAATTATGACACTCGAGTTATCTTTGGACATATGCCCTGATAACTCTAATTCAAGTTTGCTTATTCATATCTAACAGTCATACTAGCCCTCGGCCGTATATTTCCTCGATAGCAACGCCATGGCCCCCGAAGAGAAACCCCGCCGATTTCTTTTCGTTTTTTCTGTGTGGTCATCGCCAATCAGGCTAGATGAATCAGTTTGGGGCACTTTTAATTGATATGATTTTTTCCAATTATAATTGATCTCAGTTAAGAAGTTAACCAAAGCCAAGCGAAAGCAATTCAATTACGACAGCGGCATAAAATCGTAAACACAATATTGAACTTTCTTTGGCAAGCTTTCAAGGTCAGAAAGGAGAAGCCGAAATATAGACATGGAAACTCTCTTGCTTGCACCCAGATATGCCAATCAAATTGACATTCAATTCAATCTGACCCAAAATAACCGCTCAGTGACGGGCGATAATCGATATTTGACCTAGGCCAATAAATTTCCCGTCTATGGCCACCCCCGCGTCGCATTCGAGTTGGCAACTTCGAAGTTGTCTGTCTAATCAACATTTAATTTTATGTTCGAATCGAACGCTTCCAAGCAGCCATCAGGCATCAGGGGCCCTAAGCCCCCCAACTAATCAATGCAAACACATCGAAGAATGACGGCCCACCGCCCGACATGTTTGAATCCCTCCCCTCAGACAACCCCGATTGTCAGCGACATTTCTGGCAACGGGCAATTTATTGAAGACGTATTCCAATCAGAGCAAATCATGCGAATATGGCAAACGGAATTTATTACGCCAAGCGTGCAAGGGTCGTAAAAAATAAAAGGTAAGTGTGATATCGTTTCAATCCATCTCCACAAAACTGGAGTTACACCATCAGGCGAAATAATAGTGCAGGCTAAAAAGGTTAAGGTCTATCTGGTTTAATAAAAGTGCAAAATTCATAATTATTGCTGGGAAAATAATATGGTAGATAGGTTTCCTTAAGAACTCTGGTACTAGCGGCAGGTAACACAGTCTAGCAAAGGTTTCAAAGGTAAAGCTTGTTGTTGGTTAATAAAATTGCAACTTATTGAGTGCATATACCAAAATTTGTAATAATCGCAAGGAAAAGTAATCATTAATGATGGTTAAGGTTATTACATAGGCTTCCTCGATAACTCTGATTCTAGGAGTCTACACAATATAACTTGGTTCAAGAAATGATTAGTTTTCTATTGGTTTGAAATCATGTCCCTTAAAATACGTACTTATATAGTATATCCTTTGGAATAGCTATAATTTCCACCGCTTCTGTATTGCCTAAGAAGCGTAACCGTTACATTTCGTTTGTCCTTTGTGGCGAACATAGTTTTTTACTTCAGGTTTCCCAGAGCAGAGCAGTTAGAGCTGGTGGCTGCCATTATATTGGCGTGCACATTGCATGCGGCGACAGGTGGGTGGCGGCGGGGAAGCCCCGGAGACGGTGGGGCAGGCAGGAGATAGATAAGTATTCCATGGAGCATGCAGCGCGCTTGATGTCGATTCGGAATTCAGAAGCAGAGGCTCCCAGCATTGAATTGGTGTTAAGCACGAACCGAACGAAATGAAATGAAATGGAAATGGAAATGAAAATGAGAGAACGAGAATGAAAATCAGCAGTTGTCATTGTCATTGGAAATGGAATTGCTTGTGGACGGGAGCCGAGCAGGAGGAGGAGTTCGAGTTGGAGGGGAAGGTGGAGCCCAGTAGGCGGGGCACGTAGGGCCCAAAAGGGAGATGAAAGACACGCCAGCGAAAGGAGGAGCCACCTGCTCATCCAGTTGCTGTTGTTCACTCCAAGTGCTCGGTTCTCGGCTTCGTACCAGCTCCTGTTCATTTCAAGTTCGCCTTATCCGTCGCGTATCCTTGTTATCCGTAGCTCCTTTGAGGTTGTTGCAAGGCCATACAAAGATCTATCTGATAGTTTGTAGAAATACCTGCATTTCATTCGGTTTGTGTTGTAATAGATGCATCTGGTGACTTAATTTTTTGGTGCCATGTGTTTGTGAAACTAGTCATTACAATTAACTGATCGTGATGAAATTTTGTTGATTTAAAGATACTGTTTTATGTGCTTTATAAATCAAAGTTAATGGCTGAAAGTTTGCAGCAAAAAGTGCAATGACAAAAAATCCCCCTACTTAATAACTAACAGAAATGTGGTGAATTGGAATTTGCTATTACTCAACCAATATTACATATTGCTCTACTAATTTTGATTACCATAACGCCCTAGAGCCCCGAAGTTATGCTAAAAGATTAGGGTAGTTAATCCAGTGAAACGTAACCCGTTGCCATGTCCAATCAACTGTTTTTCCTGAGTTTGGCGGACATCTTCTCGGTGTACCCGGCCATTTTCAAGGAGCAGAGCAAGAAGCTCAAAAAGATGAAGCAGATTTACCTGCCCAGCGACGAGGAGTGGCAGGACAAGATGTACTACATGCTGTTGGAAATTCAGCGCCAGGTCAACGACTCTGCCGATCAGACGGTCTCCCTGCTGGATATCCACAAAAAAGAGAAGCCCGTCTTCGACCCTTTGAGAATTACAAAGATACTAACGCCGGGGGTCAGTCCCAATGGGCGGCGGAGTAGGACCCTCAAATACTGTCATGCCACCACAGTGAAAGTGAGACTAAAGTCCGGCTCCCGATGGACTCTGTCCACTATCGCAAATGCTGCCAAATTGCTCCGAAAACCAGCGATTCCTGTGAACTTTCAAAACGAACATGAGATGCGCCTGGCCTTCTCCCTGATCTACGATGTCTTTCGATGTAATAATTTTGTTAGTTTTTTGTGTCTTGATACATAAGCTTCTTAATTTGTAGACAAAACTGTGCTGTCGAATGCGCTGAACGATGTTTGCTTCTTTGACCAACACAAGGAGGTAGTAATATAGTTAATATTGTTAAAAAAGATCTTTATATATTTATATTTCCATCTAGTTTTTGAGTGACGAGCAGCGAATTTGGCTGATGCTCTTTGAGCTCTACGATCGTCAGTTTAGGGGACGTAATTCAGAGGATAAACCCCTGCAAGCGAGTCTATACAAAGAGGCTGAAGTTACAGGTGGGATGCCTATTGAAATATGATAGAATTAATTCATCAAATCGTGCCAGATATCGCCGATGTCCTTTGGCAGTTCCGCATCCGTTTGGCTGCCTCGATTTCCCGGATGCGCATACGCGAGGGAGCCCTCCGGCTATCCAAACTTTTGCCCATTCACCTGCAGAACGAAAAAGTGGCCATTGCAGCGGCCAATCCGGTGGTTACTGGCTGGATAAATCCCTTCCTGGTGCGGTACGTCCTTGCAGTTGTATTCAAAGTTTAAGATACATTTCCGTGGCCTACTTAGCAACAAGGAAGAGGCAGACAAGATCCTGACGGAGATGGGCTTCACAGTGCACGGGCCGGAGGATGAGAAACCGCTGCTGGAGCAGCACTGCAAGTGGGACAACATCTGTCCATTGGTGATATCGTGCATACCAAAGGATCGCAGCGAGTTTACCAAGTCCATGCTGATGACCAAACACTACTTTATCATGCAGGTTAGACTTTTGAAATAGGCCCGATCACAGCATTCACCAGTAATCTTCCATAGCACAATTAAAACAATACAATTTAGTGTAATGACTTTAAATGCCTACTTAAATGTAGTAGAACGACACGCACGCACGTTCTAATTTTCCCGGAAAGAATCGACGTGTAAAGAAATAGTAAATAAAATTTATGACGGAAGCCAACTCTGCGTATGAGTGACAAACATTGTAAACAAATCTGATCGGCTTTCAAGTTGCTTTTAAGTATTTGTAATTGATACTTTAATGAAGTCTACCTCTGAAAGTCTGGCAAAAGTCTATAGCTGATTGCCAAAGTTTATTTAACGTTAATAGATTGTATTTCCAGGATAAAAACTTCACATTTGGTCCGGCAATTATGTCGAAACTGATGGATTATTTCGAGCTGGATGGGGATATTCTACAGACCCATATCGGATCACCCAGGTCTACTGCTTACCTGGCGGCGCTATTTTACTCAATCAACCGGGTCAACAACTTTTATGTTTATGGAGCAGGTGCAAACCTGAAGGAATATCGCCGCTACATGGAACTGATCGGAGTAAACAATATCAGATTGTTTGGGGATGCATTCACCTCTTTTCCCATGGAATCGAATCGCTTTCGAACTGTGGTGGGAATCTTTGCCACGCCCCCGAACTCCTTCAGTGCCATCTCGGATCCCATAGATCTGATTTGTTCGCGGGGCGGGGATCTCAGCATGCTGGAGGTGCTCACCGAGTCGGAGGTCAGTGAGGAGGGTCGCCAGCGGGTGGCCATGATTCTGGAGGAGCAGCTGCTCACCCTCACGATGTCGATGTCGCGACCGCAGGTCCAGTTTGTCCTCTACCAGACGCACTCGATTGTGGGCACCGAAAACGAGGACATGGTGCGGCACGTCCTCGAACTGATCAATAAGCTGGCCCTGGAAAAGCATCGGAATGCCTACAAAGAGCAGAAGCGCCTGGAGGCCCTGGCTGAGTTGGAGGCGGCCAACATTCCGGCGGCCGCCATGAGCAAGGACTCTCCCCGGAAGAAGGATAAGCCCGCAGAACCGCCAGCTGCGGGTCCTCCCGGCTCCACGGGTCCTCCCCTGCCCCGGGTGGATAGCATCGATCTGATTGTGAATCCCGAGATCGATGAGTTTGTGCAGGACACAGTGCCCGATATCTGCATCAACCAGGACAACTGCATCAAGCAGCAAGCCACGGGCAGCTATTTGTCCCTGGTGCGGCGCAAAACCCTGACGCACCTCAACGAGAAATACCTAATTCGCCGAGCGGAAATAAGAGGACTCTTTGGCAAGCCGGAAAAGGATACCAAGGACAAGGCCAAGCCGAAGGCGGTGAAGCTGCAGGAGCAGCAGGCGGAACCTCTGCCCCAGGACATGAGCTACGACCTGAGGCACTCGGCCAATCGATCCAATTCCCAGCAGATTGTGAGTAAACAAGCGGCCAAAAATAGATGGCAAAGCACGTCCCTGACCCTCAAACACACAAAAAGGCTGTTAGACTTTACACTTTATTGTTAACAAAAAACAAATTTGAAGATGGGCGGTTGCGAGGGGGTAATGTGACTGGGACTGGGACTGGGGTTGGGGTTGGGGTTGAGGTGTGGGGCTATGTACACTCGAGTCTTATGAGCTAATAATTAACATGTCCATACTGTCTGCGGCGGATCATCATCGATAGACACGCGATCGATGTCATCATTATTGGGCATCATCAGCTTTGATCGGCATCATTATCTTGTATATCGACACATCCTCAACTCTTGTTTGTTGCCAGATACTTTCCGTGGGACTTTACATCATTTGCATGGGTAATTCATTTTAATTCGGGCGGGTTTCATTTTATAGATTTTATCAAACGCTTCGGAAGCCTCGAAAATCCGAGGCTCACCACTTTCAGTTCCCCGTTCGTTTGATTAATTATTTTTTATCATACTTTGTAGATAAACAATTTTATATATTTTAACATGAATTGATTACATTTTTATCAGCAGCCACTTGTTTGCTCACACATTGTGTTATTTGCATTATTATCTCCATCTAATTCACATGGATTTTATTTTATACTCGCATTATTTGCATTAGCCATCCTATATACGCGTGTGTACATTATTTCCGATTGCGTTACTATATTTCGCCCCGCTCGGTAGTTTATTATAGGTATTTGTTAAAGTATTTATTCACATGATTATTGAGATAGAGTCATCTCATCGTTAGTATCTTTGGCGCTGCCTTCGCATCAATTCCGTCTCGTTGCACTGTATTAATCACACTTAATCTATATTCACATCCTATGTGTACAATCTGCATCCACATCATCTATCGCCGTGCAATCATCGACGACCCATTAGAGGGTGAGGTTTTGGGGTAATTAGCATGAGGTGGCAAGCACCTAGCTTGCCTTGGCTTAGTCACAGGCTCCAAGGGATTAGGTCATGCCTAATGGTTGATTGTCTCATCGGCTCTTTTACTTCTTCCAAGCACTCGTCGAGGAGGAGTTTTTGGTGTAGCTCAGGCTCTTCTGCTGCTGGTAATTGGCTTTTATGTCCGATTTTTTGCCACTGGAGTAGCCGTAGCCCCCGCTGCCGCTGTTGCTGCTTCCGTTGTAGCTGAAGCTGGACTTGAAGGTGGGATTGCCGATGCTCTTGAACATGGGATTGGTTTTGCCAGCGCCCACAGGCGGGGCCGCTTGGTTGTAGTAGCTCTTGTTGCTGTTGCTGCTCTGCTGGCCCTTGTCCGACATTTGGCGGGCATAGGCGGAGAGTCCGAGGCCCACGGCACCCATGCCCACCGCTCCCATGCCCACCGTTCCCATGCCCACGCCGAAGGACTGCTGCTTGTGGCTGGTGCTGAAGGTGGCCGGTTGCTGGTCGCTGGCCAGGGATCCGCCCTGCGTGTAGAACTGCTGCTGCACCTCAACGATGTAGCGGTAGGCCTCCTCCATGGACTTGGGGTTGCGGCGCAGGATCATCGAGTGCGTGGGCTCGGGCAGGTGGTCCCGGAACACCTGCAGCGTTATCCTTTCGATGTCCTCCAGGGCGTACAGCGTGTCGTTGTGGGTTAGCTTCCTATTGATCAGTCTGTGCTTCAGCTTGGCCATTTTTTGGTAGTACAGCTCTATGTTGGAGTCCAGGACGGCGCTGCGAATCTTGTGTATGAGCGAGTAGCTCGACTCCCGCTCCGCGTAGTTGTACAGCAGTTGATCCTTCAGCTTCAGCCAGGACTCGGCCTTCAGGAGGTGGCCGTTGTTGTTGGCCGCCCCGTTGCCATTGCCCACGGGCGCACTCATTTGGCGGGTGAAGACGGCCTCCCGGGCCCGATCCGTGCACTTATTCTTGATGTGCCCTATCAGCTGGGCCTTGTAGTAGTCGTCGAAACTATTTATCACCGGCATGAGCGCCTCGATTTTCTGCAGGAACTGCGGCAGCTTGCCAGGATCGCTGCCATCGAAGTTCTCCACGAGCTTCAGGCGGCTCAGGACCTGGTTGTATTTGTTCACAAACTCGGGATCCATCCTGGACTGACACTTGCACTTCGATATCCGTTCGTAATTAATTATTTTCACCGCCCTTTTTTAATTCGCTCCACCCGTTCGATGCGATCGCGGCGACGTTTCGGGCTCAACTGTTTCCAAATTCGATGCCGACCAGCGAGACTCTGGCGCGCCAATAATTGTTGGCTATGGAAACAGATTTTAGATTCTTACAAATGTATAAATTAACATTCATTAACATGAATTTTACTTGCAAGACCCTCTCCGGAGTGCTGGTCGACGAGGGTTGCGAATTCGAAATCGGCACGAACCGTGGTCGAACTGAACCGACTGGACACAAAACAGAACTGAACGGAGCGGATCCGAACCCGAACCGAAATCAACTGACAGAATAAAACAGAACGGAACAACAGCGCCCGCCATTCATTGTGGTGGGAGTTGTGGTACCTCGTGGGTGTGGAGTCTATGCGGTATGTTGGGCTGCCGTCCAGGTGTTTCCTCCGATGGGAGGTCCGTCCAGAACATTGATATTGCCCCACGGTTTCGATACCTTCTTTCAATGACAAAGAGTGCATAGGCGGGAGTGTACAAAGGCAAAAAGTCTTATTTTTGAGTACCTAATACTCGTAATAACCCCTCCGTTTATTTAGATCTACCTTAAGTTAGCAAATCAAAGTTAAAAGGAAAAGTAGTAGTAGATAATAAAGAAATCTGTAAGAATGATCATGTAATGGTTAAAGTTTAAACTAAGAAGAGAAGGAACCAATTCTTTCAAGAACACTATCTTGCCAGGCTCTGTAATACCATCTATAATACATACAAATTTTAGGTTTTCCGTTAAATCTGGCTAGGGAATATCCACTAGTAAAAGTTACAACGGAAAAGTTAAAGAAGTCAGGATGTTAAGATGAACATTCAGTGTTGAAATCTTGTATTTGTATTCCCAAATAGAGGGACAAACTCATTAGGGAACCCTATTTTTGGAGCTACAGAGATGTTTCTGCAAAATCCTAGATAATATGGATTTTTAGCATATAACTCGCTAGCATACCTGCAACATATATTGCCCATTATTGGTAGCTGAGTATGCTGTAGTCGTTATATTTACAGCGAGGGCTTCTATTTGTTTACTGTTGGCCCGCGCGCTGAATCATAGAAACACAAGCACGGCACAGAGCCAAACACAATTGCAAATGCAAACACGACGACAACGCCGCCCTGCTCCTCCCCGCCGGATCCGATCGCACTGGATATAGCCGGGCGTACAGATAGACAGAGATAGTGACGCGTCGCGGCACGCACATGGCTCCCTCCCCCTCCAAAAATAACGACCCACACCCTCCAACATCGAACTCAACGGCGAATTTTATGAAAAAGCGCGCACAAATCGCTTCAAACGAAGCGTTAGATTTTAGATTGTTTATTTGTTTTGTCGCT
Source organism: Drosophila ironensis (assembly GCA_021223825.1). Taxonomy (NCBI): domain Eukaryota; kingdom Metazoa; phylum Arthropoda; class Insecta; order Diptera; family Drosophilidae; genus Drosophila; species Drosophila ironensis. The sequence continues at coordinate 102,787 of JAJJHQ010002270.1, forward strand.
GTGTTAATTGTCGAAAGTGCCAGGGGATCACGGGAGAGAAACCGCAGCAGACTCGAAAGGATGCAAAAGATGAAAATTAGCAACTCTGGGGCAAGCAGTGCAACTGCTTGACATCAAGCATACGCACTGTTGAACGGAAACGAAGCAGCGCATGCATTCACATGCAAAACTAAGGCAATTGCATTCAAGGTCCTTTTTTAATTTCAGATTTATGTAGATTCCGATTTTTTCGAAGAATTTAATTGTGCCGGTGGCTGCACCCTGCACTCGCATTGCTCATCGCTTGATCTGCACTCAATCGACCCCTGAGAGCGTCTAATTCAGCTCGATTGCCTCCAATCTTGACACGTACACCGTGGAAAATTCGCCTCAATGTTTATGAAAACCAACGGTTACCTAAAAAAACTCCCACACAAATCGATGATGCATTCAGCCGGCGTTGTATAGATTATAAACAAACGTTTGCTTGTTATAAACTTCATTTATGGTGCAATCGAACCACTAAACTTGCCCAGACTCGACTCTGATTTCGTCAGCAGTCGATTGCTTGGATTATAAACGAATTCTAAATTAAGCTTTGCTTTTCGCTCAGTGCATACCATACCCAGAGCCATGCTCACCTTTATTAGAGCCAGCGCGCTGCCACGTCTAACCCCGCACGGCCCCTGGTGGGTCGCTTTTAAGGTCTGGTGCGCCGGCGTGCGCGGTTCAACTAATTAGCAGCAATTTCTGAGCGTTAGCGGCTTGTAAAACTGTTTAATAATAGCAAAAACTTGTCGGCAACCGAGGACAAATCACAAAGAGTGTGATCAGAGCTGAGCGGAGCCGAGCTAAGGCAAAGAAAGGCGATCGATTGAGCTTGCATTGGAGTGCTAATTTAAATCTCGGCTCTAAACTGATAAGCGGTTTAATTGCTATCAACTTCGAGTTGGATGACTTCGTTGGCTGTCGCTTTAAGTTCGCCTTAATGGACGTTGGAAAAACAATTCTCGCCGCTTGCAACTGTAATTTTTATAGTCATTATGTGTAGCGACTTGCTGGGTCTGTTGCTTTGCCGCTTGATAAGCAGGTTCAGGGCCACCCCCGTCCTCCTGCAAGCCGTCACAACTCCAACGCCCTGCCCTGCCCAGCCTAGCGCACCCAGTCACCCGCCCCAACAAATAACCAAATAACCATAAATACCCAGCGCAATTGTGGAGTTTTCCAACCTTAAGATACTGATTTGGCGTTAAAAAGATAATGGCTCGTATAGATAATGGCGATACATCATTATTATTTCATTCATAGCCGCTTATCTAATTTAAACACTATATATATTTGAGATGCGTGATTATTTATCAATTTTATAGTCTTATCAACAGTGTAAACTCGGTTCCTGTTGTCCTCAACACTCCCGGTGGACAAACAGCGTTGTTGAATTTATGAATATTACTACAATAATTATTTAGTCGTGCTAATTCCATAATTCCATAAATTCGTATGATGTCAGCGCACTAGATTTGTTTATCCGTCTTACAAAATATAGAAATCTATGTTATTGTAAGAATCAACTTTACGATTCTGGAGGCATTTTGGCAGCGCCTCCGCATTTGGTGGCAGTAGTTCAATGCATTGTTTTCAACACCAGGTGTTTATTATTATTTAAGCGCAGCACAGCCCTTAAGTTTAGAAAAAGCTTAACGGCTGTAAATAAACAATTGGCGAAGCTCTCCCCTTCCAATAATTTGCAAGCCAAATTCGGTTCGAATTCTTTGTAAACATTTTGCGCATATTAATCGTGTTCCCAAAACCCATCCATTCAATTGTTTGGAAAACTAATTACGTGCGCGCGCCTTTTGCAGCTTCAGCGTCTGCAGCGATCGACGAGCGCCAGTGCAATCCGATCCCACCTGACCAAGCTATCGACGACGCACCGCCGGCCCATCACCTTCAATTTCAGGAGGCGCGAGTGCAGGCGCTTCTACGTTCTGCCCCTCTACATGGTGAGTGTGTGTGGTGTTGGTGTTCTTCCCCGCATCCCCATTATGATTATGGCGGCAATAATATTTACAACCCGAAATATCCCCTTAACCCCAACAGCACAGCACCAAGCAGAGCATTCGATTGTGGTGGCAATACGCCTATAGATGCGTCACCCCCTCCGCCGGCGAGGGCGGCGTGTGGAACCCGAATCTGAAGTTCAGGCTTCACTGCAGCCGCCAGCAGCGCATCCGGAAACTGAGACGCGGTCCGTGGTCCAGGCGGCAGCCCCTAAGCCTGCATATCAACGACATCAAGCTGCTGTGCCAGGTGCGCAAGAAGAGCAAGTAGAAGCCGGAAATCCCATTTGCCCGTTCGAGTTTCCCGCCCGTTTTCGGCATTGCCATGCATGCCGTTCAGTGTTGAACAGGGCGAAACTTATGATATTTATATCTCAATTTTATTCGACTCGAATAAACACTATTACAAAAAAGGGTCCTACGACTAAATGTTGTCCAAAATATTTTATTCATTAAATTGAACACATCAAATCAAATCAAAATTAACTAAATTCATGGGAAATTATAAGTTGCATGGTTCTTTTAATGAAATGAATCTTTAAGGAACAAATGTATGTAGAAGCAAACGCTTTCAAGTATCAAAAGTTCAGACCGGTCGCGAGATTTTGCGATTTTTCTATGTTGAGTACAAAAATGTTTCATTGCTTCGTGATGCGAAGTTGTTCTTTAGTGTCTTGGATCTGTAAGCGAGTTACTTACGCCGTTGAGTAGAGGAGTAAAATAGGTTACGCTACACGTTAAGTTAGATTACATAGACATAGTAATGCTGATATTCTACGAGTCACCGTGCGTACGCTTGCGACACTTGTCCCAATGATAGTCCCAGGCGTCCAGCTGCAATTTAAATTTGTTAGCTGCGTTCGTTCCCTTTCAACGATTTCCCTTGCTCACCTGGCACTTGCGATTACAGTACCATTGACGCTGGCATTTGCCGCAAGTTATGGACGCATTCTCCTGGCCGCAGTGGCTGCAGTTCATCTCGCCGCGCTCCTCGGAATGTGAAACATCGGACTGCAGCCGCGCATGTTAAAGAGAAAAGTTAGATAGTATTCTAGGGGACAGCAAATGGATGCGAACCTGTTTCTTGTCGGACTGGCGGTTGGCCATCAGGAGGGTGCTGCTAAACTGCTTCATCGGCGATGAGTTCCCGAATTCGTTGTTGTAGAGAGGACGAACCCTTCCGTCGGCGCTCGCATCTTGCGAGAGATTTGGCCCCATCTCATCGGTGTATCTAAATCACATTGTTTTGGTGTTATTACAAGAGATAGGGGAACCCTGTCGGTCATGCGGGCGCTACCTGTGCATCCTTGCTCGTTTACGGGGTGGCGAACTGTCCGAGTAAATCGCATCCGGTGGGGCCATCGAGTGCTTTCTGTACTGCGGCGTCTCATACCCCAGGATGCGACGCGTCGACTGGTCGCTCTGTCTTAGTACCCTGCGGGAGTGTAAATGTCATTTAAATTGAAGAAACACCTAGAAACCCCCGGTGGGCGCGTACCCTTTAAGCATGCTCATGTTGTTATGGTTGTCCTCGATTTTGCGCATAAACATATCCATGGTCCCGGCAGCAAACTGCGGCTCGTTCGGCGAGTTCAGATCCCCCAAGAACGAGCGGCTGATCTCTTCCAGCTCGCTACTGCCGAACGTCTGCGACAGCAGGGACGGCAAAGCTGTCTTGATCACGGCTATGGCCTCCTTGCGCTTCAGCCGGTTGCGCATCTCCTCCTTCACACAGCGCAAATACAACAGGCGATTGAGCTCGTCCTCCTTCTGGGTCATAAGCTTGTCCAGCGTCTGCAGATCCTCTTCGACGCGCTTGCGCTCCTCCTTGATCTCCTCCACATCTGAGCCCAGTCCGTTCATCTTATCCTGCATTGCCTCGTTGAACTCGGGATACATCTCCTTGATTTTGTGGTGGAAGTTGGCGTTGGCGTTCTTGAGATCAATGATGGGCCTCTTGCGGGATGGCGCGCCAGCCGACGAAGAGTCCCCCGCAGCTTGGCTGTGCCCGGCCTCAGAGGAGATAGTCTCATTTGGCTTGGAGGCTGCTTCGGGTGCGGCCAGTGCATCCGCCTGCAGTGGAAGAGGCTGTGGCGGAGCAGCCGTGACATGGTTGGAGGCCACATTGTCCATAGCTTTTTGTGGAGTAACAGCCTGATAGGCAGGCGGATTCACAGGATATGCATAGGCTGCCTGGTTGACAGGATATGCCTGACGGATCGCAGCAGTAGTCTGATTAGTCTTTGCCTGATTTATTGCCTGATGAGCAGGGCCGCCCCTAAGGATCGGTGCACTTGCCTGAAGGTTGGAGACCGCCGCCTGTTGGGGACGAAACTGCTGTTTCTGCTGCGGCACCAACGGGGTCGCAAAGTGAGCGCTTTGCTGCTTCCCATCCGCCGGCTGTGCGGCATGCTGCATCTGCTGCATCTGCTGCGGTTGCGTGAACTTCTTGACCGCCTTCGGCTTTATTTCATACGAATAGGGTTCCATGCTGTGCGAAGTGGGTGTCTGGAGAGTATAACCCTGAGCGGAAACATTCACGACCTGTTCCGGGGGGGCTGTCGCACTGAGCGAGTAGGGGGAGCCGATTTTGAAGCCTGTCGCACTGGCTTGCCCGGATGCAATATGACCGTTTCCCGTCAAATTGCCTGACATTTCGGGCGTCGCATTCTTTGACATTTGTTGTGTCATGTTCTGCCACACGTGACGCGGCATGTTGTGTGGCATTTGCCGTGCCGGATTCTGTGACCCTTGCTGTGTCGGCGTGCGATCTGCCTCTCTGGCGGTGGCAACTTCAATGACAGCCACGCAGTTCGACTCTGCTGGCGTTTTTTCGCAGTCCATAATCAACTCATCGTCTTCTATGGAGATGGTCTGCGCCTGGGATCGTTTCTCGGCGTTGGCGTTGGCGTTGTCCTTGGCGGGGGGCTTGGGCGGCGACACCGAGCGGCGTCTCTTTTGCGTCTGTTGCTGTTGCTCCTGGAAGAGCACCTTGGCCAGCAGTTCCTTGGTTTGCTTCTCCTTGGCCAGCAACTCCTTGGCCATCATTTCCCTGGCCAGCATCTCCTTGGCAATCTTCTCCTTGACCAGACTCTCCCTGGCCAGCCTCTCCTTGGCCAGCTTCTCCTGGATCATCTTGTCCAGGGCCAGCTTCTCCTGGGCCATCTTCTCCTGGATCATCTTCTCTCGTGCCATCTTCTCCTGCGCCAGTTTCTCCTGGGCCAGTTTCTCCTGGGCCAGCTTCTCCTGGGCCAGCTTCTCCTCGGCCCGCATCTCCTCCTCCCTCATCTCCTTGGCCAGCACCTTCTTGCCCATCATCTGCTTGGCCATCTCCAGCGAGGCCTTCAGCTTGGCCACGTCCACGCCCTCCAGGCTCACCTTAGGGGCCGTGTTGGGCTCCTTCAGCTTGAGGAACTCCTCCAGGCCGTTGCCCGCCTTCTCCTGAGGTGTTTCCAAGGCGTAACTCGGCGGCGTGGCCCTGGCCTTCACCTCCTTGACCGGTGTCAGCTCCCGCGCCTTCGGGGGCTCCGCCTTCTCCGGCGACTCCTCGTTCTCCGTGTCGTCCAGGCAGATCAGCTCCGGGGATGCGCTTCTGCTGCTCTCCTCGCTCCCACTGAGGCTGCGCGAGGGACTGGGCGAGGGCGAGCGACTGGAGCCGCTGCTGACGCTACCGCTGGGGCTGTCGCCGCGCAGGGAGTCCTCGGAGGCGGAGTCCCGGCGCGGGGAGTCCTCGGAGGGGGAGTCCCGTCGCGGAGAGTCCCGACGCGAAGAGCCCCGGCGTGAGGTGTCCCGGCGCGGGGTGTCCCGGCGCGAGGAGTCATCGGAGGGAGTTTCCCGGCGCAGGAACTCGGCGCGCCGCTTCCTGGCCATCACGCGCGCGTAGCTATCGCTGAACGAGCTGTTCCGCGCCACGGCGAGCTTCAGTTCCTCGGCATACGGGTGGTGGCCCTGGTAACGGGAGCGCAGCCTGCGGATAAATGCAAAAGGATGAGTTTTTGGACCTTTTTGCGGGTGCTTACTCACCATATGATGCTGCGGCGCTTGAAGTAGAGATTTGGGTAGCGCGTGGTATTGCGACACGATACATTGGGGCGCTTGCAACCCCCCGGCAGCCCCTCGGAGGGGGCCAGACCATTGCCGGGCGGAACGTCCGGTATTTCCGCCAATTCCTTCACCTCCTCTTCCTTCACCTCCTCTACCTTCTCTAACTTCTCTACCTTGGCAATCTCGGGAAGAGCGTCCGGAACATCGAGTCCTTCGAGCTTGACCCTTTCGGGGGGACACTGCTTGGTCACCGCCGCGTCCATCAGATCGAAGTCAACCTCGCGGCTGTATTCGTCGCTGCTCAGCTCCTGGGAGGCGTCCATCGGCTGTCGGGTGTTGGGTGTCTCTCTGCGCCTGCCCTGGCCCTTGGATCCCACCCCCAACTCACGTGCTCGCCTGGCAAAGGTGGCAGTGGCAGCAGAAAAAGCGTCTGTCTGCGTCTGCCGGCTGATTGGGAGGGCTTGGCGCTTTTGGGGGGGACGGCAGAACGCTTTTGGCGGTTCTCTCGCCGGCGGGGCGCCTCGGGGGGCACTTGCGTGGCGGGGCGGGTGTGAGGCGGTCTGTTGCAGAGACCCTGCAAAGCGATACTTTCAGTGCCAAGCCGCTTCAACGGTCGGACAAAAAAGAAAATTGCATTTAATTCGCGGATCTGCAGAGCAGTGTGACCGGATGCTGGGTGGGAAAACGCCAGAAGCGCATGCCCGGGTTGCCAGGGTATCTGCGGCTCATTGGCTATATTGGAGCTTGGTCGAGTCTAAGCCAAGATCTTGCCAAGATCAACCAAGATCTTGCCTGGTCCCAAAAAAAACCTTAAACTAAAAACTCACTACTCCGAAAGAAGACCACTCATCCATGGCAACCCTGGCAACCCTGGCCGGCGGTCACTCCGAAAGGGCAGCCCAAAAAATACCAAATTGGCGCGCCGCAGGAGCAGATGTTGCAGGTCGCGCACAACGGTCATACTGCAGCACACAGCTCACAAATAAACGAAATCAATTCGCACAAAAACATTGCCAAAAAGGTAAATGGCGCGCACCCAATCAGCCCCCTTTTAGTGTCTCTACCGCGGGGAGGACACCGCCGGAAGGCCTCATCGGAGTCAAGAACCGCGCATAACCGATAAGAGACCCACAGTGCCAGTGATAAAGAGACGGTGGACTTTGTGTTTTGTATATTTGATAATTAATCGTGGGGGTGGTGCTGATTGCGGATCGCGGGTCAATCTCAGGTGATTAGGAGACAATAATCCCCCAATCCGTAATCCGTAATCCGCAATCTCCACGTCACCCTGCCACGCCACGCCTCCCCCCGAGTCCCCACGCCCCCACCGCGTGCGAAGAACACGAGTCGGTCTTCCGAAAAGCATATTCTATATACTACGATTATATACTATATACGCGATATATACACCCGAATAGCACGCATATAGGGTGTAGATTTGCATAGAGCTTTGCACAGGGCGAAGATCGAGTGAGTGGGCTAATTAAATGCAAGGTGGTCGGCAATCAAAATTGATTACAAAACAAAAAACAGGCGGCGGTTGCACTGCCAGCCCCCGAAGAGATTACGTGATTTCCTCGGTTTTATTCGAAATTTCTAAATGGTTTTTAGTGCAATTGATTACCAAATAATTGTGCAATTAGCCTTTGGATGTTGTTAATAATTACAGCTCTTTATTATCTCCAATTGTCATAGTTTTTTAGATACAATATGCCGGGGGAATGGGTGGGAGAAAAGTATAGAATGTGGGATGGAGGAGAATTCGCAATTTGATCGTACGATCTGTATACCCCAACCGGTTTTGATGAATAATTAAACAATAAACATACCCCCCGACTTTTATCATTTATTTGGCCATAAATTGGCCACAAAATTCCTATAATATTACTTCAATTAATACCCTAAATATCTTAACTACCTAACTATTCCTGGCAGCTACATCTAACTTAATAAAATAGGGTATTTTGAATACAATAAATATTCTAGGGAATGGTTGGGAGAATTATAGGTAACTCTTGTCTTTTAGCAATTATTTTGCCAGAAATTGGCCACAAAATTCCTATAATATTACTTCAATTAATACCTAAATACCCTAACTACCTTACTATTCCTGGCAACTACCTCTAACCTAATAAAAAATGCAATTTCTAAGACAATTAAGATTCTAGGGAATGGTTGGGAGAATTCCGGGTATACGGTAGACTAGAATTAAAAAATTTGATCCTTCTATTTG
>JAJJHQ010002270.1:111321-264023 GCA_021223825.1 Drosophila ironensis
GAATTCGAAATTTGATCATACGATTTGTTACCTTAACCGGTTTCCGTGAGTAATTCATCAATAAACATAACTCTTGACTTTTAGCATATTTTATTGCCTTCAATTGGCCATCATTTTCCCAAAATATGACTTAAATTAAAGGATAGTTATAGTGTGACTTAATAAATACCTAACTATTCCTCTTAGCTTTATTTTTTCTAAAAATGTACCCCAAAATTACTTAAATATGACTTAAATCAAAGGAGAAGAGGTAAACATGTAATTAATTATTACTAATCCTGGTAGCTACACCTAAATTTCAAATTATATGCTTTAAATATTATAAGAAATTCAACATGATTAATGTAAAACCAAAGTTTCAGGCTCTCTTAAGACTCCTAGAATATAATTCAACAATAATCAGCAAAGCAGAATCTTAATCTCTTAAAGCTTTCTAGCAAAAACGTTCCCAATCTCTTCGAAAAGAGATAAGTTTACATACAACCCGTATCTCTTCCCGATTTCCCCGATATCTTGCGGGTTATCATTATTGAACACCTGCAGCTTTGAAGGCTTGCCGGTTCCCTCGCATGTGCCACTCGAAAGCTATCTAGCCCGATACAATACAATATCTAACGATACAATATCCAAGTGTAAGGTGTAAACTTTGGCCCCGCTCCGATTTGTTTACACATTGCTCGCGCTTTGTCTGCGAAATGCCCTACAATGACTTACCCTCCGCCTGCCCGGACTTTGTCCCCTCGCGAGCAAGTTTGTTGTAGAAAACTTCGACGGGAGTCACCAGCCAACCATCCATCCATCCAACCATCCAACCATCCATCGATTCGATAGCCTGGGGCCAAGGCTGATTAGATTCCTCCTGCCCGGCCCGAGGCATATACAATATACAATATAAGTAGTGCCAATGTCTGGCGAACATCTCCCGGGCCGTGCGTTGCCCCAGTCCGTTGCCAGCCGGTGTGCAGTGCAGGTGGTTTTTTCGTTTTGGTCGCCAATTCCCGCACTCAGTGCCTTCCGCGTGCTCTTGCCCTGCCGTCCCTCCTTGAGCGAAGACAAGTCGAGTGAGTCAAGTGCTGGGCCGTAAACTCACTGACTTCGGGGGCCATAAACCGGCGGCTTTTACGAGCGGGGAGACCTATAATTAAAGTGACGATTACGTAAAGGTTAAACAATCTTATTGCAGATCAAAATGGTGTCGCTGGAGAAGCTGAAACAATTGAGACTGATACACCTGTGCATCGCGCTCACCTTCTTCACCAGCGGCCTGTGCCTCAATGTGATCCAGCTGCTGATGCACGTGTTCATCAAGCCGCTCAACAAGAAGCTCTTCCGTCATCTGATGTACTATGCCTGCTACTCGCTCTACTCCCGTAAGATATTCTCTTCACCTAACCGAGGGGGCATACTCTATGCTAATTCAATGCAAATTCTTTGGCAGAGCTGGTGTTTGTGGCCGATTGGTATGCGGGCAGCAAGATGACCGTCTACATGGAGAAGGAGGACTTTGAGAAGAAGGCCGGCAAGGAGCACGTGCTGCTGATCATGAACCACAAGTACGAGATCGACTGGCTCAACGGCTGGATGATCTGCGACAAGCTGGGCGTGCTGGGCAACTGCAAGGCCTACGCCAAGAAGCCCATCCGCTACGTGCCCATCATCGGCTGGGGCTGGTGGCTGGCCGAGTTCGTCTTCCTCAATCGCAACTTCGAGAAGGATCGCACCATCATCACCGAGCAGCTGAAGGTGGTCTTCTCCTACCCCGATCCCACCTGGCTGCTCCTCAACGCCGAGGGCACACGCTTCACCCCCGCCAAGCACGAGGCCTCCGTCAAGTTTGCCCAGGAGCGCGGCATGCCGGTGCTCAAGCATCACCTGATCCCACGCACCAAGGGATTCACCGCCAGCTTGGCGCCCATTCGCGGCCTCTGCCCCGTCATCTACGACATCAATCTGGCCTACAGGCCCACAGACAAGGTAAAAATCGTTGCCCTGGGATTAGTATAGATTCCACACTAAAGATCTTTTGCTTAGGGCTTAGGAACAATCTAGACAGCTGGGACTTATGCAAGCCCCAAGGTTAAGTTGTAATCTATAATGCAGAATTGTGCATTGGTAATCTTGCCGATAAGCCTCGATACTGGCGTGTCTTCGCTGCTATCTAATCACTCCTGGGTCGAGCTATCTGGCCCATTATCTTGGTTCCCAAAATAATTGCTGCAAATTTGACCAAATCTGTTTATTGGCACTAAATAATCCCCTCGTTTCGGGGATTAACTCGAATTTATGAATGCTACTTGTGAATTTTGCTTCATTTCATTGCTGCTAAAGCTCGTTTAATGATGCGGAACAACGCGCGCTCTATTATTTCGTATTTTAGAACGAGATTTAATTGTTTTTGGTTTTAATTGGCTCGGAAATAGCGTCCCAAATGAGTGATGACTTATTATACACATGAATATTACTCTATCTACAAGTTGAAGTCAGCTAGACGTGTTTATTCTCTAGAAATGTTTAGTTAATAGGGGACTTCAATCGAGCTTTATTAAGTGAAATTTAAACCAACGTTTATGGCAATTTTTTATGTAATGCTACTTCTATAAAGTGCAACTTTAAGTCAACATAAGTGACTTCCATCGAGCTCTATTAAGTGAAATTTAAACCATAGTTCATGGCATATTTTTGAAGTAACGCCTACCTCTATAAAGTTCAATCTTAAACCATTAACATCCACCGTAACATGAGATTATATCATGTATATTATTTGTAAAATTTTTAAGCCAACATAAGTGAAATTATAAACTGAAATTATAAGCCTTTATGGCTTCTACATGAAATGAGATGCTATCAAATATATATCAAGTATTTCAGGTGCATTGTTCATGAACCCAAGTTCAAGTTTAAGGTTACCTCGCGCTAGCTTCCCGCGTGAAATGAGACTCAAATGTATTTGGTCACTAACCCCTTTTCATGCCTTTTCAGAACCCCGCCACCATGCTGAGCCTGCTGCACGGCAAGAGCGTGGAGCCCCACCTGCTGATGCGACGCATTCCCCTCGAGCAGGTGCCCGAGGACGAGAAGGAGGCGGCCGCCTGGCTGCAGAATCTGTTCGTCGAGAAGGACAAGATCATCGACAGCTTCCTGGAGACGGGCAGCTTCTTCAAGACCTCCGGCGTCAAGGAAGTGCCGGCCTACGTGAACAAGCCGCGCCTCAGCTCGCTGCTCAACTTTATCGGCTGGGCCACCTTCTCGTTGTTCTGCATTTTCTACTACCTGGGAACTTCCCTCCTGGCGGCCAACTGGACCGCCTTCGGCAGCGCCCTCTCCGTCCTGGCGTTTTGTGAGTGCCCAGTCTATAGGTTATCATTTAGTTCCCGATCATAATCGGTTGATATCCATTGCAGTTTACTGGCTCATGGGACAGGCGATCAAGAAGACACAGATCAGCAAGGGATCGAATTATGGGGCGGCCAAGGCGAGCACAAACTAATATTCAGTCTTGCATTTCGTTTTTCGATTGTGTACGGAACTCAATTATCTACAAGTGACTTTTTAAGAGGCAGTCAGTCCTCTCACAAATCTCTCTGCTAAACGGATCAATTTGCGACTTCTCCTTCCCGCGGGAACGACGATTTAATAGTGAATGTTTTTTTGTGTGTCTACGTGTATAGTTACGTGGTAACTCGCCCGCACATCGGAGCCATCTGTTTGCGTATGTAGTTTGTAGTTGTATTGTACACCTAAGTGAAAATTTAATTGTTTGATCAATTGTATTGTATTTTGGCGAGCATTGCAATAATTAAACTAAACAAGTGGTATGTAAGCAGTCTTTTGGTATTTCAAATAAGGCATAGCAAGCAGTGCATTCGCTGATAAGAACGCACACAGCTGACGACTGGTGCAAGCAGTTGAAGGAAAGCTCCATACCAGAAAATACCAAATGAGTGGTAGTTCATAAACGCCATAGAAAATATTCCCTATATTCAAACCGCCAAAATAAATTATAATCATGATTATTATAAGTTTTTAGTTATCTTTATGTTGGAGAATAAAAAACCGTTTACTGCACTACCGCTATAATCATAAACACAACCATAAACGTTGAGATAGCCGACGTTACTGTTCGTGTATGTGATTCGCTTCTCTGTCCTCACCCTATCTTTACTTCCCAGGTTGTTCGGACACACTATTTCACTTATCAGCGTGTCCGCACACTTTCGGTTATTTAAAACAAACCGATAGCACTATATTATCAATTGTTACAAACAGAGGCAGACCGAATGCTTGCCCTTGCCTGTTCCTAAAAAAAAAACGGCTTGCCGGTTCCCACTGGCTGATAACAGGTGATTAGACGTATTGGTTCATACGTTTTTTGTCATAAACGATCCTTATCACCGGCGACCGAGTTGCGTGCTCAATTATATTTCATTCAGTTGAACCCGAACACCGGGCAGAACAAGTTGACTTCTGGTCTCCAATTTGTTAGGATCCCGCAATTACACTTTCGGAAAGGTAGGTAAGCTTTGTGTGCTTGTTCTACAGTGAGCTATCGGTATAGCATACTAGTTATACTAGCATGCAATAGCTCTGCTTTTTGTTCACTGTAGGGACTGCCCACTGTGTACGCACGTCGGCGTTTTACGGTACTATAATTTAAGCAGTTCAATTTGTTCATGACACATTGGGAGCAAAGTTTGAGTGGGCCATAATCACTTCGATATCGCGCGCTGGACATATTTATGTATTAACTGCATATTTCCGTTTTTGCGTTACGTAAAGTCTCCCCAAATATGTAGTTGGTCTTATTTTGATTCGTTTATTTTTAGCCTAGGATGGAGAAATTCAAGGGTCTTGGGCGACTGCTGATCGCCGTGACCTTTTTCACGAGCGGCTTCTTCGTCAACATTGCCCAGCTTCTGCTGACGGTCCTGGTGAAGCCCTTCGACAAGAAACTCGCCCGGCACCTTATGGGATACCTCATCTACTCCTTCCACAGCAGTGAGTGCCCCTTTTGGAAAGTAATTGAATCCCCAAAATGATGATTGATAATCTCTAAAGCTCTGGTCTGTGTGGCCGAATGGTATGCGGGCACCAAGTTGCGCGTTTACATCGATCCTGAGGACGAGAAGAAATACATCGGCAAGGAGCACGCTCTGCTCCTGATGAACCACTCCTACGAGATCGATTGGCTGACCGCCTGGATGATCACCGAGAAGCTGGGCCTCCTGGGCAACGCCAAGGCCTATGCCAAGAAGATGCTGCGCTATGTTCCCATCATGGGCTGGGCCTGGTGGATGGCCGAGTTCATCTTCCTGGACCGCAACTTCGATAAGGACAAGATCGTGATCAAAAAACAGTTGAAGGAGATCTTTGCATACCCCGATCCCGTGGTGCTGCTCCTCAACGCCGAGGGCACACGCTTCACCCCCGCCAAGCACGAGGCCTCCGTCAAGTTTGCCCAGGAGCGCGGCATGCCGGTGCTCAAGCATCACCTGATCCCTCGCACCAAGGGATTCACCGCCAGTCTGCCCACAATGCGTGGCATTTGCCCCGGCATCGTGGACATCAACATTGCCTTCAAGAAGAACGCTGAGGTGGGTCTACTCTACTCCCCTTTTGGAGCCTTAACTATACATTTTTGTGTCCATTTCATAGCCCAAGCCCACCATGTTGACCCAGTTGAATGGAGATGCCGTGGAGCCCTACATGTACATCCGCCGGCTGCCCCTGAGTGTTGTGCCCGAGGACGAGGAGAAGGCCGCCCAGTGGATGCAGGACTTCTTTGCGGAAAAGGACAGGCTGATGGAGAGCTTCCATGAGACGGGCTGCTTCTTCAAGACCTCCGGGGTCAAGGCTGTGCCCGAGAAGATCTACAAGCCGACACTCTCCTCCCTGCTCAACTTTATTGGCTGGGCCAGCTTCTCCTGCCTGATCATCCTGTATTACATGGTCAGCTCTCTGCTTGCGGGCAACTGGATTGGCTTCTTCACAGTCTTCTTTATCCTGGCAGGATGTAAGTTATCTAAAGAAAAATATCATAAACATTGTGCTATATTTAATATCCTTTTTCCAGTCTATGGTCTCATGGAGTACACTGTGAATGCCTCGAAGATTAGCAAGGCGTCCACTTATGGTGCCAAGAAATAGGTTGCTGAGCTCCATGACATTTTTAATAGTTTAAACAACCTTTGACTGCAAAAGGCTCGAGATAATGTACATAGACAAATGTATACAATAAAACAACAAATGGAATGCAAAGTGAATAAAACGCAAACGGAATTTTAATCAAAAGATTTTTATTTATTTTTGCTGGCTTTAAAAAGTTACAGCACATGTAATAGTAATTAAATCCGATGAGTTGCATTTTTATTGCAATGCAAATTCGTGGCACTAATCGGTTGTATTACAAAATCTCTTTCTGTTGAAAATATTTAAAATATTGTTTCTGAAAACCTGCCAGACCTGGGCAGCTAGTTTTTGGGGGGCACCTATCGATCAACAGGCATCCGATAGTTCGTTTTGAAAAGATTTCGTTTTCCAAAGAAGAAAGCTTTCGAAAAGAGAAGCGTTTGGTACGCTCGTGGATCGGTTCGGAGTATAGGATCGGAGGATGAACGAACGGATTATTTAACGCCGCAAAAATGGCATACATTTGGCAAACACAACGAAAGTTACATTTAAATTGATTAAACCTCTTGAGTTTTCGGTTAAACGTATCCCGCTCGATCGGCGATACAAAATTCGACGGGTCCGCGAGTGTCCCAAGTTAATTTCGACTGTCTATATATAGCTCTTCTGTATAGGCAAGCACAATTGCAAATAGGTTAAATTCTAACGTCTCGAGATGGGCAATCAGCCGGGCAAACTGCACACCCATCAGAACCTGAGCGGCAGGCCCAAGAAGAATGTCACCTGGAAATCCGCAGGCAAGTAGACAGGCCCCAAAACAGGACCCCCGCTGCCTGGGCCTCTAGAGAAACACAAATATTTCGGTTCGGGACCGTCGGAGCCCCCACATAGCATACATAGGATGGCTGGTTTGCTGGTGGGAGCGCTAGAAATGCGTCTATTTTTAGCCAATCGCACACTCAGTGGTTGCCGAGTTGTGTTCTGTGTTCTTCTGGTTGTCGGTCCATCTGTCCGTCTGTCCGCCCGTCTGCCTATTTGGCCCCAAAAAAGTGGCTACGTCAAAGTAATGTTGCTGCTCGGACATCGCCACAATCATTATGCTGGCCAGCCCCCTTCCCAGAGCCGCAGAACAAGGATAACATTGATTGGTGGGAAAACTTGTATGTTTGTTTCGCCCCTTGAATTTATATTTAAAGAAAATCAGAACCAAAAATGATAAGAGGAAGGAAATACTTTCACTTGTCAAAACCGTGTTTGATAAGTAGTACCAAAGATAATACGCGTATTGATTTATAAAGTCAACGATAATCCAAGTGCTCTTCACCTTAGGTGATTTTAAGAGAGTGGGCATTTCTTTTGTTGACACTGAATTGATGGTCTTCTTTATACCTATAGTATACTATAAACAATTTTATACATTATAGTTTCTACTTGTATTGTTTGCTTTTTCTTTGGCTTGGGATTGGTATTTCAATATTTGTTTTCGTACAACAATATCCGGTCTAGGAAAAAGCAAAATTGATGGCTTTAATGAGCATATTTGGAATAATCAGATTAATATCAAATATAAAGCGCGTTGTTCGATAGCGTCTTGCCAATTTAAAGGTAATTTCATTATTATACCACACATGGTATATTAGGTTTGTGCAAATTTATGTACAGAAAAAACGCCGAGCACTTATCATCCGCAATGTTTAACAACACTGAACGCCTTTCAACACTGAAAGTTTTGAGCATACGGGCTTGGTATCAACTGGAAGTGTTCATTCCAAGTCTGGCTGCTGGCCCGGAATCATGGCAGCAGCCTTTATTTTATTACATTAGTTTATTGCTTAAATTTAAATATATATATTTTTTTAATTTTTTTAAATATTACTTTTAATACCCAGCGCTTCAAGACTGTGAAGCACAACCCGATATACCTGATTCTTTCACTTTTTTTTTTATTTTATAATTCTTTTTTATGTTTTTTTTGTACGCTTTGGCATTGAGAACATCACAGTTTTGGGTACATCCGGGGTTTTTTTTTTTCCACATTAACGCATTTTAAAGATCATTTCATTTTATTAATTCCAACTATGTCTAAAATTACATAATTACATAACATAAGCCTGGATTTTCAACAATTGCGAAATTTCGATTTCGAATCGGAACTTTTCCTCCAGATCCAAGGCAACTTCGAAATCATTTGCCTCTACGAGCTCCATATTGTTCTCCGTTTTTTAACTCGCTTAAATGAACACTGACAGGTGAATACTCGTAGACACTGACAGCCAGTTTTTAAATATTACTTTTAATACCCAGCGCTTCAAGACTGTGAAGCACAACCCGATATACCTGATTCTTTCACTTTTTTTTTTATTTTATAATTCTTTTTTATGTTTTTTTGTACGCTTTGGCATTGAGAACATCACAGTTTTGGGTACATCCGGGGGTTTTTTTTTCCACATTAACGCATTTTAAAGATCATTTCATTTTATTAATTCCAATTATGTCTAAAATTACAAATTACATAAGCCTGGATTTTCAGAAGTTCTGAAATTTGGATTTCGAGTCGGAACTTTTCTTCCAGATTCAAGGCAACTTCGAAATCATTTGCCTCTACGAGCTCCATATTGTTCTCCGTTTTTTAACTCGCTTAAATGAACACTGACAGGTGAATACTCGTAGACAATGACAGCCAGTTTGGTTTCAGGCGATTACACGGAACACCTGAGCAATGCCACCGGATTGTAGAGCGCATCCTTAAGGCATTCGAGGAGAATCAATATTGCTGTGCAGTCATGCTTGATGTGAAACAGGCTTTCGACCGTGTCTGGCACACTGGCTTGCTATACAAGTTAAAGACTAGCCTGCCCAACGCATACTACATCGTGCTCAGGTCGTATCTCGAGAGAAGAGTTTTCCATGTTAGATGTGGTGAAGCAAAATCTGGCATCAAGGCAAGAGGAGCTGGTGTTCCACAGGGCAGCTTACTGGGCCCTTTGCTGTACACCCTGTAGCCATCAACCTGCTGGACAACAGTTCCACAATTCGTCGCCTTAAACGCATCCACCCTCTGGACAATCATTTAATTACGATACCCGAATGATTTGTTGTTGAATTGTTGTTTTGTTGTTTGCTTTTTTTGTTATGTTTTTGTTATGTCTTTGTAAGTTAGATCAAGCTGCAAAATCCAACCACGAAGGAATTTACACACAATTTAATGATTGTCCCATAGGAGGATAGATTTTAAATACATGCTATGAGAGAAAAAAAAAAGAAAAAAAAATGTTTATCCCCTCGTTGGCGGAAAGATGGGGCGGATCCGATGCTGGAGATGCGCTTCCGTCCAGGATATAGGCGAACAGATCGATAGATTTTAAATACATGTAGTTCACTGCATCCAAGCGATATCCTGCACCGTGTCTGAAAAGCTATGACTTGACTATAACCTCAATACAAATCAAGGATTTTCTTCCCAGTATAAAGATAATAAGTTTTTCTGAAACTTGAATTCTTTGAAAGGTTTTTGTCCTGCATAATCTGAACTAAGTTTGCATAAATTATAATAAATTTGACCACAAAAATTTTAGTTATTAAAAATACGAATTTTATAAATCTTAGGAATTGCAAGCCTAATAAAAGCATAATTATTGTAATGAGTTATAGGACCCAATCAATTGTTTAGCTTAAACCAAAGTTTTACGTTTTAAATCTTACTCAATCTCCTCCAGAACGACCCTCTCCGCCGGGCAGGCCCATCCTCACTCCGCTGGCGCTGTCGGAGCAGCAGCCGGACGTGGTCAACCTCCGCTGGGACCGTCCCCTCCACGACGGGGGATCCCCCATCACCGGCTACACAGTGGAGCACCGGCGCATGGGCTCGCCGCATTGGGTGCGGGCCACACCCACTCCCGTGGCCCGGTGCGACGTGTGCATCAGTGGCCTGGAGCCCGGATGGCGGTATCAGTTCCGCTGCTTTGCCGAGAACGTCGTGGGCCGCTCGGACGCCAGTGAGTTGTCAGATGCGCTGACGGTGACGCTCCAGAGGAACGCCATCACCGTGCCGCGCTTCATCGACGAACTGGCGGACACGGATGCCGTGGAGGACGAGCGGATTGAGTTCCGGGTGCGAATCCTGGGCGAGCCGCCGCCGGAGATCAACTGGTTCAAGGATGGCTACGAGATCTTCAGCAGCCGGCGCACCAAGATCGTCAACGACAACGATGTGAGCGTCCTGGTCATCCACCAGGTGGCTCTGACCGACGAGGGCGAGATCAAGTGCACGGCCACCAATCGCGCGGGTCATGTGGCCACTAAGGCTAGGTTGATGGTGCAGGCGCCGCCCAAGATTCGCCTGCCGCGCACCTACGAGGACGGACTGATCGTGGAGGCCGAAGAGGTGCTGCGCCTCAAAGTGGGCGTGGCAGGACAACCGCCGCCGGCCATTACATGGTTGCATGAGGGCGAGGTCATCGCCCCAGGTGGACGCTTCGAGGTGGGGTACCCTTTTAGGACAAATCCAACTTTTGATAAGCTTTATTATCCTTTGACAGATCACCAACACGGAGAAGAACTCGCTGCTTAAGATCGACAATGTCCTGCGCGAGGATCGGGGCGAGTACATGGTCAAGGCCTGGAACCGCTTGGGCGAGGACACCACCTCGTTCCTGGTCACGGTCACGGCCCGGCCCAATCCGCCCGGCGCCCCCAAGCTGAACATGTCCTTCGGCAAGTCGGCCACTCTCTCCTGGACGGCGCCTCTCGACGACGGCGGCTGCAAGATT
This sequence comes from Drosophila ironensis, assembly GCA_021223825.1. NCBI lineage: Eukaryota > Metazoa > Arthropoda > Insecta > Diptera > Drosophilidae > Drosophila > Drosophila ironensis. Next base: position 122,217 of record JAJJHQ010002270.1, read on the forward strand.
GGCAACTACATTGTCGAGTACTTCCGCGTGGGCTGGAATGTCTGGCTCAAGGCGGCCACCACACGGGCCCTGACCACCACGCTGCATGACCTGATCGAGGGCTCCGAGTACAAGTTCCGGGTGAAGGCGGAGAATCCTTATGGGCTGAGTGAGCCCTCCGGGGAGTCGGAATTGCTTTTCATACCCGATCCCAAGCGGGGCATCACGAAGCCTAAGTCCGCCACCCGGATTGCGGGCGATGAGAAGGACAAGGGCCAGGGAAGTAGCGGGTCCGTGCAGGTACCGCCTCGTCGGAAGACGCTGTCCCCGCCACGTCCGCATGCGGACGCCTCCACGGGCATGTCGCCCAAGCAATCGCCAAGCGCGAAGCGAAAGCCGAAGCCACAGCTCATCGACAATGAGCAGTTGCACCACGAGATGTCCTACGGCACCTCGGACCAGGCCCTCAAGATGGACGTGCGCAAGAGCCCGTCCCAGAGCAGCGCGGACCTGGCCGCGGCCGCCAATCCGAAGCTCAACCTGACCCTGGTCACCACCACGTTGGCGCCGATGGAGAGATCTGAGGTGGCACCTCCCAAGTCCCCAAAGTCGCCCAAGGCAGTGTCACCCCTGAAGCTATTCAATCCGAAGCCAGCGGGAGCTGCCAGGGAAAGAGCTCCAGTGCAACCGCAGCCACTGCCCCCGCCGCCCAAGGAAAAGCTGGAGAAATCCTCCCCCAACCGAAAGAGGAGTCTCAGTCCCCCCACCAAAAGGCAGGCAATACCTTTGCGCAAGAGCCCGACCCCACCGGAGCCCATCAAGTCCACGGCAGCCCTGCTGAGGAGTGCGGAGCCCGTTCAGTTGGGGGTCAATCAGAATGTGAGACGCTTCTCCGGACAGGCGCTTAGTCCGGCCAGAAATGTGCCCACCCTGGCCCTGGCAGTGGCCTCGGGAGTCACGGCGGTTATTGGCGAGAAGCTGCCAACCATCGAGATCAGTGCCCCACCCACTCCGCAGGAGGAGGTGTCCCCTTTGCCGACCCCGGCGCCGTCGTTGTCTCCAGTGCCTGCCGCCATTTCGAGGCGATCTTCCAGGTCGGCGGACAAACACGACGAAGTTCACACCAGCAACGAGTTTATGCTGGTAGTCTTCGATAAGAACAGCAAGGTCAAGGACAAGGACAGTACGTATCCCTCTTCATTTTCGATAAATCTTCTTTTGGATATTCGCAATCTTAGTTTTTAGATATTTTACTTATCACCTTTGCTTTTGTGTCCGCAGAACAAGATTCCTTTGAGCTGGACCTGGAGGACGCCATCCAGCCTCCGCCCATTTCTATTTCGGCTCCGGATTTGGCCTTCCTGGAGTTCACAAACTTGCACACCACTTTCCCGCTCCGGCGCTCCGTCAGCTCGACGGAGCTGCTATACGAGCGGGCTATGGCCAGATTCTACGAGGCCGTGGAACTGGAGCAGGCCTCCAAGTCGCGCAAGACGTCGCAGGAAAAGCTGCCCCCACCGCCTCATCAGACGCCGGCCAATCTGCGCAAGCGACTTGGATCCATTTCGGAGGCAGAGCGTCAGTCCTTCGAGAGGAGGAGCGAGCTGCGTCGCCAGTCCGCAGACGTGGCGCCAATGGCCAGGGGCAGATGGGACTCCCGCGAGAATGTCAACGAACAATCGGACCATCTGGCACGCACTCAGCTTTCGTTGGAAACGCGGCAGGACCAGAGAAAGCAGCCAGAACCAGAGCCGGAGCTAGAGCTGGAGGAGGAGCATCTCACCGAGAGCACAGCCGACGATAGTGAGGACATGGATATAGATGAGGATGTGGATGTTGATGTGGATACGGGGTATCCACCGCGAAGGCAGCTGCAGCAACAGTCGAGCGGTGACCTCGGCTCGGATTACACAGAGAGCACTGCATCCTCGGAGCAGGATTCCATCGAGAAGTTCAAGATGGAGCTGTTGGCGCGCACTCGATCGCCCAGTCCTCGCGACCTGGAGACGTATCATCCGCGCAGCATGGACGCCGGCACATTCACTCCCTATCGAGTTCCTACTCCGGAACAGGCTGCGGTGGTGCTCACTCGACCAGTGCCCCTTCCCAGTCCGGATTTCGTGCCCAAACCCATTCTAAAACGCTCATCAAACGAACACGTGGAACTGACTCCAAGCTCTCCTTTGCCCGCTGGAAGCGGGAGCGTCAAGGAGCCGATTGCCACAGTGGCGCCCTCTGTGGTGACTACTAGTAATCCCACGAACCTCACAATGGACCTGGCCAAGGGTATCAAGTCCTTCTTCAGTCGCGACAAGCGATCGGCCACCGAAAAGAACACGGAGGCCAACCAGGAGATATCCAATCCTCTGGAGAAGACGAATGCCGCTGCCATTGCTGCCGATTTGGAGACCAAACGAAGGGCCAAGGAGGAGGAGGAGCTGCGCCGCCAGGAGGAGGAACGTCTGATGCAGGAGGAGTCCCATGCAGCGGTGGATCACTACAGCGATCTGGTGCGCGAAGTGGGCAGCACCCACAAATACCACACGCCGCTGTATTTGGACAGGGACGAGCTGAAGCGAGCGGCGGCCCGGGCAGCTGCGGAAACCGATGACGAGGACCTGCTCACCTCCACTAGGGAGGAGTTGAAGAAACGTCTCGGTAGCAACGACGACATGTTGTTAGCTCCGCCTGTGGTCCGGGAGCGACGTCTCTCCATCTCCGAGCGCGAGCAGTTGGTTCACGTTCGGGATGCTGCCAGTAATTTGGCCCTGCACAAGGCCCCGGAAGCCCAGGAGCAGGAGGAGCCCGCCCGACAGGACTCGCCCATTCAGCCAGCCTATGAGGAGCCGGAATACCCGGCTGTGTTGATTGTCCCGCCGCCAAAGTCCAAGAACAAAAGTGAATCGGAGACTGAGAGCGTAATGAGCGAGATGGTCGAAGCTCGTCCAGATGCCAGAGGCAGGACGCGACTGGTGAAGGTGAAGCGCGTGATCAGGCGGCGGGTGCCTTCCAGCACACGATCCCGGGATGCCTCGCTCAGCCGCATGCCCACTGGTGCCGTGGAGCTGCACAGTCCTCCCTCGCAGGCTCTCGTCCTTTCCGCCGCCGACAGGGATCTCCTGGAGAAGGCTGCGGCCCTAGCCATCCTCCAGTCGGAGGAGCAGGCCCACGAGAAGGTGCGCTCTGCATTGAGCTACTGCACGGATCTGGTGCTCTTCCTGGTGGCCTGCTATGTCTACCTTTTCAAAGACACCCGCCTGGTGCTGCCCATCCTGGGACTGATCATCTACCGGCAGCTGGGCGAGGCTGTGATGGGTTACATGCCCGGCTGGTTACGTCGTCGCCTAAACGCGAATGTCAGCTAGATTGTAGTAGCTAGAAGATCCCTGGGATCCTGATCTAGACCCCAATCCTAGTACCATCCTAGTCCTAGCCCACACTCATATGCGTTTATCGGTTAAGTTAGTTTTTATTGCATACGACTTATTTATAATCGTCTTAAGGTAAAGAGTTGAAGGTGTCCCCGCCCCGAGTTCATCTGCCCCAATTTGTATACGTAAAGTGTAGCCAGTCCTTTCTGGATCAAATCAATTAAAAGCAATTCATTTTCTATTAAGGTTCTCAATAAAATAATAGAGGAAATTGATCAGGTAAAACCATGATGAGAATTCTATAGGGTATAGCCAACAGCCTAAAAACCAGAAAGGGACGAAGCCATAAAAATATACAAGTATAATCCTTAAATTGTTCATTAAAACACATATGTATTCATCTAAAAAATATGCAAGTTTCGATTGGTGATATGTCCCCAAAAACATCTACCATCTGCCATCTGTCATATCCCCGATCCCAGTTTGTGGAGCTATGTAAATCCTAGTGTTATGATGTGTTCGTTTGGATTGTTTGGTGATTCACTTTGAAAATAAAGCTTAGCATGTTATAAATTCGTACACCCCGTCCACTTTCTCATGCTCTTTTTGGCGCCTTGTTTGCTCCACTTTGTTTACGCCAAATATAAGACTTCCGTGGGGGATTTGAAAGTGGATGGGAGGAGATAATAGCGGACCCATAAACAGATCGAATCTAGCTTATCAGATGACGCTGAATGCTGCGACAAATTCCGGGGAATTATCTTCCACCCGAAGATAGTAGAAAGACATATAAAGGGTGGCTACTACTTACCCCACCAAAGCATTCTCCTTCAGTTGCGGCCATGGCTCTGGGCTGGCTATTACTAATCGCATTCGCTCTCGCTGGGTGCTCCCAGGCCCAGTGGCCTCCTCAGCTGCTGGACGCTCCGGCTGGCGGACAATTTGGACCTCCTGTGGTGGCCACCTTGGCACCACCTCCGACTTTGTCCCAGGACCTGGAGGCCATCCAGCGATTGGTGCAGTACAAGCCGCTGAAGCAACTGGTGGTGCGCTACCTCGTCAACGATGCCCAGTTCCAGGCCGTGCTGCGGATCATCAACAGCCACGATGCCTTCACCGCCCGCTGGCGTCTGCTCTCCCAGCCGGAGCTCATCCTCTTCCTGCAGTGGGTGGACCAGCAGATGCTCGCCTCGGGCGGCGCCTTCGAGATGGAAGAGCAGGAGCTGAAGGTGCCGCTGCTCAACCGCTTCCCCTACTGGTCGGGCACCGTCTTCGGCTGGCAGGGATTCCTCAACGAGGCCCAGCTCTACGTGCCGCACTACGCCATCCGGGCCCACATCGACGCCAAGCTCCTGCAGCCGGGCATCTTCTCCCAGTTCTGGTCACGAATTCAGGGGCTCCAGGTGGTCTACGACCGTTGGTTGGCCTCCGCGGACGTCTCCCGGGTGCTGGCTGAGCTCCAGAAGGCGGGCATCGATACGGTGCAGTTGGATGGCGGCATCCGGCAGTTCTTTGGCTGGACCGCAGTGAATGCCACCACCACTTCGGCCCCGGCAACCCCTCCTGCACCCACCCGGATTCCGGGTGCTGTCGTGCCCCCAGGAAACTCCAACACAGTGGTTGTCTAGGTGAGGCTAGTACACAGTGATGGGAGAGGTACGAGGTGCGAGGTACGAAGGATATACATATGCCCAGGCAGTGTGAGAGGATTATCTAATAAAAAGTCGTATGTGTTTAAAGGGGCGATAAACGTAAACTTTCTTAGCAATTATGGTTCCGAGTTTTCCCTTGAATCGAGGTATTGGTTCAATTTATGCCTAGTAAATTTGCTACAATGTACTTTAAAGTGTTTGGGTTAATTCGCTAGGGGTTAGAGGCTTCCCATCACTGTCTACGCTATATTTGCGGATCTTTTCTCGAGTTTCAACAATCAAATGGGGCTAACTACATCTACGTATGCGGTAGACCGGATACCGCTTCCGGCTTAGAACTTAAGTTTGCCCAGCGTGTCGGAGACTTTTTGGGCATTGGCCGCCTTCTTCTTTTGGTTCTTGATCGGCGCCACAGCGGGCTTGGGCTTCTTCACCACCAGATCCTTGTGTAGGGTCTTAAGGCTGGCATCCACCTTCTCCTGCTTGGCCTTCACGGACTCCTTTATCTGCAGAGAGTGGGACAATTGTAGGCCTTGCATTTGGCGCGAGGTAGCCAGCTGCTTACCTGCTTGAGCTTGCCCTGCACCTCCTTGGGCTTCTTGCCCTTGCCCTTCTTGTTGTCGGCCACCTTGAAGACGTTCTTGGCCTTCTTGGACTTGTTCAGCGGCGTCTTGGGCTTGGCAGCGCCCGGGGCCACCTTCTTGTTATTCGCCTTGTTGCGACCCATCTGCAAGTACGGACACGAAGAGACATGGTTTATGCTTTTGTTTTCGTAACTCCACTTTATTGCTGTGTCAAAAATAGAGGTGTTTCAAACACATTTCACTTTGCTGGCCAGGAGCTCCTCCTCGGCGCTTCGTTTTCTTGAGAGAACCTCATTTTCCTGCACTTCCTTGGGAGTGGTGAGCAGTTTATGGGAAAGGTTGAAGGAAACCCTGTACATGTCCTTGTTGGGCGCCACGTTCCTCACAAAACTGATGCCTTGCAGCAGTTTATCGTCCAGTCTGGCGCCCAGGTTGCTCTCCACCAGATCCTGCACCAATTGCTTGGTGTTTTCACCCTTGGCGAAGGAGTAGACATGCACGGTGGGGTAGACAACCTTCTCGGGTAGACTGCTCAGTTCTTCCTCTTTGTAGAGGCCCCTAAATGTATCGAGGAACTCGACAGCCATGGCGGGCAGGTTCATGGTTATGTGCATGGCATAGGCGGCGGTGTCCGTGGTGAGCAGACGCTTTAGCAGATCCTCTTTCAGTTCCTCCTTCATGAACTGCCGCCCATCCTTGTTAAACATTCGAATGTGAGCCAGGCACTTGTTCCTCTTGGCATTGTGCTGCAGCCAATGAAAGCTGACGGGGTTCAAGTCGTTGGCCAGGACATGGCAGCGCTTCTTGGCCGCCGGAACACTGAAGGGGCCCACGCCTGCGAAGACATCGTACAAGACATCGCCGGGGTTGAGAAGCTTAACGATCCTCTCGTGCTCGGTGGAGAGGCGCGGGTTCCAGTAGACCTTTGAGAAGTCAAACTCGAAGGGCACGCCGTTCTCCTTGGTCTCCACCTGGTAGTCCTCCTCGCCGCAAATCAGCTCGAGCTGGAAGTTCCTGTAGGTGTTGTCGATGGTGGCCGCCTTGTTCACCACCGAGCGGCAGTGGGGCAGCTTGTCGAGGAACACCTGGCCGATGAGCTGCTTGTAGGGGAGCAGGTGGTCCCGCAGGTTCAGGTGCACAATGTGCCCGATGCGGGAGTAGGAGGTGAGGCCCTCCTCCTCGGCGGGCAGCACGCTCTTCAGGATCTCATTGGCGCTCCAATTCTCGTAGCCCAGCTCCAGCTCCTCGATGCAAAAGTTTCCGCTTGTGATCTCCCGCTTCTCCAGCTCCTCCGTGGGCAGGGAGTCCCACGTTTGCACGGGCGTGGGGTGCAGGAGGATCTCGCGGGACTGGTCGAGGGCCCGCACCGGGTGCAGGTGCTCCATCTTGAGCAGCAGCTTCTTCAGCAGCGGCATCACGCGCTGCACATGCGACTCGGGCACCCGCAATCGGGGCACAGGGACACTCTTCCGGAACCCCTCGCGGTTCAGTTCCAGCATCCCGCGCACTGCGCTGGGCGGCTGCAGGTCCGGGCAGTCCATGTTGCGGAAGTAGTGACGTAAACGGGCGGATATAATCGTTGTTCCCGATGCCTTCAGTCTGGTCAACAACACCATCCAAACACGTGTGGCCTAGTTACCAATAATTGACCGATTTCAACGGGATGGCAGGTGGTATTTCATGGGACACCCGCTGGAGGGTCTTGCTAATAACAAATCAAAACAACCCAGACCCACTGTACCTTGGCAGATTCCGAAAAATACGTTAAAATACGTTAAAAGGTTCCTTCCTTTTTAAAGCCAAACAAGAGTGGACCCTAGAGGTGGCAAGGCCGAAGCTATTCGATAAACTTAAAAATTCTGAAAAAATCGATAAGCGACTGATTAGTCAAGAAATTACATTAAAAGAGAAGAAATAATAAATAATTAAATTTAATTTTTCATCAATATTAGATATAAATAATGGTACCTCAAGCCAAAATATATTTGGTGGGTGCTCGGGTTGGTGTGGTGAGTTTCCCAACTAATCGATATACCAGTTTCCCGCAAATGTTAAAGGTCACTCTAATGCCATTTTTAAAAACAAGCAAATATTTAACATCTTACCTTTTTGGTAGTAAAAACAGGTTTCACCCAATTTTAGTCACATTTTATGTTTTATTTAAAAATAAAAATTCAATTATGAATAATATATTAAGTGATTAATTTTTACACGGATTAGCTTTTATAGTATACAATATGCACTTGCGCCGAAGACGTTTCTCAAATTGTTACAAAAATATCTTGTATTTTGCCTTGACTAAATCTAGTTTATTTAAATCGATGTGCCAAGAAAGTCAGGGGGACTAAAACTCAATCGGTTTAGGTTTTTTTTTTCCAATTTGTGCGGTACAGTACATACTGGCATGGGCAAAGCGTATTTATTTTATTCTTGTAGTGGCTGTCTGCGGATCGGATCGTTTATTAAATGTATTTATACCTATCTTTAGTGTGTGGCAGAAGAACGTCCAAGTTTAAAAGTTAAGTTGGTTCAGCCGAACCAAACGATAAGAAAAAAACGGCCCTAACGTTGAGCAATTTAGCAAAGTTAGCTTTAGATTATGTGATGCCTTGGCTCGCCGGAATCCGATAGACATTACTACAATTAAATAAATAAAGGCAAAACGCTCGCTTAAGAGTAAACCAACTACACCTCAGCGCGTGCTTCAGATTCGGTTTGGGGCTCCAATCTTGGGGCCACCTTATCGGCGATAGCGTCCCAGGTACGCCCGGCAATTGGGGCACGTATGGTGCACGTCCATGCAGTCGTCAATGCAGCAAGGTATCAGGCAGCATCCCAGCCAGCAACTGTAAAGGGAAACAAAGTAATGTTTTAAGAGTCCAAAGGAAGCTGATAATGTGTCAAAAACGCAGGGTGACATTGCCTTTATTTCGCTAATTTTTTGTTTAATCTTCCTAATCAAATGCTTCTTTAAAGTAATCCCCTTGGGATGCAATAGGATATTCGAATCGATCATTTTGGAGTTTAATCGAAATTTAATCAAAGTACAGAGCCTATAAATGGGAATACGACGATACATAGACTCCTTTTTTAGCATAAATATTTCGCTGACTTTGGTACCAGTTTAGATTTGAAGCTTTTGATGCGCAAAACATTTATTTGAATGGTATGGATAATATCATTAGTTATGTCTGTAATTGGTAATAGACGATTTTCGGTTCATCATTTGATGTTAATGATCACCCAGGACGCTCGAAAAATGCACTTTAGGCGCCTCACAAAATGAAGCGTATCTTAAACAATATCAATGAATATTTTGACGTGTAATTTTACTGAAACTGTCAGTCCCAGCGCAGTTTAAATTGATATGTCACCATGCTTTTGGGATACCGTAGTATATTTAATTTTGAACTCACCCAAACAGGGCGATCAGAAATCCAGACAAGTAGGCAATCATTCCCGGCTCTGTGCGCGTCGTCGTCTCGATCTCGGCGTGGCATGATGGACAGATCATGTGGGTGGAGGTGCGGCTGATGGGCACCACGGTTGTCACGATGGTGGTGTTGGCCACGGGCGTGTAGGGGCCCACGGGCTTCACCCCGCCCACGGCCTCCTGATAGGAGGGCGGGGCCGAGGGTGGCGGCACATAGGTGAACTGCGGGGGGGCACTGCTTCCAGGTTTGCTCATTTTGCTAGGCTATTAAATGCACTCCGGGCTCGGTTTACTGCAAACAAAAAGCAAAGACTATAAATAACACAGGTCATATTTATATTTTGCAATTAAAGTTATATTTTCCGGGGAAACACCGAGATGGAAAGGCCATTCGTTATGGCTGTTACGTGAAATAATTGTTCGTGTAATTGTAGGCTATCAGGTAGCGGTATTTTCAGATCGAAAATGATAAACAACCCGCGGAATTGATTGAAACAGAAAGCAAGTGCTGAAAATAGATCACAGCCCTATGGACAGCGTCCACGGATGAGTCACGCACTCGCTCATTTGGCAAGCATTCGGATGCGAATCTCTCGAGAGACCCAAATAGATGTAGCCCACATGAGAACACACAAAGAAACCATACGCAGCTAATCAAGCTCGTTTAGAGGCTGCAGTTTCGCCCTGTGTACCCGGAGCTCGAGAACTTGTGACATCGCAATTAGCAATTGAAATTCCACGAAGGGAGCGGAGTGCCGCTCATGTAATTGGAGGCAACAAGTGAAGTTTGTTCGCCGGGTAAGATAGCGAAACTGGAACCGTAGAATTGCCAAACAGAGTGATCGCTTTCAACATGTTTGACGAACAGGCGATAGCCACACACTGGCCAAATTCGGAGCCGCTGGACAATGACCTGCCCCTTATCCATCCAGTGGTTGCGCCAACTTTCTCCTTTACTTGAATGTAACACACAATGCACTGCATACCGATATCCGTGCTTACAGACAGACTTGCAGCCGGAAGTGAAGTGGACCAGATGCCTTCTTGGCCAGAACGCCAACAGTTAAATGTTGGCTGAAAGCTGCTGCACTTGGCGGAAACCCAAACAGACTCGATCCGACGTGGGCGGGCGATGTGCATTCATCAGTGGCATGAATCAACTTCGATTTGGTTCGTACTCGTTTCGAAACCCAACTCGATAATTAGCAAACGCACACGTCACGTTGGGTGTTAGTTTCCCGAGTTCTTGAAAGCCACTTCCTCGAGCTGGTAATAAAGCCAGTGGCGTTCCAAATTGAACAATAAATTGAGGCTTTTCAATGGACGGCCGCACGACAATACAGTAGGTCGGTTATGTGTGTAGTTATAGTACCCAAGAGATTGAAATGCTGTTTGCAAGCGCAGGTTACGTCAGCGTCATTCCATTATCTCGGTTCAGCTGAATCCCCGCCTGGGAAATGCGATAACCCTGCCACTGTTGATGGATTCCACAAAGATTTATAAGAAAATGGCTAAATTCTGAGCCTGACATCAGCTCGTGATGACAGGTTTCGTGTTATTTTATTCTTAAAGCTGGTTCAAGGAGAGATTTAAATGCTCGTCTTTGAGCGCTTTATCCGCTTTTCATTTGCAGAGCTAGCCAAAAGGCTAATCTTATCTTATCCCCCAGCCAGGGCAAATAGGGGGATTCCCTAACTTAGGAGAGATAGACAAAGTCAAATTTGTGGAAATTCCAATTCTTTGAAGCTATAAATAAAGGATTTTATAGGTTCCCGAGTGGGGATTGATTATAGATGAATCTATAAAGATTCCTGACTAGTATTTTCTAAAATATAAAGCTCTTGTCTTATTTTATAGGTAAATGGATCTCCCCTAATAGCTTCCCGGGTGGGGATTGCTTATAGAGGAATCTATAGAGATTTCTGCTTATTATTTGTTAAAACAAAGTGGTATAAGATACTTTGGCTTTATTTTATAGGTAAATATATCTCTCCCAAGAGGTTATAGAAGAGTCTATAAAGATTCCTGGCTGGTAGATGCTAAGAAAAAGTGCCATAACATACTTTGGTCTTATTTTAGAGATAAATAGAGCTCTCCCAATAGATTCCCGAGTGGGAATTGCCCATAGAAGAATCTAAAGAGATTCCAGGCTATTATTTGCTAAAAAATGCAACAAGATACTATAGACTTACAGTATGCTAAGCTATAGCTTAGTACTATTTGCTGCGGCTTGTAAACCACAAACTGATAATGCCTTCCGCGACAGGGTATTATAAATTAGAATTCAGCTGTGTATGCCCCGTGCGTACGCGTACAAGGTCTGACAGAAGAGATTTGAGAAAAAAGCGCCTTAATATGTATTTAATTTTAGCCTTTGTGTTAATTTCAGACACTGCGGCCGTGTTGTGTAAATTTGAATAAATTTCAGGCACTGAAATTCCATGGAAGGTACGCGGGTCCGAGCTATAAGCCCGGAGTAAACACAATTAGAGTAATAGAGGTGGACCTCGAGGCTTTTTACCAGGTAATGGTAATTACAGGGAATTAAAACTGAGTAGCTCTGGGGTATGTACATAAGTAGTTCTCAGCGACCTTCAGGGGGCCGGGTGGGGGGTTCTTTTGAAACCGCTTTTGAGACGACTGCTTTCCGTTTCGTTCACTGTTTCAGTTTCAGTTTCGGTTTCGGGTTTGCTTTTGTTTTCGGTTTCTTTTTCGGTTTCCGTTTCTCCGAGCTTCGCAAGCATTATCTTCCCTAAGCACACACCGTACACCACACACCAGATGTTTTTTGAAATGATGCTGAAACAGATGACGTAGTCGCGCCAAAAATAGAAGCGTTCGTGGGCGGAAGGACGCGGGCGGGGCGGTACATCTATCTAGATATCTAAATTGCAAAAACAAGAGCAACACCTCGCACACACACTTTCCAGTCGAGATGCTGGAATGCCGAGTCCCGTTTTCGGACTGCTTGCACTTTAAATTCACCTATTTGCGCACCTACACACACGCACACACAGGCCACACAAATTGTTGCTGCAGAGATACAAATGTATCTCTTTTTGTATCTTTGTATCTTTTGCTGATTTATGCAACGTTGGAAGCACCGTCGTTGGGCTGCCCTTATTTAGATGCTTTGCGTACACACACCTGCACAATATTTCACCTTTTGTTTTTGTTTCTGTTTCGAAAGTGCGTGTTGCCTCGAAATTCGTGAATTCACTAATCGCACCACTCTGTGCCGACCGACAACATGCAACTCGCGTTGTGATGTCACTAAAATCGCAACCACTTTGCGCTACCTGGGACAACTGCTTGCCGCCAATCGATAATGCAAAGTCCCACCTCTAATGTACTGTTATCGGTTGTTTAAATGCAAAAGGTAACTCCGGATATTTGGGAATTGCAACCCGTGCGGGAGCACAGATGCCAGCACTGTCCCAACCTGGTTTTTGGCAACCAGAGCCACTACCAGCTCCACCTGCGCCAGAGGCACAAACTGCTGCCCGAGGCCAGCAAATCGGCAGCTGTTTCGACTGTTTACCATTGCCCGGTGGGGCAGTGCATCTACCATGCGGATTGCAAGGCTCCCAGGAGCTTCAGCAGCCTGCGCCTGCTGCGACAGCACTACCAGAAGAGCCACCTGGACAAGAACCACATGTGCGAGGCCTGCGGCGAGCGGTTCCTGCTCCAGCGGCACCTGGAAAAGCATCGCTGCGTGGAGCACAAGTGCCCCGTTTGCGAGCTCACCTACAGCAGCAGTGCCGGCCTGAGGACCCACATGCGGCGCAAGAACCACCTGGCGCCTCTTGAGTCCAACAAGGTGGCCATACCCTCGCTGGCTGCTTGGAAAAGGTTGAATCCCCCTCCGGTCATGGAGCCCCAACCTGTACAAGAGCAAGAGCTGGAGGTAGAGGAGCAAATTGTGTGCTACCTGCCCACGCTGGAGGTGCAGTATGCGCTGATAGAGGCGCCCAAGCTGGACACNCCCGAGGCCAGCAAATCGGCAGCTGTTTCGACTGTTTACCATTGCCCGGTGGGGCAGTGCCTCTACCATGCGGATTGCAAGGCTCCCAGGAGCTTCAGCAGCCTGCGCCTGCTGCGACAGCACTACCAGAAGAGCCACCTGGACAAGAACCACATGTGCGAGGCCTGCGGCGAGCGGTTCCTGCTCCAGCGGCACCTGGAAAAGCATCGCTGTGTGGAGCACAAGTGCCCCGTTTGCGAGCTCACCTACAGCAGCAGTGCCGGCCTGAGGACCCACATGCGGCGCAAGAACCACCTGGCGCGTCTTGAGTCCAACAAGGTGGCCATTCCCTCGCTGGCTGCTTGGAAAAAGTTGAATCCCCCTCCGGTCATGGAGCCCCAACCTGTACTAGAGCAAGAGCTGGAGGTAGAGGAGCAAATTGTGTGCTACCTGCCCACGCTGGAGGTGCAGTATGCGCTGATAGAGGCGCCCAAGCTGGACACGGAGACGCAGACCGAATTCGAGGATCTGAACGATTTCACGAACGAAGTTCTAGCTCCGCTGCTGCGGGATATTGAGACCCAAACGCCGGAGACTCGATGGGATCAGGGCACAATGACCGAGCTGCTGACAGAGGATCATCTAGGCTCCGATCAGCAGCCAGCACCACCTCCCGTTGAGAACCACGCTTTCCCCGACTACATGCAGAACGATTCCATGTTCGAAACCGAGGATCAGGGCACGATGACAGAGCCCGACCAGCAGCCAGCCTTTGCCGACTATACAGCGAACGATTCCATGTTCGGACTGCAAGCCTGTTCCGGCACAATGACCGAGGATCAGGGCACAATGACCGAGCAAATGGCTGGGGAGGAAGCCACGGAATCTGTGGAGAACCACGCTTTTAGTGGCTATACTGGAAACGATCCCATGTTCGGCCTGCAGACCTCAGCAGGCACCATGACCGAGGACCAGGGCACAATGACCGATCAAATGCCGGTGGTGTTTGGACCAGATCAGAAGCCACAAAACCATGCCTATCCTGATTACACACAGAACGATTCCATGTTCGGACTGCAAGCCTCCTCCGGCACAATGACCGAGGATCAGGGCACGATGACAGAGCCTTCGGAGGGAAACCATTCTTTTGCTGGTTATACAACAACCAATTCCATATTCGCCTTGCAAGCCTCCGCTGGCACAATGACCGAGGACCAGGGCACAATGACCGAGCCTCCTGCCTTTGCCGCCTATCCCGAGAACGAGTCCATGTTTGGGCTGCAGACCTCCGCCCACATGTACACCCAGACCTGCGACGAACTCTTCGAGGAGCTGGGCCTGTCGCACATCCACACGCAGACCTATTGGCCGGACAATCTGCACAACAACCAGCACACACAAACCTGCGAGGAGATGCTCGACGAACTGGGCTTCCTGGACAACTTTCAGTCCGCTTGCACGCAAACTCGGTGGCTGGACTGGCAAGAAAACGAGCCAGGCAGAGCAGACACTTAATATATAGCCAATAAAACCTGTTTGTTACAAAAACCTATTATTTATTGTGGAAAAATACCTTGTTTAATACAGATTGTAAGTCACTTGTTGCGAGGTCAGTTGGTTTTTGCCTTCGAGCGAGCCTCCGACTTGGTCAGGAGCAGCTCGGAGCACTGGAAGAAGCAGTAGCTGCAGAAGCACAGGGCCATGTAGTTGCCCACGCCGCTGAGGTAGGCGCCGCGCATCAAAAAGTCCCCGATCTCCTGCCCACCAATGAAATAGACATTGGAGAAGGCGGCCGGAATGAAGAGTTGTGTGGCCAGCATGGCGTACAAACGTTGGGCCCCCACCGGGCCCAGGTAGCGAAGCGTCCAACGCTGGTAGCCCGGCAACGAGGTGAGGGTCTTGAAAATCTTCTCCGCCGCCAGGCAGAGGAAGTTCAGCACGCTCCAGATGAGCACGTAGGTGTAGCAGCCATGCCATACAAACACAAAGCCAAAGGTCAGGGCGGTGGCTCCGAACTTGGCCGCTATGGACGAGCGGCGTTCGCACATTTCCGCGTAGATGTGCTGGAAGAGGAACTCGTAGAGGCCCTCGTCGAAGTACTTCCACATGTCCGAGTAGAAGTGGATCCGGCCGATGCAGCGAGGTCGTTTGGGCGCCGGAATGCCATCCTGCTGGGCAAAGGCAATGCCCAGGCCGTAGGTTACCACGTAGTACAGGAAGAAGAACTGGCCCATGAAGTAGCCGGCCGAGTGCTGCCAGAACACCGAGTCCATCAGCTCCACCATGCGCACATCCCGCGACATGTAGTGGATGTAGAAGTAGTGCAGGGCGCACTGCATCACAAGCCACCAAATGGCGCTCCTTAGGACACTGCCCGCGAATCGCAGCCAGTTCTGCTGCTCCTCCCGCCTGGCGGCGAATCTCCGATAGCTTATGATGGGCCCGTACGTCAGGCAGGGGAAGTACATGGCATAGCCCAGGTAATGGGTGAGGTTGTAGGCCTCCAGCTCCTCCGGTTTGGCACGCATCCGCGTCAAGGCGAAGCTGCAGCCGCGCAGCAGGCTCCACGAGAGCGTGACTATCACCAGGACGTACTCCGAGTAGCCCACGCGCTCTGTCCACCAGGCATTCTTTTGCATCAGGTTGATGCACACAATCCAGGCGGCGGACAAAAGCCACACCGACTTTTTGGACCCGCTAAGCGCCGCCAGGTAGTAGCTGGCAATCAAGGTGCCCAGCACCAGGCCGGACGTCCAGTCCAGGTTGAGGCCCAGGGCCAGGCCGCACACGGCAGCGAATCCTTGGCACTGAAGGCGAGGCCACCGCCAGCGTATGAGCCCCTGGACAAGCGCGTGCAGGAGGTAGAAGGGCCAGAAGCGGGCAATGAACTCGCTAAAGTTCTCCAGCTCGTCGTTGCTGTCATCCCGCCGCCGCTCCGAGAAGGGATACAGGCTCCATCCCTGCGAGAACTGGAACTGCGACTGCCCGGCGATGCGATCTCGCAGTGCGTAGATCTTGTACAGGCCAATCACTATGTAGGTAATGTACACCACAAAGTAGACGAGTATCTCGCAGCGGCCCAGCAGGGAGCGTTGTATCCTGGACATTGTGGGGCCTTCGCTTAGGACACTGCATATCCCTACCGTCAGCTGATCAGCTGATAAGACGATCCATAAACCCGGAGCAGAGTGTGACCATCCCAGTTCCGCAAAGGTATATTCAAAGCGCGCTTTTCAAGATTTCATATCTTTATTTTGAAATGTCCAATCCAACAAACTTGAAGATGTGATATTTTTATTTGGACTCATAATAAATTATGAAGGAGCGAATAGTTGTGGGACGATTTACACACAGGCATTTGCTTAGGATAGCTTAAGGATACGTTCTAAAGAAGTAACTCGTATTATTTCGGTCGAAATAACACACATATACATATGCGTACGATACGGTTTGGTTTAATTTAAGATAATTAACTTGCTACGTTGTGTTCTACGATTAGATGGGGCCTACGCTTACAACAAGATCTACGCATCTAAGAGGGTCTAATTGAGCAGCTCGTCCTCGTACTCGTCCTGCTGCTCCTTCTTCACCTTGCGCTCGTCCTCCGGCAGTCGGCGCTGCAGATGCCGCCACAGGGTGCTCTTGGGGATCTCGAAGAGATTCGCTGCATGGTTCTGCGACATCCCCTCATTCAGGCAGGCATGCACCGCCTTGGCCAGCTTGTCGCGTAGCTCGTCCTTGGGCGTAGTGTCCCTCCTGCGGCAGGCGACGAACTCGGGCAGACGGCCCTGCGCGGACAGGCGGACCTTGTGCCGGTGCAGCGTGGACATGGGGATCTGCAGGTCCTGGCTGATGCTCTTCAGCGAATCGCCGTTCTTTAGCCGCTCGTAGGCCTCGGACAGCGAGGGCCGCTCGCGGTTGTTGCGCATGTAGGACGGATTGTGGCGCACGCGCCGCCACAGCACCGTTTTGGAGATGTCGAAGCGATCGGCGGCCTTCTGCAGGCTCAGCCCCTCGATGATCACGGCGTCGGCCGCCAGGTCCAAAGCGTCGTTGATTTCGTCCTTCATCTCGCGCTTGAGCGACACAAACTGCTCCTGCTGCTGCTGCTGCTGGTGTTGCTGTTTGGCAAAGGTTCGCTTGGTGGTCTTGGAGGCCACAGAGCGACGTCCACGCGCTTTGGCCACGCCCAGCCTGCGGCTCGGCTTTACGGACTCCAGCAGCTCCTCATCCATGACATCGTCGTGCATATCATCGTCGTCCATGTCGTCGTCCGGGGCGGCGCCCAACTCGATCAGCGGATCGGACTGGGCGTACTCCTCCTCGATTATCTGGTTGTCGGGCTCCTCGCAATCGTCGGCCATCTCTGCCTCCGCCTCAGCCTCAGCTTCGGCCTCGGCATCGGCGTCCAGGTCTTCGTCCACGAGCTCCACCTCGCCACCAGTGGCTCCCTCTGCAGTCCCCGCGGCGTCCAACTTGGCCAGGCTGCTGGCACTCTGTGTTATGGTGAAGGTTCCCGTGTTCTCCGTCAGAATGAATTGGTTTCCGCTGGCGCTGCCGTCCATGTGCTGGATGGAATAGGAGATCTTGGGGGTCTCGTACACGTCCAGGTACTCCAGTGACCTTGCCGAGTGGGTGGGCGGGTCGGCCATCACCGCATTGGCCGCCTGGGCCGCCGCCTCGTCCTCGTCGTCCAGCAGCTCGGCCTGGGCAATCTGCAGGCCACCCAGCGACTTGGACGACTCCATGGCACCCGGAAGGCCGACAGCCACGGGGGTGGGGCCCACGGAGGTGGGATTGCACTCGAAGCTGATGGCGGACTTGATGCCCAGCAGGTTGATGGCCTCGAGGAACTCGGAGAGCGCGGCGGAGGGCAGACTCGTCTCGCCCATGTAGATGAAGGAGAGCATGCTCTCGAGCAGATCGCCGCGGATGTCGGGCAGGACTATGGTGGCCTCCTGGCCGGGCGGGACGTCCACGAGGATGTTGCGCATCAGGTCGCTGCAGGTGCTCAGCACGAAGAGGTGGGCGCGCACACGAACGCCGTCCCTGGAGGCCAGGACCACCTCGCAGGTCTGCGAGTCGCTGCGGAGGGAACGCTGGATGTCCATGATGGTGGACGAGTGGCCCATCCACTTGAGGTGATTCTGTAGGAGCACGGGCATGGTATAAAGTGCAAATCATCTACGGCAGGGTCAGATTTCACTTACCATTTTCGTTTGTTTTGCTTTATTTTCCAATTTACGATTCTGGCGACGCTGAAGGAAATCTCCCACTGTGTTAACCAGCACTGGTCGCAGGGCACTATCAGCACTGCAGCTGGAGGGAACTTATCACGAAATAGTATTTAAAAGTTCAAATAATTATATCAAAATATATATACAAAGCTTTCATAAATAGACACAAATAAACATAGATTAACTAATTAAATTAATTTAAATTTTTTTATTCAGCTGGACAAGATATTTAGTATTTTACTATCTTTATTATTTTACTATTTTTAGTATTTTACAATAACCTTGTCAACCCCTTTCATGAGTTAAATTACATATTAAATGTTATTACGATTATATTATCTTATTAGAAACCAGTTTTAAATCGTATTTATCCTTCTAAAAGAAGGATATATGATTTTAGGGGATTTTCAGCAGGAGATGACAGATGATATTTATTTTAGTATTTTTAATATTTCTCCTGGTAGTCGTACCGTAGTTACACAAATTTAATAAACTCTCTTAAATGAGTACATATTATAAGGCACATAAATATTTTTTTTTAGTTCATATTGTTATGAAACTATACTTTTGCAAAGCAATAATTAGCTTTAAATGTAGGCTTAAGTTATTTTCACCAGGAGATGATATGTATGTTTCCTTTTTTCTATTCATCCCTAAGATATTCGTAGCTATAGTTATAAAAACCTTATAAACAAGCATATTATTGCATTTATTGTAATTTAACAATTAACATATATTAACATTTTATTGTTTATATCGCATCGCAGTAATTCGTGCTGGAAAACGCTATTTACTCTATTCGATAGTTTTCGGTAACGATACTTCACATCATATGTGGCTGTCCAGCCCTAACATTTTGTCATTACATAAATTGTTAAACTTTTATTGAACTACTACGACGAATGGCGGCCTTGATCAGGACCCTGGGCGCCCGGGCTGCCGTTGCCGCCCTCACGGCCAAGCACGGTGGGTACCAGACTGTCTTCCGGAGAGAGCTCCAAGTAATCCTTCACCCCTTCAAATTTCAGTGATTCCCGCTGCTGGAGCTGCGCTCCGCATGTCCACCGTCTGCGAGGAGAAGAAACCAGAGAAGCGTGAGTACCTGCAGAAGGGTCTGCCCGAATCCCCCACTGAATCCTGCCTCCCATAGCCACCATCCGCAAGCCTGATACGGTCGCCAGGACACATCTCTCGGAATTCGGAGTCTATGTGGCCGAGTGCCTGCCCAAGTACGTGCAGAAGGTGCAGCTGACCGCCGGGGACGAGCTGGAGGTGCTGATTGCCCCCGAGGGTGTGGTGCCGGTGCTGCAGTTCCTCAAGGACCACCACCAGGGCCAGTTCACCAACCTGGTCGACATCGCCGGCGTCGATGTGCCCTGCAGGAAGTACCGCTTCGAGGTGGTCTACAACCTCCTCTCGCTGCGCTACAACTCGCGCATCCGCGTCAAGACCTACACCGACGAGCTGACGCCCCTGGACTCGGCCTGCGAGGTCCACAAGGCGGCCAACTGGTACGAGCGCGAGGTCTGGGACATGTACGGCGTCTTCTTCGCCAACCACCCGGACTTGCGACGCATCCTCACCGACTACGGCTTCGAGGGGCATCCCCAGCGCCGCGACTTCCCCCTCTCCGGCTACGTGGAGCTGCGCTACGACGACGAGAAGAAACGCGTCGTCTGCGAGCCTTTGGAGTTGGCCCAGGAGTTCAGGAAGTTCGACTTGTCGGCCCCCTGGGAGCAGTTCCCCAACTTCCGCAACGCCAATCCCCCAGCCGAGGTGGTGCCCCCGCAGCCGGCAAAGAAGTAGGCCCCGCGTGTTACATGGTAATTAGATCAATAAAACGAGAGATCATCAAATGAGATATATAATACACAACAACGGATATGTAATTGGAAACGCTTCGAGTATTTATTGACCAATCGACTCCTTGAGTTCAGAAAGAGACAGTTTATTAAGCTCGTGTTCGTGTTCGCTCTCGTAAAATCACCAAAACATTACATTAACAAAGGTAACCATTAGGGTACGGGACTATAATTGGACTTTTGTACTCTTAGATGCCGGGGATTAGGGGCGCTACGACTTGGAAAACTATTATGGGCTGAATAGTCGCTTCCTAATTGAAGTTGGGGAGGTCTACGAGGGTTTTGCTCAGGGGTTTCTCAAGTTTTTTATTGATATCCATATCCTTTACATAGTACTTTACACTCAGAATTAAACAGATCCTCCGGGCACTAGTGTGCTCAGCACCGGAATACTCCTAAAAGTCGTACACTTGGTAAATGTTTAGCAAAACAATTGCGGGCCGACTTCGACGACCTATCGTGCGCCTGCGCAGCGGTGCCCCTTATAGGTTTATATATAGTATACAGTATATATATTTAAGTGCATTGGTAGGGATTGGTTGGGTAGTTGTACTTGGTAAGAGCCTAACCGAAATTCGAGCTTCAGACTGGACAGACAGACACCGCTTGGCTGCACCGCCGACACAACGTTTTATTCTCTTTATGTATTTTTTTCAGTTTCTTCGCGTTTCGTTTCGTTTTGGTTTTGTACAATAACATACACATACATATACATAGGTACACACAGACACACAAGGTATTTTTTGTTTAAATTTAACTTGTTTTTGTTTTTTTTTTTTTTAGAAAAAAAAAGGTGCCCCTCCGCCGGAATGCTGGCAGGAGGAGGCCCCCAAATCGTTTTGTTACTTTACAGCGGGTTGCGTGCGTCGTCGTCGCGATGGCGCACGGCTCAAAACAAATCTCCCACACCGCCACCTCCGGGCGGCCTTTCTTGTCCCAGTGTCCGCGCCGTGTGCTCCTTCTTGGGTCTTCCCCCAGGAGGCACCTGCGGGTGACACGGTGTGGCGACAAAAAAGAAAATTTCGGTGCAGGTGCGCTGCGTGGCAGCCTGCTGACAACAAACAAACAAATTCAACTGACCGGCCGGAGGGGACTCGTCCCCGTGACGGCCGGCAGTCCTCAAATACAAATGTGCGGGAGCTTCCCGGCGCCGGCTGCACCGGATTATATCGATTCCGTTTTGGTGTAGTGCCGACTGCCCGAGGAGACGTACGGCGAGGCCTTGCCGCTGCTCCCTGATCCGGATGCCGAGCCCGTGCTGCTGCTTAGCTGATTCTCGCCCGCTCCCGCCGCCGAGCCACTGGAGGCAGCTGCGGCCGCCTCGTTGTTGAGCCGCTCGTGGTACTCCTGGAAGCAGGGCACAATGCACAAATTCGTCTGGCACTCCGGGCAATGGTATTTCGTTTTGCGCCGCAAAATCCGGCCATGCCCGTCGATGGTGTTCCAGCAGAAGTTGCAGCCCAGCGCCGGGCCCGGCCGGATGACGGGGCAGTGACTAGAACGCGGATTCTCCAGGGTAATGATCTCCCGTTGGGTCTGCAAGAGAGGACAATGCCAAGCCGATTGAGCCAATCGAATCGTTAGAGTGATTTCGGTTGCCTTACCTGCGGAGACGACACCGATCGCTGCAGCTCCTCGTTCTTGACGCGCAGCGTTGGCAAATGCTCGAACGAACTGCTCATGGGCACCTGGCCGGGATGCAGGTGCGTGCTGCTGCCTATGCCCGAGCTGGAGGCCGACTTGGAAGTGCGCAGCCGCGATCCTCCCCCGCCTCCGCCTCCCCCGTTGGCCGCCTCACTGGCCACCTGACTCTTCCCGCCCCGCTCCACGATCTGGGTCCTGGTAATGGTCGGCGAGTGCGGCGATCTGCGCTCCGGGGCCACCTCCGATCCGCCGGCGTAGGTGGGCGAAAACGAGGGTCTACTGCCGCTGTTCTGCAGGGCAGCCGTCGGTGAGGTGACCACGGAAACCGCTGCCGATGACCCGGGACTGGCGTTCGTCGGCGTGGCTGCCGTTTCGCTGGACACCACCGCCACCACCCGCGTGGGCACCAGGTACTGCGAGGAGCCGGCCGGCGGCGGCGAGCCCGAAGCGTAGATGGACTCGGGCAGCGAGATGTGATGCGCATAGTGCAGCGGCGTGGGCACGTAACCGTCATTGGTTCCCGACAGCGGATGCGAGTATTGGCGGTGCAGCGGGGCGAAGGGATTGCTGCCGCCCAGGCTCGTGGTGGAGCCGACCGACTGCAGGGCGGACTGGCGCGGCAGCAGCGGGTCCGAGTGCTGCTTGATGAGATGCGGAGTGCTGGACGGCACGCTGAGCAGGTGCGGCGTGGAGGGCGACGACGATCCCAGGCTGGGTGCCGGCTCCGATGCATGCCGCTCTATTCGCGGCGGCACCGTCAACAGGTGCTGGTGGTGGTGCGCCTGGTGCGGCGGCTGATGCGCCGGCTGGTGCGGCGTCTGGTGCGCCGTCTGGTGGTGGTGCAGATGGTGCGCACCGGTGGTGGAGTAGTCCCTGGCCGTCACCGTCGTGGCCCCGGCCGCATTGAACGGATCAAAGTCGAGGGTGCTGGCGGCCGTGTCCGGGGATATCTGGTTGGTGGACGATATGCTGTCGCTGTCCCGTTTCACGCGCGGCTGTCGGGTGAGCACTCGGTTGCGCTTGGTGCCCATAACCACCGGCGAGCTGGGCGTGACATCGGGATCCACCTCCTGGGAGCCACCGATCCCGCCGATGCTGAAGGAGCGCTCGAAGCTGCCGCTGCCTCCGCTGCTGCTGCTTGTGGCCCCCAAAGGAGGATGCGATGGCGGAGGAGCGTGCGCAGGACTTGGTTCTGCAAATAAAGAATCGGGAAGGGGTTTTATACAAGGTCTTGAAAACCGAGTCATCATCAAGAAAAATATCCAAATAGTGTCGGTTTCCCTGGATAATTTGGGAGTATTACCATACCATTTGGATATTTTTTGAAGGACTATGATCGAAATGAAAGCAACAGTTTGGAAAGCAGAGATAAGGTGGAGTTTGTACGTTGTAGTTTTGAAAGTTTATTCGTTTTTTGCACATCGACTACAGTCTAGAATGTTCGTTCCATCGCGGTATTCGTTTTCTTTTTTTTTGTTATGGGTCTCGCATTACTTGGTATGGTACATGCAACTTATAATACAATCGGTTGTTCATTTTATGCACTTGCGCTGATTTAAATAATTTATATATATATTTAACACACATAACTAGCGTAGTTATTGGTACTTTGCAATTGTAGGAAACAGAGTTAGTAATATTTGCTTATTGTTTCGGCTATTTTCGCGTTGTATCTCCTGTTCTGTGTCTGTTGGTGTGTCTGTGATCTGGGATCGGGGATCGTCTGGGGCTGCTGCTTGGTGTGTCCAATCAATGGATCGTTACGATGGGTAAACCTTCGTGTTCGCATGTGTCTGGTATGTGGGGGTACGTACTCGTATTAAAAGTCCATTATCAAAGATTACGTTACTCTATGACTTCTAACAAATCACGCTTAGTTCTTAGTATGCCTTGACACAATATATAAAAAGTTCTCTATTAGTTACAATATGTATATGAATCGTATTAAAAACACACTATACGTAATCGTTATCATAGCCGGAATCGTATGCCTCATCCGGGTTTTGCATTCGTTATCGTTTCTGTATCCGTTTCCGGGCTTTGTGTTGTGTTTTTTGGTTTTCTATGTGTTTGCCTTTAGCTGCAGTCTCCGTTTAGGATTTGGGTGGTTACGAGTTATTCTTTAAGTTTCTGTATCTTCTGTGGCTCCGCTACCGATCGATCGCTTCTCCAACGCCCCCATATCTACACGCGCACCTATGTACAAAGAAATCTAATCGCTCCAAAAATTAAGGATAAAAATAAAATATGTCCCAAAAATACACGTCTAGTTTAGCGTACCCCCTCTAAGATATGTCAAAGTTTGGTATTAAAACCTATATAGTCGTCGATCACCGAAATTATTTAGCCTATCCATTGTGCAGTCACAAATTAAAAGTTAAGGAACCGAACTGATGAAGAAATAAACAAAGTAAAAGTTGATACATTCACAAATATATAAATATATATACACGTATATTGATTGGTACATATTTATCATACATATCCGTTTCACTACAGACTATCGTACCGCTGTATCATCTCGCTGTTCATGACATTATTCGGCATGGAGTTGGGGATCGGGTTGAGTTGAGTTGGGTTGGTTGGGTTGGTTGGGGGTTTGCTAACGATTACGCTTATGCTTTAAATCAAATGGATTCGCATCACTGTACACATATCAATATATGTAAGAAGCTATATAATATATATATATAATGCATATGGGAGTACCACCTACATACTGATTTTTTTGCTATTGTAACACAAGTGCAGAAAGGAAAGAAAATTCCATTCGGTAAACGAGGAAGATAACTTATTTCTGACGCGCCAGAACCTAGCAAACCCTCGGACTTGATAGAATTCGATTAAATCAATCGATAAGATCGGAAATTTGCCAAAAAACCAAGCCAAAAAGTTGCCGATAAATCTCATATTTTGTTCTTAACATTTATAATTACAATTAAGGTTAAAATTTTTGGTTTCGTCCATTGCTCGTTCACATTAAAAAAGAGTGGAAAAGTGGAATATTTCGATTCCGCAAGGTTTGATCGGCTGCTGGCACACAGCACCACATTTTTAGGTTTATCTCTTTTTTTTCTTTTTTTGTTTCTTTGTAGCTGCAGTTCGTGTACAAATCATTTCATGTTTGGATTTTTAACACTAATAAAATTGTATAATTTATGTACAATTACAGTATTCTTTTACACGTAATATAGCTAAGTTTATATATATATATATATCTTTATATATATCTGTACTACCATTTTTTGCTTAGATAACAATCGTAAAAATGTAGGGGGTTCAAAACTTTAAGCATAAGGAATTAGGATCTAAGAAATTATTACAAGTGCGGCAGGGGCAGGGGCAAGGGCAGGGTCGGCTATTTCCTTGCATCCTCTCCTTTCCGTTCCTTTCCCTTCCTTCCCATTTCTTTCCTTGCCTTCCTTTTGTCTGCCACCGCCTACAATCCGGTCCGATCCTGCGATGCTTAGCTCAGCTCAGCGCAGGACTCGTTGATATCCTATTGCCACTCTGCTACTCTCCCGGCTATC
The DNA here is from genome assembly GCA_021223825.1 of Drosophila ironensis. Lineage (NCBI taxonomy): Eukaryota > Metazoa > Arthropoda > Insecta > Diptera > Drosophilidae > Drosophila > Drosophila ironensis. The sequence continues at coordinate 147,473 of JAJJHQ010002270.1, forward strand.
CATCCATCCGCTCTATGTACACTAGATTGCTGCCGTTGCTGCTGCTGTCTAATACCTGTATCGTTCGATTCTGGAGGCAACACATGCCTTCGCACGTTCATGCGTTCGTGCGATCATGTGTTCATGCGTCCCTGCGCTCGCTCACGTTGCTGGCTCTATTTGTCCAGGTACTGCACGGGTGGGGCTGTCACCGTCACAAAGTTATTGATCAGGAAGCTGTGGGCCATGCCCATCGGCACGGGAACGGAGACGGGCATGGCTGATATGCTCAGGGGTTCCTGGTGGCTCCTGGCGGCTGCCTGCAGCAGAGTGGTGGTGCTCCCCCCCGCCGCCTGGCTCGAAATCGTATTCTATATCGAGTTGAAGTTAATACTCTGCAGATTCATGGCGCCCGGGTTCACATTGATGGTGCTGGCTCCCGCTCCGGCTCCCGCACCGCCCGCTCCCGCCCCCGCTCCGCCGTCGATGTACCGCTGCCGCGACATCGAGTGCACATTGCCGGGATCGAAGCGCGGATCGAACAGGCTCATCACCCCGATCGCCGGATGCGAGTTGCCGCCGCCCGGCAGGCTGCCAGCCGCACTCCCAATGCCCGCATGATGGGGCGTGCACATAAGCGAGGGCGTCGGCGTCTCTGCCTGCGGGGGAATCTGCATGTTGAGCGTCTCGTTGGTGTTGTCATCGCCGGGATTCGTCGAGGGCGTGGGCGAGGGCGACAGGTTCGGCTCCTGCTTCACCACGCGCGCCTTGATGCTCGGCCGCGACACAGGATAGCCCCGCTTCTTGTACTCCAGCCACAGGGTGCGATTGTTCACGCCGTACAACCTCGCCGCCTTGCAGAAACCGATTCCTCCCGTGCGCACCGCCTCCAGGGCCCTGATAAAGTTCTCATCGCCCTGCGGGTTCACCGATCGCTTTCGCTTCACCACTTGGCTGGCCGCCCCGGGGGCCCCTCCGTTTCCGGTGGCATTGCCGTTGCCGCCGCTGCCGCCGGTGCCCGCGTGCACGGGGGACTGGGTGGGCGTGGGTCCCTGGCTGTAGACCGATTGCACCATATTCGATTCGTTGGGCGAGGTGGGCGAGAGGTTCTGCGTGGCTGTCGCATAGCCGCTGACCAGGTTGTTCACTGTGATGATCTGCGAGGAGTATGCTTGACCGCTGGCAGAGGCGGCGGAGGCCTGCTCCTGCTGCTGCTGTTGGTGCTGCTGCTGCTGGTAGTGCAGCTGCTGCAGATGCTGTTGCTGCTGCTGCTGTGTGGCCGCCGCCTGCTGTTGGGCCTCGTGCTGCTGCTGCCGCTGATCGCTATTCGCGCTATTTGCCCCACTGCTCTGGCCGCTGGAACCGCCGCCGCCGCCACCGCCACCGCCGGCGCCGCCGTTGCCCAGCAGATTGGACTGGCAGGCGGGCAGGGAAAAGCGCGGATAGTTGGAATCGACAACTGTCCATTGCAGACCTGGGAAGGGGAGAGAGAGAGAGAGACAGCGAATGAGATATTGGCTGGTACTCGTAACTGGTACTGGTACTGGTACTGGGTACTGTGTACTGGGTTCTGGCGATAAAATCGCCCTCCTAGCTCTACAGGACTCGTTTTGGCTTCAGGGGCAAGTCTTAGTCTGGCTCATAGAGTGTTCCTCTGCAGCTCTTGGATAGTTACAAACAGATTGAAGGTCGGTAGGTAGGTAGGAAGGTAGAAAGTTTGTAGGGAGGTAGGTAGGTAGGCAGTAGAGGTGGAAAGATTGCTAAGGCTAAATTATTGTCATCGGAAGGCGATGTTGCGCTGTTCCGCTTCTCAGAATACACCCAAAGAACAAAAAAACAAAATGCAAAACGCAAATCGAAATTCAACACATTCAGATTGAAGGAAAGTAAAGATTTAACAAAATAACGAATAGCTTGGAAGTTTGGCTTTGGTTTTGGTTTTGGTTTTCTGGACTCTGTGCTAGCTCTCTCCCATTCCCAAGTTCAGGCAGGATTTGGATTCGGTTTTGTTGTTTTTTTTTTATCATATCTTTTGGAATACAATACACAATAATGGTTAAACATGGAAAAAACCAGCGCAAGGCAATTGCTGCTGTTTTTTCATGATCGTTTTCGGCATATTATACAAATATTTTGTTGCACTTAATCGGTAAATCGGTATATGCTTCTCATATTTAGCTTTAGCATTCATTTCTCCAAGCGCTGTGTACTGAAATTGTTTTTCAGATGGATTGTGGCGCTCGATCGATAGTGTTTTCATGAGATTTATGGCTTTGGCTTTGACTGTGGGCATGATCGTGGTTCGTGATCGATGGGAGGTTACCACCGCAAGCATGCTTATGCTTGAGGGATTTATCGGATTCCCGAAACATGTAAACTACTTGGGCACGGCGGATGAAGATGAATGAATCCTATTCTGGTGGAGTTATTTTAATGCGGAACCTGCCTCTGGTATGGAACTGGAAGTCAGCTCTAGGAGAGTCGCTTGTGTGTTTTGTTGGTGTGCAAAATAATGATGGCAACAAAATCAAAATATCGAAAAACCAAGTGAAAAAGCTTTCGCTACATAATTCGGGGTCCCTAGCAGATGAACAATGAAGTTTGATGGATCGGTGGTGTACGGGCACTTGATAGCTTATTCTTTCTCTCTTCGACTTACCCGAGTGCGACGATTGAGAGTTGGGCGCATCGTGCTCGGATGGCGTGGTGGCTCCAGAGATATCCAGGGGCATCGCTTGGTTCACCCCACCAATGTCCACTTCGGGCTTCTGCAGGTCGCACCACCGAGAAGGAAAAGAAACGATTAGTTCATGTTCTTGGGGTGGCGGATTGCAATAGCAAGGGCTACGTGACCAATTTCATTACAATTTGCATGTGAATGTGTCCGTGTCCGTCGTCCAGGTCCGAATCCTGCGGCTGCTGCTCCAGGTCCGCGCTCGCCGACTCCTTCAGCAGCTTGGCGGCGTGCAGCGAGTGTCCGGCCAGTCCGCCGCCCGCGCCAAACGACATCTGACTCATCTGGGCGAGACTCAGGCCGGCATTGCCGGTGCCCGCGTCCAGGGAGCTGTTGTGCTGCTCCTCCGCCACGTTGTTGCGTTCGCCAGAGCCTGCATAAAAGGTAAACCATTAGCTCGGGGCTGATCTCCACGGCGCACACAACTCTCTCGACGATTCTTTACCCATCTCCAACTCACCGTTATTCGAGGATTTGCGCAACCGCTTGCGACGCGTGGCCGGCGATGTTCCGGCGCTCAAGGGCGAGGGAGTGCGCCGCATCTGGTGGTGATGGGCCTGCGCCGTCTGGGCCTGCTGCTGGTGGTGGTGATGGTGCTGCTGCTGTTGTTGCTGCTGCTGGGCCTGCTGTTGCTGCTGCTGCTGCAGCTGCTGTTGTTGCTGGTGGTGATGGTGCTGCTGCTGTTGCTGCTGCTGGGCCTGCTGCTGTTGTTGCTGCTGCTGCTGGAACTGCTGGGCCTCGCTGCTGCTCCACAGCGAATCGCCCACACTGCTGCCGCTGGCCGCGCCCAGGCTGCCCGCCGAGGCTGCCGCCCCAGCTCCCACACCGGATCCGCCGCCCACCAGCTCCGTTCCATCGCTGGAGGACTTGCTGTCCGATTTGGTGAGATTGGCAGGGTCCGTCGGCATCTCCGCCAGCCCCTTGATCTTGAGCATCTCGGCGGTCTTGAGGATGTGCGGCAGCTGCTCCTGCGAGACGTTCACCTCGCCGTAGTACATGAAGTCGACCATGGTCTTGAGGTCATCGTACTGCACGTCCTTCAGTATGACGATGGGATGTTGGCACGGATTTGTCGTGAACAGCGCCTGCAAATGGGAGTTACACCAATCGATTAATTGTTGCTCTATCAGTGGGTTGTGGGCTGTGTGGGTTGCGGGTTGACCTACCTGAAAGTACGAACTGCAGGCGGAGAGTACAATCTTGTGGGCCTGCAGCTGACGACCCTCGGCGGCCAGGGTGACGTCCACCAGGGTGCCATTGTGCAGCAGCGAGGAGCAGACCGAGATGAAGTTCGGCTGGTGGTTGTTCCAGCGCAGGCAGAACTGCTGCACGGACATTGTGCCGGATGCGGATTCGGATGGCTGCGATCGGATCGCTTCCCGACGCCACCTCCTCCTCCTTCTCCTCCTCCTTGCCCTGCACCCGCTCCCGCTCCCGCCGCGCGCTCTGCCTCGCCTATCTGCCTCGCGTTGGTCGAGAACCACTGGCGGCAACGTCAATTCAATTCAATTCACACTGATAACACGCACGCTTTTTTATCGCCTCCGACGACCGTCCGTTCGCTTGCCGCTCTATTGATTTTCTTTTTTTTATTAATTTTGTGTGTTATTTTCGCCTTTCTTGTGTGCTTCTCCCCTGGCTGGCTGTGGCGCTGCCGTGTTGTGTTGTTTTCCTCGGCCGCCGCTGCTCTGTTTGCCTTTGTTTCTCCTCTTCTCTTGGGGTTGTTATTGTTGCTTCTGCTGCTGCGGCTGCTGTTGCTGTTGCTGCTGCTGCGGCTGCCCTTGCCTAATTAAAATTTATGAACGGTATTCTTTTTCGGGGCGACTTCGTCGGTGACGGAGCGTGCTGCTTGTGTGGCACTCGGGGGATCGGGGGTAGCGGGGAGTGACGACTTCTATGCCGCACGCATTGCGAGAAACTGAAAGAGAAAAAGGGGTAACAAAAATACAGTCAACATCGGTCGGCCAAAGTGCTGGCATTCCTGCCGGGTTTTTGGTGTTATTTTGGGACGGGAAACCCATTTCAGGGAGCCAAAAATGTTGGCAATTCATTGGAGATCTGAGATTTTAGCATCTCCTAAAGGCAATTGGCGTTGGATTTGCCTCTTTGGATAGGTAATTGCATTGTTTACCCAACACTTTGCATGCTAACATAATTTGTTCTATTATAACTGATTATTTCATTGATTGTTTGATATTGTGGGTGCGATTTTCCTAGTAATTTATTTATTACATTGTTTTTAAACACTTTGTACTATATGAAACGTTCTTTTCTATATAATTTAGAGTTTTGATTAATGAATCTACTATTTCTGGGTATTTTGGGACCGATTTTCGTAATGATACATTTAATCTTTTGTTTTTTTCAACACTTTTTAGCGTATGAAACCTGCTGTCTATATCAATTTTTGGTTTTTGGTGTAATTTTCCTAATGATACATTGAATTGTATTGTTTATTGAACACTTTATAGTGTATGAAACCTCACCCCTATACCAATTTTTTGTTTGGAATAAAGAATCTCATATTTCTGTGTATTTTGGTTGAGATTTTCAAGATGATATATTTAATTACATTGTTTATTCAACACGTTGTGGTGTATAGAACCTTCGCTGATAAATAATTTTGTGTTTTGATTAAAGAACCGAATATTTCTGGGTATTTTTGGTATGATTTTTGTAATTATTGTTTTGTTTAAACAACTCATTTTTGTGTCTAAAACATTTTTCGGTATATTAATTTGTGTTTTGAGTAAAGAATCTACTATTTCTGGGTATTTTTGGGTGTTATTTTTCTAATTATCTTATTAATTACATTGTTTGTTTAGCACTTTTTAATGCCTGAACGAAAACCTAACTAATTTTTGGCGTAAAAAATTGATAATCTCCGCTAATGGCAATTAATTTTTGATCATATTCAATTATATTGTTTATTCCACTTTTGTGTTATATTTCCGTTTGATTTTTTCCCCTGCCATCGTGTGTGTATATATTTTATTACACCGAATATTCCCGAAAAAAAACAACAACAAATTCCATGGGCTTTGTTTGTGTTCTGCTGCCCTCTCGCTCGCTCGTGGGCTCATCCCTGCCTGCCCGCCCACCACCCACCACCCAACACTCAACACCCGTTACCTATCGCCCATTACCCATCGCCTATCACCCTTCCTGTTCCCGCCCCCCTCAAAGACCGACTTCGTCACTCTTTCTCTCTCACTCCTTTCTTCGCGTTTCTTCTGTATCACAGCTGCGCGCTCTCGGCTTACAGCAACAGCAACAACAACAACACAACGCAGCTACAGTCCATCCGTTTTGTTGTTGCTGCGTGTGTATGTAATTATACAGTCGCGAAAACGAAGCAACAAACACCCGCACACGCGAACTTGGTACTTGTTGTTGGCACCCCCCGTCCGTCCCCAAGTTTCCCTCTCGCTTTACGTTTTTTGGTTGTTGTTGTTGTTGCCTTTTGTGCTTTTCGGGGCGATGCGCTGGCCAAAGTTTTATTTTTGATAAACCGAAAACGTAAACGTAACGAAACCGAATAGCTTTTAGTGAGGCGCAGACCTTGAATTTTCTTTGATTCTTATGACGTAATTATCGCGTCCGCTCTCCCACTCCGCTCCCCATCTACCCCTCCCGCTCCCACTCACCCACCCATTCCGTCAGCCCCCATCACATCGGCTCTCCCCCTCTCACTCGCACCCACGCAAACGAATCGTATTAATCGCTGTCGCTGCCGCGGCTGCTTCTTCTGCTTCTGCTCCTCCTTCTCCTTCTCCTGCTTCTGCTTCGTTTATTCACCGTATCGATATTTTCCGTGGCATTTATTTGGGTGATCCGCGGTTATTTTAGTTAATGCCCAGCCACATGTTTTTCACTCGCTTTTCACCGACTTGTTTTTCTCTCGCCTTTGTGGTAGGTTTTTTTTTTCATTTCTTTTCCTTTTGCTGGGCAGGGGACCTGGGGGGGTTTGCTTTTTTGCTATTTTGCGGAGAGGGAACAACAGAGACGGCGGGAGACACCGCAGGCGTGAACGAGACGGGAGACAAAATGGCGCGAGCCTCTACGAAAATAATGCGAGTGCAAAAAACAGCACCGAAAAGTAGCCCGTGCTTTTGATTTAATTACACTGAGAGGCGGCTGGGCGGGCACTAGGTGCTTTTACACTTTTTACATAATTTTCCAGGCTGTTTGTTAGCGAAAAATGTTTTTGAAAATTCTTACGTTTTACTTCTTTATTCTTCTATTTCGCTAGTGTTGCCAGGTAGCAAAGGTGAAATTGCACTACCCTTTTCACGACTTAACGCCACAAAGCTAAGCGGTCTGGTCACACTCTGGATGGGGAACGAGGGAATTGGAAACACGGGCGACTTACTTGTTTTTAAATTAAGCAGTCAGTTAAATATATCTTGATAAACTAAACACTAAATGCAAAAATGAGAATGAATGGTTCTTGAATTTTATTTGTTGGTTAGGGATCCCCCTTCACTTGGCTTCCGAAATTTGTAATCCCTGACTATTTGCTCCAAATGTCAAGTTTTTCTTTGCATTTTGTTCAGTTTTAGATAAAATTTCAATTGATTATGAAAAAACAAGTCTCAGCTTTATTATTCAATTAAAAAGTTCCAAATTGCAAAATTCGACAAGCCGTAATCAAAAATTCACCAATTCCAAAAAACTTATGCAGGAATTTTTAATTTGTATGATTTTTCGAACTACAACTAATTTGTAATACCAAGTGCTCCAACTCTACGTTAGTCATCTGTCACCAGGTAAGGAAAAAAAAAAAGTTGATTTAAAATTTGTTATAAAAAAAATTTCTTTAATCCCCACCAATGCGATATACAAATGCGGCAGCACTGGCAGTCTGGCATATTAGATACTATTTGGTATATTGGTATTTCGGTTTATTTTGTAAGGCAATTGGAATAGTAATATTTGGCATTTTAACTCTTGCAGCATACGTTCATACTCGGCTGCACTTGCAACTTTTCGTTTGAAACGCAATAAATATTTAATAAGTAATGAATTTTAGCCAACGCCAACCAGAATGGCACACAATTCCAGCAGTGGCACTAACCCAAATCTTCGACTACCTCGCGCCCGAGGATCGCCGATCAGCTGCGAGCGTTTGCTGTTCCTGGAGACTTTCCTTTTTCCAGAAACGGTAAGTTGCTGTTGCTGTTGTTGTTCTTGCTGTGTGGGTGATGTGTGTGTGAGAGTGAGAGAGATAGAGAGGGGGAGTGGGAGGACTGGAAAGCTTATTTATATTTTGTTGGCATTTTGTTTTTGTTTGCTTTGAATTGTCATCAACTTTCTCGCCCAAAACAACAATGGGACAATGGATAAAGCGCACAAGAGAAAAGAGAGAGAGAGAGACCAGAAAAAATGAATCTAAGGGAGCTGTCAGTGTGTGTGTGTTTGTGTGTGTGTGTGTGGGGGGCAACAACTGTTTGTTTGTTTATATTGGTGTTGTTTTTGTGGCTGGTGAGAGAGCCGAAGGGAAGAGCAGCGAGAAGCGAAAAGGGGAATTCCCCGAGACACCAAACAAAAAGTACCAAGCAAGTTGGAACGGTAAAGTCGAGGATATCGACTGGAAATACCTATTAAAGGCATTTTATATATCAATTTACATGATTTACATGAGTTTTGACAGTTTTTACACATAAATATCATAAATATAAACATGAACGTGGTTTAGACTACAAATACCCAATATTTTTAGCCACTTTATATTTAAATTTACTAAAAAACGTTTTATTTGAACATACAAATGTATAAATTTCAATAAATTATGAGAAAATATTTGGAAATATGAATACAAAAACCTGGTACTTAGTTTAGTTGATCATATTAAACATTATAAACATAAATACCATGTTTTTACTTCATTGTAGCATAAACAAAAAGAAAAGAATACGATTGTCCAGCTGCTGAAACCCAGAAAAAAATATTTACAGTAAAAACATTAGTTTTCGGCTATAGATACACTGTTCTTAATAATTTTAATTCACAAATGAAGCATATTTGTAAATCTTACAATACTTTATACGATTGCATATAAGAAACCATGAAATCTGGGACTCGAATACCACATAATAATGATTAAATTCATATCATTGATTTATAAAAAACTTAATAGAATGGCTATATCTATTACTGGTCTTAAAGTTACTTATAGTCACAGAAAATAAAAAATATTAAAAAAAAATATAAAATAATCTTATAAAATTGAAATTTATTTATTGAAATTTTCCATTATCATAGACAAAAAAATTTAAAATTAAATACCAGAAAACCTGCAAATGCCGGAATATATCGATATAAATAATACAATTTCCCAGATCCAATATACCCAGATATGATATACAGTCTTGAAAAGCGGTTTTGGCTCATTTCATCGCAGAAACTATATTACATTTGGCAATATATTTGGTTGTACGCTTGCATTATTTTCCTTTCATTTTGATTAACTTGCGACGGAGCTGCCTTGGCCTCTGGTGACGTCGCAGTCTTTGTTCTTTTTTTTTTGTGTGCAAACATTTTATTTTTATCGTCGAAAAACCTTGAACCTGCCTGCGTCTGAAGGTACTTTTTAAACATTTTCTTTCAATTCTTGATTGGTACACATCTATATGTATTTCAATAACAATTTTTCGATGATTTAGGCTGTTATTTGGGTTTTATTTAAACATGATTTTTGATGCCGGAGCTTTCTTTGTTTCTAGAGTTTCGAAAACACTTTCTTCAGGTCCTCAAAAAACCTTGAAGTTGTGAATGCTTTGAAATATTGTCTAGAATTTGCAGATGCATATTTTTCCCTTTAATTAGTTCCCATAAAAAACCCCAAACCATTTTATTTTTTAAGTCTACTACTATAAAGTTTATTACCAAACACACATCTGGCAAAATCGATTCATTTTTAGTAACATTACCTTTTGTTAGCACAAATTGTGCTTGAGAAAGTCAAGAGCATGAAGAATTTCCATTTTTTAGTAATATGGCAGTGTTTTATAACCTAAGCAATGCCCCTAAAGGTTAAAATTGCTTTTTAGCAGCTGCTAGAAGTCAGAAATCTATTACACTCTTGAGGAATTTATAATTAACGGGGGGTTTTGTGAGATGTACATTGTATAATCTTGAGAGGGAAATCTTCAAGGCATTCCCCTTGTATTGGTAAAAAAGATAATCATTTTCCCTATCCCCCCTCAACAGATACTTTAGGAATTTTCGATTTCNAAGTCAGAAATCTATTACACTCTTGAGGAATTTATAATTAACGGGGGTTTTGTGAGATGTACATTGTATAATCTTGAGAGGGAAATCTTCAATGCATTCCCCTTGTATTGGCAATAAAGATACTGATTTTCCCTATCCCCCCAACACAGATACTTTAGGAATTTTCGATTTCAACTGGACATGGCCCGCGACGATCAGCTGGCCTTCTTCCACCGCTGCATGGCCAACTTGGCCCGCGAACTGATCGTGGTCTTTGACTTTCACAATGCATTTCACATCCAGAAGATGCGGCGGCTCCTGTACAAGTAAGTTGCTACTCTACTTCCCCTGCCATTATGGAGCTAACATCGCTAATTCGTCCCGCAGAGTGGCACGCTGTGATAACATCCGGGGCCTGCGATTCCAGACGCACAACGTGGGCCTTGTGGGAGTGGGAAACATGCACAGCGAGCACCTGGTGGCCATTGAGCAGTAAGTATCCCAAACCAGAGTAAGCAGAATCAGCAGAATAAAATAATGCCCCGTTTTAGATGCTTTGTGGAGCCCCTGAAGCTGTTCCTCAACCGCAAGCGGCAGCCGTGCCAGCTGCTGGACCTCGGTGCCATCGAAGCCCTCACCTACTACGGCCACGACCTGCTGAAGGCGATGGGAAAGCCCCAGGAGCTGCTGCAGCTGACGCTGGCCAGCATCAAGTACGACCCTAGTCACTACCCGATCCTCAGCCTGGACACGACGCTGGTGGAGAAGTGTGCCGCCCTGCAGGTGCTATCGCTGGACTACGACACCCTGTCCGACGAGCTGTTGCACACCATTCAGGTGCTGCCGCTGCGGAAGCTGCTGATCGCGGTGCACGGGCTGGACAGCGAGGAGGAGGAGCACCCGGGCGTCTCGGAGACGGCTTGGGCCCACTTTGCCGCCCACTTTGCGAGCATCGAGCTGGTGCTGACGCTGGTGTACGCCTACGAGGCCATCGAACTGCTGCAGCACCGCGTGCTGCGCCGCAACATGCCGGTGACCCACGTGCGGCTGCTATTCTGCGAGCTGATGAACGCCGAGGCCCTCGATTGGATGTCGGTGCACAACAGCGAGACGCTGCGCAGCATCCACTACGTGGACTCGGCCTACAAGCATTCCAGCCGCGTGGACTACGCCCGCCACGGCTTCCTGCGCCAGGACCCATTCGTCATGATGGCCTGGCGCTGCAAGCAGCTGGAGGAGATTGTCGTTCACGGCTACCTGATGGATCCGCACAACCTTGTCGGCATTGCACGGCTGCGGGGCCGCCAGCTGAAGCGCCTGGAGGTCTCCATGATCGACTGGGCCAGCGCCGCTTCGTTGGATGCCTTCAATGAGGTGAGCCAGGCTTTACATTCCTTCGGGGATCGGTTATACACCAATTTGTGGGCTTTGATTTGCAGGAAATCAGCTCCTTGCTGGGTCAGCAGTGGTCACACATGAGCCCCGACAAGCTGCCCCCATCGCTGGCCTTCGACTACGAAGTGCGCGACCAGTTTGTCTACGAGATGCTGCGCCACGATCTCAGAAAGTAAGTGCACGTCCGCGTTTGCATTCGCGTCTGCAAGCGAGTAGCAAGCAACTCAAAATTGTTAACCAAAAATCGAAAGAAAAGTCAGGAAAGAGGACAGTCATCGGTGAAGGAGGAGGAATGGAAAATGAAAAAGGAAAAGGAAAAAGGAAAAATGGAAATATGAAAATGAGGAAGGTGAACAAACAAACACGTGATCGTCTCGAGCGCATTGAGAGTGTAGCGAACAACTGCAATGTACTTCTAATTCTAAACGTAGCTAAAACAAAACAAATCCCACAAGAGAAATGTAAGCAAAAAGCTAAAAATTCAGCCGTAATACTTAAGTTATCAAAATTTATGTAAAGCAAATCCTTGATTGGCAAGCCTTTTATAGAATTTACAGTTTCCTAATTATTCTTTTTTTTCCATCTTTGTAATCAAAATCAAATCAATGTTTGTTAGGCCAAAATCGAGCAAAACGGCGAAAAGAATGTTAGGAGCAAAGCAAAAGACTTGAGCACTTCACAAATTTATGTAATTATGTTAAAAAAAAAAAAGGGATGGCGAGGGATGATGAGAGTTTGTTGAAACCTGCTAGAGAAACATCATTTTATAAGCAACATCAACTGTGATTCAGCAGCAGCAGCAGCACAAGCTGAGGCAAATGCAAATGCGAAAGCGATTGCTAGTGCAAGTGCGGGAGGGAGGCTAAAACCCTCCCCCGAGACACACCAACACACACACAAAAACCGACAACCAACAAAATTGTTAAGCGAATTGTCTAGTTAGCTAAGTTTAAAAGTAACCAAAACTAAACGAAAAGTGTTGAAAGAATGTTTGTAAAACCAAAACTACGACCAATGTCAAATTGTTTGCTCAAACCGCAATTGGCACAAATTGTTAACCTTTGTAGAAGTTGAATAAGTAGGGGAGGGAAGGAAGGAAGGAAGGAAGGAAGGGAATTGGCGCTCAAATGTGATAAACGACAAAAAGCAGAAGCAAATGTAACAACAACGAGAGCTCGATCCTCGTTCGCTAAGCGCCGCCATTTGTGTAGTTTAAACTTTAAAGTGATATTAACAGCCAGAAGCATCAGCTAAGCAGAGCAGAAATTGTAAACAATTAGAGAGGAAAGGCCAAGGCCCGCACAGAGGCAGCCCCACTGCTCTATCTAAAATGTAAGAACCCCAAACGGAACCACACTCTGAGCCAATAATGCCGCCTTGAAATCTTCAAATCTCTGCCTGAGAATGATCCTTGAATAGTTTAGTTATAAATTTAATGGAAATTTACCCTTGTTTTTGGGTCTACGAGAGTCTAAATTACCTTTCTGTTTGTGCAATTCCCATTCCCAGGCCGAGGACTTGAGAGATTTCATGGGCAGGCAGAATGCAAACACCGTAAGGCATTCTTTAAGTATTTTACTAGCACAGGCATTAGATTAAACAACTCCATGTACACTAGCTATATATTTAAACCAACCCTTTTGTTTGCACAAAAGCAAAGCAAAGCGAAACGATACGAAACGAAATGTAACGAAACGAAATGAAACGCCAGAGCAGTGCTGCTCGTCCGCCAGAGTGGCTGCCGCAAAGACAACCAACAACCAACAACAAGTACAACCAAATCGACAACAACAATGGTACCTGAAGATCATGCTGAGCATTTAGAGAAGAGAAGAACAGCAACAACCACAAAGTACTTGCTCAAATCTAAACAATCTGAACTCGCGCACACACAAATCGAAACCAATCAAATCACACAACAAATTCAACTGAAACAGAAGACTGAACGAACGATCTGGGCTGCGTTTGTTGGCGCTGTTGGCGGCAACTGCAACTGAATCTGTGGATCTGGACCGGAAGCGAGAGCACTGGATCGGGTTCGCTGGGTTGGCATGGGTTTGAAAAGATCTCAAAGACAAAAAGAAGAACTCTTACACAGAAACTATCTATCCAATGTATCTGTATCTGTATCCGTATCCGTATCTGTATATTGTAACCAAGGCATGTAACCGTTTTTGTTATGAACCGCAAATAGCGAATATTAATTTGTAAATCGAGTGTGAGTCGAGTAGGAGAGCGAAGCGAAGATCGAACAGCAACTGTAACATCCTTGCATGATAATTAAGTTAAGTCTAGTACGTACCATCAAGCAACACCAACAACAAATGTGATAAAAAAAGTGTCATGCCGCTTCCAGGGACAAGACCACACCAAGTAAAACGAGCGTTAGTTTATTAACCGGGCTGACTTTGTAGGCTTCATTCGTCGTAGGGGATATGGATAGGGCAACATCTCTAGTACCTAATTCGAAGCAATCAAATGTAATATAAAGTCCGGCCCCGGCCCCGGCCCGGCCCGGCCCTTCTGTAAATCAATGGATTCATTCGATTACAATCAAACGACCTAACGAACAAGTATTAATTTCTTCTGTTACACTAGAGTCACTCTTCCAACGCTGCTGTTTATGAGTAACGTTCAAAGATCTTTTTTGGTAAACTTACTACAAACAAGCAAAAGAATATATATATATATTTTATATGCCATTTATTGTATTTAAATTTCGAGGAGACAGTAACCGATTTTGTAAACCATTCCACACAAATGCTAACTAACACGTATGCACTCAACCCGAAGAACACTGCGCGCTGGGGCGTTTTAAAGATAAGTATTCAGCATACAGCGGGAGGAACAACCGAAAGGCAACAACCCAAAGGAGGCAGCTTGCTGGCTCGATGGCTCGATGTCGGGAAATATGTATAAAATGACCAGAGGTACATATATGGGTTTTTGGAGCGGAGGGCGACGGCGCGGGAATACAGGCGATGCGATACCATGCGGCCCTGTTTATAAGAATATGTACGATATATGCAAGTTATGCTTACAAGTTATAAGAGCAAAAGTGAAGAGAGCTGTGATATAACAAAAATCCAACAAAGGCAAACGACAACATCAACAACAACAACAACAACACAAAGATAACACCAACACACAAGAACAACCAAGAAAACACCACGAAGAACAACGTGTAACTGACAAAGCCAATTCGAAACATGTGCGACCAACAAACAAGTGAAAGAATGTTAACAACTTTTCAAAAAGCAAAAAACTAGGTAAATAAAAGCCACGAGCCACCTTTCAGGGGGGCAAGGCAAAAGGATAAAGAGAAGGGGCAGGGAAAGCTTAATCGAATTGTTAGAGATCAAAGAGGATCCGGAAGTAGTTAGCTTGGCAGGATTTTGGGGGCGAACAGGAACCAAAGTTCGGGCGGGCGGCAGTGTTTGAGTGATTCACACAGCACAGCATGCGCGGCACCTGCCGATCGAGAATAAAAATCAAATGTTAAATTATATCATTATGTAGTGGAAAGCAAAACGAAATCGAATGAAAATCAAATGCACACATTCTAAGCGATTATTTTAATTGAAGCGTATGCTTCCGGTTCGATTTGCCATGTTTATGATTTGTGCAAAGATTTTAAAGCTTAAATACACGAAAATGTGGCCAGCACAGCGCAGTTTGTGTGGCCTATTGTATGCAATATCATTACCATTTAAGATAAAACCCGAATTATAAACCAATTAAACCGTAGCAAGCAGAAAAGCATTCAATTGAGAAACCAATAAAAAGTGTTTGAAATTTAAGCTCGCTTTTCTATTGCCTACTTTGTGGGCGTTGTTATGCAATCCAGGGGGAGGGAGGGCCATTAAAAGTACATAATCTGGAATAATAAAAAACATCAGCCCTCTGAAAAACAATAACAAAAGGCGGAAGGCAAAAGGCGGACGGCGGACGGCGAAAGGCGGAAAGCGGAAGGCAGGCAGGACTTGCGCCGAGCAACGCAGGCGCTCCAGGATGTTGCGAGCTTTTCTCAGTCCTTGAACTTTTGACCTTGTTTCTCGGCGCTGCTGTGGCTGCCACAGCGCTGGTTATGTAAGCAGCTGCATATTATGCAACCAAACGCCAGCCCAGGAGGCTGCAGCCGCCCCATCCAGTGCCTCTCAAACCGTTTGGATACTTGATACTGGATATCTTCTTTGCTTTGCATTG
Source organism: Drosophila ironensis (assembly GCA_021223825.1). Classification (NCBI taxonomy): domain Eukaryota; kingdom Metazoa; phylum Arthropoda; class Insecta; order Diptera; family Drosophilidae; genus Drosophila; species Drosophila ironensis. Next base: position 163,002 of record JAJJHQ010002270.1, read on the forward strand.
GGCTTTGCGGGACAGATACGGGCAGCTGTGGAATGAATGACTGGACGACGGGTGGCTTATCGGGGTCTGTGTTTGCCTTCCGCTTTCCGGAAAATAGCGTCTGGAAAACCTGGCCAGCAGGCAAGGCAGAGCAGAGCAGAGCAGAGCACCTTTGCCTATTGATTAACCATTATGTATATTTAGACGATTATCGACACATTGCCGCCGCCTGCTGCCGCCTGCTGTCTAGGCCGGTGAGTAATCGCAAGTATCCAAAGTTAAGGTATACGAATTCCGGGGGGGTTTTGTGGCGGGGTCGGAGCCCATCTCGCGAGAAAAGCTAGGAAACTGGCGTCGGCGCTCTCCACGGCTCTCAGCAGTCTCCCTGCCCGATTTCAGTGCTTCGGGTTTATTATTTGCGCTTGTTTTTGTTGCCGCCACTTGGTTTTATTTTTTTTTTTGTGTCGTATGCCGTAGTCTCTGCGCTTCGGGCCCCGCCAGTGGAGCAGTCGCTTTTCGCACGCAGCACGGCAGTCGAAAAAATTTGAAAGAAGCATTCAACGGCAGCGCTAGAGGAAACTAATCGTTTTACTTGACCAAACACCAATTGTTCAACGAAAATTCAGTTCTAACCGAAAAACTGAAAACTGAAAGCTGAAAACCCTTCGAAACGAACCAGAAAGGACCTCAAACCGAACCCAACGAGAACTCAAAGCAACTGCAGCTAATCGTTTTTTATCCGTTTTATAACAATCAAAAGAGGTGAGTGCACCCAGGAGAGGTCACGTCGAGTGCAGCCTTTGGACCTGCTCCTGCTCCTGCTCCTGCTTAGGTTCCTGCTCCTGCTCCATCCGTGCATAAGATTCGTGTGACGTAACGTAACGATGAGTGTGCGCCGGGGCAGAGATTGCTCATACGCCGCGTGTGCAAAAAGAAAACAAACCCCCAAAAACCGCCAGATAAACAAAACTCGAATGCGAAAAAAGGGATTTGCAAGCGGCGCAGAACCTCATAATCGATGAGCTTCGATGGGCATTGTTTATATTTAGATGGCTTGCGTCCGCAGGGCGCCATCCGGTTCAGAGTTCCCCCTTAAAAATGCTTTAAAATGGATGCTTCGCTGGCCGGCTGCCCAAAAGTCGGGCCCCCCGTTCACGTGCATTTTGCCAGCTTGCAAATTTCCTCACCACTGGCAGCTCTTGAGCTCGCCAGCTCTGCGCGCATTTGTTTATAAATAAACCTTGAGTGATGCCGGCATATTTTCGCGGCTGCCTCATGTTTTGCAGTTGCCGCGGCGAGTGCGCTTTTTATCACTTTGCGTCGACTGGTAATGGGGCTCTCGCTGGAGGAGCCCGGCTACGTCATTTGTTGCGCTTTTCGAGGTTGTCCGTCCGTCCGTCCGTCCGCCCCAACAACCCAACAAGTGCATGCATGTGCAGTAACTCGTTTTTGTGTCTAATTTGCCATTTACGGGGCATTAGCAAAGCAATTGCATTGGCCGTCGCATTGCTTACATATTCATTGAACGATTGTTTCGATTTCTCGTCTTTTCAGCTAAAACAAAATGTTCGCTTTGTGGTATTTAACGTTTGCTGTGGACGAAATCCGGTGAGTACGCGGGGGTAGCCTACGAAACAGTTTGGGGAGCACTGGCCCAGCACTGGACCAGCGGGTGTTGCCTACTCTCAGGCACCGCCATTGTTGGGCTGATGTAAAATTCATGTAGAGAATGGTCAACAGGGTGCCAGGAAGGGTCCTTAAAAGGGCATATATTACACTTAGAAGGGAATCTTGATGGTACCAAAAAGGATAACCAGTTACACTTGCTTATGGTTACTTGGTTGGCTAATGAATGAGTGCAAAAAAGAGATAAGATCATAGTAAATCTCAAGTTTAGTCATGTAAACTAAACAAGAAATATAAATGGATTTAATTGTGTTTGGCCTATGAATCATTTGTTTGTTTATATTAGCTGAGAGTTGATAATCTCCTAAATATCAAGAATTAACTGTCAAACTCCCTAGAAACCTCTTGTTTGCCATCAGTTGTTGAATTTCTCATAGTTTGGCAAACAATATCTATAAGTACAACTGCCAGGCTTCTGGGAAATCTCTCTTGAGCTAAAGCGCACTCCGCTTGCATTCCATAAATCTCCCAGATAGGTTTTATAATCTAATCGGTATCCGTCTGTGTTTTCCGCCAATCTCTCTCCCAAGTGCCAAGTGACGCTGATTCCATTTCCGTGCATTTGGCAACGAAATAACCCGTCAACCGGCCTCCACACTGTCACATGATGAGCAAGCGAACCGGCTTCTCGGCCGGCTCCCATGCGTGATACTCTACGAGTGCAATCAGCACACACATAAATATTCGCCAAACCGAATTCGCAAATTCGCCAAAAAAGAGTCCATTGAGCGGGCAGTTGTTATCTGCCGGCAATTAGCGTAATAATGAAAGTGATAATTGAGACCCGAACGGCCGGCCGGGTATTAGTTTTTTCCTCCCTCATCCACAGCCGGCAGTTTGGCATTTTGGCATTTTGGCCGTGTAGTTGAGCCGAGCGAAGCTCGTTTATTTGCTTATCTATTTGCCGCACGAGTTTTTCGCCAGCTACTCGTTTGTATTGCCCATTTGCGATTTGGCCTACGTGACAACAGAGAAATGCCCCGAGAACTTGGCCGGGGGAGAACTTGGCCCGAAATTTCGTAACTCGAGTGGAAAAAGGCAGAACTCTGATCGAAATAATGAAGCCCCATTGGAGGAGTCCGCCTCCTATTATGTGGCCATTGCCACCGCCACGCCCACCCATCAGGACTCAAACGTAATGCCCTTGTGTACGAAATAAATAATTGTGCCTATTGCCTAGGCCCTAGGGTTCTCCGGAGTGTAATATTTTGGCTTTAGGTGCAACAAAGCAGATAAGCAGGAGTCTTTAAGAATGTTTAAGAGGATTTCAGGTTTATTTCTACATTTAGGAGCCAGAGAATTGATATTCTGTTATATAAATGTACAAATGTACATTTTCTACTTTTAAAATGCAATATCAATGACTTATCGCAGGATATCGATATTTAATTTAAATTCAAATTTAAATTGAGCCCTGTGTTGTGTAACAGGTCATCGACCCCTTCATTAACTTAGAGCGGAAGTAGTGTTGAAAAGTACTTTGTTGCAACTGTTACTCCTTTTATTTCCAAACTTTGCCCTTTTTTTTAGGGAAAATCTGGGATTCGGCGAATATTGTTACCCAAATCGCCCCATAACAGTAAAATAAATTTCTCAAAGATTATTTTGTTATTTGAAGCCAGTATTCTAACACAAATTTAACAAACGGAAAAAGCAAAAATCTTTATGATTCTTAAACATAGTCACTGAATTACTGGATTAATATTTTAGTACAAAAAAAAATGCAGATTTATGTAATTCAATTGCTGAAATTATATGTGAAAAGCAATTATTAAATAAATACATTTCTCAAGGAATATATTATTATTTGTTATTTAACAACGAAGAAAAGCAAAGATTTGTAGGAATATTTCAAAGGGAATCCTGATTATTATTGGCTGAATGATTATTTAAGTGGAGCCATTTAATACCGATACAATATATCCTAGAAGATTCATGTGATCCAATTTCTGAAATTGTATATAAAAAGCATGTATATATTTTTTTATATCTGCTTTAAAAATGCAGCTTCAAGGATTACTATTAATATTTAAATTAAAATTTAAATTGAGATGTGTTGTTAGTTTCCACTTCACGTGACCCCCTTTGACCCCCTTTGCTCTGTTTGGACCAGTGTTGCAAAGTGCGCCGTTGCAACTGTCAGTCCTGGCGAAATCGAAGTTTCTCCACCTCTAAGCCTTTTTCGTTCCTTTTCCTCTCGTCATCCGGTGACTGCGCAAGCGTCGATCGCTAAAACGGTTCAATTTGTGAATAATTAGTTGCTAAAACCTGGGAATCAGTTTGCTATTTGTGCATCTAAGCGTTGGGCAGTGCCTGCAATTGAAGGTGGGTCGAGTGATTGTTGCGGTCAAGCTGAAAAGCGATTTTCAAAGCGGCCACGCTTGGGTGGCGTTTCCCTGGAAGCTGGAATGTTCTGGAAAGCACATGGAAGGCGTCGCAGTGGACGCTCCCTAGCAAGGCCTTTTATCTTGATTTTTACATGATTTTATTGATTTTAAGTTGGTTTTATCTTGATTTATTTTGTATCTTGATTTTTTTTTCCTTTTTTTTATTTTCTTTGGTTTTTGTAGCAAACGTTTAGCTTGGTTATTTAGCCCAAACAAACCCCCAGCAGCAGCAGCAGGTCCTGCTTTAGACAACAAGCCAGCGAATCCTGCTCCCACACCTGCGAAAGCTCCCCCTGCACCTGCCAAGGAACCTGCACCGGCGCCAAAGCCTGCCACAGCTCCTGCCCCGAAGACTGAGCAACCGAAAGCCTCGCCGCCCAAGCAGGAAGAAGCCCCTGCCGCCGCTCCAGCTCCTCCGAAGCCCGCACCCGTGGTTGCTCCACCGAAACCGACTCCCCCCGCCAAGCCCGCTTCTCCGCCGAAGAGCGTCGACACCGCCAAGATGCCCATTCCGCTGCCCAAGTCCCTCACCGAGGCCAACACCAATGGCCAGAATGGAAGCGCCGGAAACGCCGATGGCGGCGCCACCGCCGATGAGAGGCTGCTGGCCGGCCTGCAGCACAAGGAGATCAAGGAGCCCGTCCAGCCGAAGGATGCCACCCAGGACTTCATCAAGGGCGAGACCAATGCCTTCATCCAGTCCATCAAGGATGCCCACCTCCTGGGCGAGCTGTAAGTCGCACTTCCCTTCCCTTATCCTTAACCTTATTATTTCCGAAGAACTTTTGAGTTTTTGATTTTTTGAATTTGATATTTTTATGTGCACCGGCATTTCCGCATCGCACGCCGCATGTGGCGGCGGCGGGTTCAATGTACTCGGGTGACTCTTCTCCTCGGGCGGGCGAAAATAGTTGCGTTGTCGTTGCCGTTTGTCGCTTGGCAGCATCAGCGAAATTTCAGTGGGATCCCAGGCCCGTTGACAACACAGCAGAGAGTTGTTCTTGCTGCTGTGCTGTTATTTCCGTCCCCTGCTCGGCGGGGCGCGCTTGGGCGGACAGCGCGACCCGGCTCGACTCCAAAATGGAAGCCTGCCTGCTGCCTGCTGCCTGCTGCATGTGCAGTTTTGTGGTTTATTTATGAGACCATGTGCTCGTTCTCCGCTTCCTCTGAATTGCCCGCAATTGATTTTCCATTAATATTAATCGCTACCCCGGCTGCACGCAAGCCCCGGTGAACTGTGTCCTTGCCCAGGTGCTCAAGGATACCCGGTGGAAGGGCCCACCTCTCCCCTGCTGAAGCTAAAGCTTCCTTTATTTGTTTCTTGGCCGGCTGCCCATTTGCGCAGAATGCAAAGGGGAATCGGAGGTGAAAATTAAAGCGAAAATGAAATTTGAAATGATGGGAGGCAGTCGGACGACGGACGGACGGACGGACGGGCCATTATGAGACCTGTCGCCCGCTGTCGCCGCTGCTGCTGCTACTTCTCCGTCGCTATGGTCACATGATCTCCCCCATGCAAAGTTTATTTATATTTGGAAACGCAGCGGCCAGGCACTGGCTGCCACTGCCGCTACCGCTGCCGCTCTGCCTCATTGTTCGTTTGCGCGGCAAATTAGCCGCCGCCGCCGCCTGCAGTTGCATCTCCTGCTGCGGAGGGTTCCATTTTTGGCTCATAAGTATCTTGTGGCCCCGCTTCCTGATGGACGCACAGACATATCTTAATTCTAGGTGTCGCCTGTTTGATGCGATGTGATGTATATTGTCGTGCCCATGCCTGCCCATACATATTCCCAACCTAAGCGCATACATATGTACGGATATGTATTTCGGGCACTTGGCTCGCGTCTCAGCAAAAAATTGCTTCTGGCAAGCGTCGCTTTTGAAGTGCTGCCAAAATATTGTTTGGCAAACAAAGAAAAGTTGACAGCACCAGCAGCGGAGCTTTCAGATATTTTCGTTTCTATATGGTGGGCAGTCCATGGATAATTAGCCATAGCTTTTCCGCCCCTCCTCCTCCAGCTAATTGCCCGGCCTCTGCTTCACTGATCGCAAATTGAACGAATTAATAACACATATGAGTATTTCAAACGCATTAGCGCATAGTTCTCTCCGCCAGTCACTGACTTGTGTGCAAATGCTTGTGCAAACATAAACACCCATTGGGGAATGTGTTATGCAAGCACGATGCCGCAACTGGAGAACGAAATGCGAGCTTATCCCTAAGGCATCTCAGCAGCTCAGCTCAGCATCTGCCATACAGAGACGTCCCATATCCCATACGAGTATACTCGTACGTTTTCTCTCAGGCGAAATTGCTTGCGCTTGTTGATTTGTATCTACATATTCGCGGTTGTTTCGCAAGCTTTTCAAGGTCAACCCCTCTCTGGGGGCCCTCTAGTATATGCCAATTCGCTTTTCCACTTGTTAGTTTGTCAGTTTGTCAGTTGCGTTGCAGTGCCGCCCCAGTGGCAGGGGGCTTAGCTTGGAGATCCATTGTTCTATGCGAAATCCATCCTATTCGGCACCAGCCCCCCAAAGACCCCCATGGGTTGGGCGCCTTTACGTAATCCCAGCAATTGAAAATGAAAACGAAAACGGGCGGGGCGGGGCGACAGAGCGGCCTGCCTGCCTGCCTGCCTGCCTGCCTGCCTGCCTGCCAAAGTAAAAGTAAATGGAAAATGCTAAAAGGGAATTTTCTCCGGTTACATAAGTTCTTGGCTGTCGCCTGCCAAACATCAGATATTATACCCCAAATATTAATCTACACATCGTTTTATTTAAATCTATATAATTTGATTGTTGGAACGGTGGTTTTGTAGTATATATGGGGATGGGGATATATGTTTTCCTAATGGCCACCCGTGGCACATTCGTGTGGCGATGGAAAGCAAAAGTTGTGTGTTTTTCGAAAACAACACGTCGATGGGTCGGCCGTTTCTAGTAGCTATAGTTCTGAGGTATCGCATATATTTTCCGACGTTTGCTGCGCGTTGCATAAATTTTCGTTGGCAACTGTTCAAATATTTTTCCCTCGGTTTTTCTGTTCCGAGTAACAAATGAATATGTTTCGATGATACAACATATGTTGGTCCCCTTGGCCAGCCCAAAAGTCTTTGCCTTTCGTCTCTCACATATTCAATATCAAGTTCAAGAGTTTTGTCGGCGGGATCGTATGGGGTTTTTCAGGGCGGAAGCTGCCCTGACAATGGGTACCTGTATTGGCGAACATTTGTTTTAGATCTTAGTTGGCATCTCCCCCAAATTTGCTGAAATCTTTTACATTTTATCACAACATTTTTCATTGTATATGGCGGTATTAGTGCCAAAATTTATGACGGCAACGCGTTTGTTTGCTTTCTATTTGGCCAAAAACAACAGGTCTTGTATATATAAGGTGTATATAGGGGATACTATAGGGATATTATTCTGTAAAATGGAAATTTTTCCGTGGGTATATTAATTTCCAAGTGTAATCAGTATCGGAAGGTTTGGCCCTATCGGAAAATTACTTGGGAATTATGGAATATTTTGTTTATCATTATCAGTCAACCCATTTTTGGGGTTCATAAATCCCAAGGTGTCACCAATAAGTTGAAGGGGTATCTACTTATTTACTTGTTAGATACTTGGTAGCTTGCCCAAGCTGAGCTTGGGGTTCGATATTTTGTTATCTCTGGCGAGAGTCTCTTTATTTGGGCGAAAAGTTTAGCTGCCTCTTCTGTTTGCCCATCGTTTTAGGCGGTAATTCCTGAACCGGGCCTGAGGCTGCCCCTCTGGTGTAATTGTGCCACTTGCCTTGATTACTTTCAACACAGCCCAGGCTGGTTGCTCATAATTAAGCAATGAAAGGCTTGCCCCCGTATGGGTGTATCTGTATCTTCAACAGTGTCTCTATCTGTATCTGTATTTGTATCTGAATCCCACGCCCACAAAGCGGATTTGCAGCAGAAGCGGCAGCAGAGCCTTCTACCCACACACTTGTGTAGTTAATATTTCTGATTTGCGACTGCACTCGCACTCGCACATCTCCCCCATGGAACAATGCAGTTTTCTAGCCGTTTGCGGGCGAACACAAACACTTTCCTTTTCGCTGCCGCGAAGCTTTCGCCTCGGCTGCCGGCGAGAGCTTATTTTTCAGCTCCTCTGTCGCCGCTTGGCCAAACGTCACGCGTCCTACGTCAATCGTCGCTGCCACACACACACACACACACACACACAGCCGCCTCGCGTATCTTCTCCTGTGTGTGCCCCAGCAGGAGGCACGCACACCGAGGCGCGCTCCTCCAATGTGCGGCAGCTTTCGGCGCTCATCGTGTGTCTGTGTTCGCTTAGTTTGAAAGTGAAAGAAGGAAGGGTGGTCGCTCTGCCGCTGCTACTGCCACAGCGCTGCCTCTGCTGGCTCTGCTGCTGCTGCTGCTGCCTCTGCCGACGGCGACTATAGCCTATAGCCGGGGAACGGCTGCAGTCAGTTGGGCCAAAGAACAGAATATTCCGATCATTGTATCGTTGGACGTTGAATTCTACGGTTGCAAAGGTGAGCCGTTCTCCAAAGATAAGAATTGCACAGTGAATAAGTTATGGCTGAAAGTGTATCTCTATCTCGGTCGAGCCGTTTAGATTTTTAAGTTTTGTGGCATCTAAGAGTTGATTATCCAAGTGATTCTATCTGATTCTAACAAGCTAATTGAATTAAATGCAGGCGTGACACTTAATTTGTAGTTAAACAGGAAAATGCGGCAGTATTTCAAATTTAATTTCATAGTTTTGTGGCAACAAAGAGTTCGGTTCTCCCAATTCAATTTAAAATGGTAAACTGCTTTTATTGTATCTTCCAATTTAACACTCCAACGGGAAAGTGCAATCTGTGCAATTAAATTGCAAACTAGTGCTTTTAGATGTACGATATAAGTTGAATTTATTTTGTGTGCAACTCTTCGCATCCCCGTTGAGTCACCACCGATGCATTTTTGCAATTCAAAACCGGTTACCGGCAAATAAGAAAGCCATACGGGCGGCTTTTTTATAGCTTCAAGTTTATAGTTACGTTATGCAGTTTGAGATTCTTTTTTCCCCCCCCTCGTTTGCACCTCGAAACTCGTTTGGCCACGGTCTGCTGGCAGATTGTTCGACTGTCTGGCAGTTTTGCAATTTTGCGGCCAAATGCCAATGAACGGAGGACTGTACCGCTTGCCAAGTGCAATTGCGGGGGCGAGGGCGTGGGCGAGGGTCTCAGTTGGCGGGGATGCAGTTTAAGGTCGGCCGTTCGTTGGCTCTTAGAAAGTGTGGGCTGGTTGCCTCTATCGATTCCGATAAGATATTGGCCGGGCCGCCGTGTTAGCACCGTTCTAACCACACGCCGGGCCCGATAAGAGGCGACGAAACGAACTTTCAGTTGGCACTAACATACATTGTTTGGCTTCTTGTTTTCGCTCACTTTTCACCGCCCCCACTTGCCTTGCCTTTGCCCCCCATGGGCGCAGCACGGGCGCTACGGGCGCTATAAATAAGAAGTGTTCCTGTCGAGCGATAAATCAACACTCATTTTCGCGGTCAATGTCAGGCGATTGCATAATCGCTCATAGAAATTATATCTACAATTTCGCTGTGAGCCATTAAATAAATAATGCTGGGCGGGCAAAAATCAGGGCAACGGGTTTGCGCCAATTATATAAGCCGGGCGGCAGACAGTTTGGGAGCCACTGCCGCCGCCAACGTCCGATCGAATTTACCCGGCCAAATTTAGTTCGGGTTGATATAATGCCGGCTGCTAAAAATACCATAAACACACAACCCCGCCACAGCCGAGAGGCAAAGCACAACAAAGCACACCATCACCGTCACAGGGACTCCTGCTATGCTAATACACAATAGACCTAAAGCTAGAGCAGGGCTGCAGATGTGAATATAACATAAATATATAGGAGGTAGGAGGTAGGTGGTAGGTAGGGTTAGGCAGCCAGCCAGCCCCCGAAAATTCCAAAGGTGTTCTACAAACGAACAGCTGACAGACAAGTTTACGAGGGTATTTGTGTATATGAATTGGGCTTTGCTATATATCATACACTCTGTTTTATTCAGCAAACAAATCGCACAAATTTGTTGTACAAATTGTTTGCCTCTGGCACGTTGCTGTTAATTATTCAATTGAGATCCATTAAAGCGGCCGGAATGAATAAAAACGGAAAAGGCAGAGTCAGAGTCGGGAAAAATAAAAATCCGGCGAGGAACTGGCACACGATTAACTTGTCACAGTGCTGGAAAAATCCATTTCCATTTCCCCTCCTCCCGGCTAGAGTCTCGATAGTTAACAAGGTAACGCTTCTATTTTCCCTGGCCAAACAAAGGCTTTTCTTTTTGTTGTAGTTGCTAGCCGAGAGGGGTTTGGTGGGGCATCATCGTCGCAGGTTGCATAACCAGAACGGGGTTGGGTTCTTTGGCTAGACAGGAAATGGAATCGCAAGCGAGGGGGAAGGGTTGGGTTGCAAGTTCCAGCCGATCAATTTGAAATAATACCAAACCAGACGCTTGGCATTCGATTCTTTTAGCAAGTAAATAAACAATCGGTCCATTTCGCGCGAACGTAAACAAATCAAAGTGCTCGAATGCTGACAGGGTTCTAATATTTCTGGCGCGACTGTGGGTATGAATGAAAACAAACTTTCGAAACGAGCGGAAGCTTTTGCTTTCATAACTTTTCAAGGACAATAGGGCCAAAGGGAATTAAACTTGTATCCTTGCTGAAAGCTCAAAGGACAATCTTTGGCGTTCAAACTAGTTGAAGTTCATGTAAAGATACATGTAAAAAAAACATGCTCTCCTGTTGACGCCAGAGGGCGCTAAAAAGTTCATGTAGAGTGTAGAATACATGTGTGTAGAAGATTTAACATGAAATTAGGATCTAATCTAAAGCCTAAATCTCTCAGATTAATTAAATATTTTTAGTTCATATTTTTGGCACCCTCTCAAAGATTTCTTTAACCATGCCTTGCGGTATACATTTTGTGCATCCTACTTAAAACCCTTTGACGCTTGAGTTGCTTAATGAAGCATCGTCTGATTTTCGCTGATTGTCTTCCCAGACAGCACAAATTTAAATCAACGACATCCGGATAGTGCCCCCGCTGCAGCAGCAGTTGATATTTTGCGCCACTTGCTGAAATTATTTTTCTTATTTAGTTTGCATATATGCACATATACATCTCGTATATATGTATATGCTTTTATTTCCCCGCAAGCTGCCTAATTGAGTGTGAGCCGCTTTGACCGTTTGCCAAAAGAATTTTAATTAAATTAGGGTCCGCATCCGAAAAGAAATGAGCGAGTAAATAGAGGAGAGATCTCGGAACTTAATGCGGGTGACCAGCAGAAGCAGAAACAGAAGCACCCAATGTTTTCCCAACCGACGCACCCCTAACCCTTATAATGCCAGTTATTAATAAGGGCTTTATGTCGAATTCATGTCACAGCCAGAATATTATTGGCGAAGCGATGCTGCCGGCTGCCCGCCGGAATTATTATTATCCCGGCGATAGGGGATGTGCGATGTCCGGGCCCCATGTCCGACGACAATCGACAATCCCAGATTCAATTAATGTCGAGCCCAACAGTGGCCCGACGTTTGTAATGAGTGTGCTAACACACGCTGGGTGGGCTTACTCGTTTCGGTTATCTGCCTATCTATCTATCTATCGGTTATGTTAGATTTTGTGGTATTGCCGAAAGTTTCCACTCCCCTAATCTATTGAATCAAATCACAGACCACCGACCAACAGTTTGGTAGAGGCAAATAGTCGATTTCCTGTTGCAGTCCCTCACGTATGCGTTGGCCAATTTCCCCGCAATACATTTCCAATAATTTTCGAACTCTTTGCCAATTTCTTTGTGCAATCGAGTGGCCAAAATCGACGGGCGATGCAATTAAAGAAGTCGACGATTTCTCGGGTGAATGGCCAGACGCAAACTATTCAACTGCTGCCCATAAACTTGGCCACTGCATCTGCGGGCTTGCCAAGCTGCAGCGATCCGTTGGCTATTTAAATAATATTGCCTTTTTATTCTTTTTACTGTCACTTTTATGATGGCCAAATCGCTGGCAACCAAACAAGCGAGCAGCCGGCAGCCAGCTAACCACTTGTGGCTTGCAGAGGTGTTTGCTCACATCCCGGGCTATCTTATCGGCCTCGCCGTCGCTCCTTGATCATCATGGCAGACAGTTTACAATGGGAAGTTTAAAGCTTATCAGCCTAATGGGCTTATCTGGCCCAGAGCGCTCTAATTTTCTCGCCTGCTCGCCTGCTCTCTTGCTCCGGCCACCGGCCACCGGGCTCGGCTCGGCCCGGCTCCAGCTCTGGAGCTCTCACCTGGCCGAGCTATTGCCTTTGCTATTGCTATTGTTATTTCTGCTGGCCATTCGCGAATTGTTGCCAAGCCTTGACGGTTGCAAAATTGCAGAAAACAGAGTGCGAGAGTGCGTGATATCGCTATAAAGCAAAGGCTCTAATTTGCCGAATTAAGCCGCATTTCGGTGACGCGTGTGTGTAGAGCTAATAGCTTGAGCTGCTCGGCTGCCTGCCCCTGATCCTGGTTCTGGTTCTGGCACTGATTTTGAATCTGAAGCTGCTTTGTTGTGTTGCGAGGGTTGGCCTTCATCTCGTTTCCCATTCGATACGTCCGTCCGTCGCTCATCAAGGGTTACATAATGAAATCAGTGTGTTTTTTTTTGCGCCAGCCTAATTCGATTTGCGAGGCTTTTAAGTGGCAACAGCAAAATATCCTGTGTTCCATTTCTTCTAATGGGGTTTTCCCTCCGCCCTTTTCCATCCCCGAGGATGCGTGCATGTGCGCCCGCTCCATTTTGCTGCCTATCTTGAGTTGAGCACTTGAGTTAATTGATTAGTTCCAACGCCTGCTTGCCCGCCTGCTTGCCAGCCGGGCCAATAAGTCATTACCATTATCTTGAGAGATTCGGTGCCACTCAGGGCTTGAAAGTTCTTCAGTCATCAGCGGGTCGACGGGTACATTATTGCAGTTTTTGCAAAAGCCCCATTTGCTATCTTTACGGGGCATTAACAAGCCCCAGATTACTCATGGGCGGTGTGAAGTAGTGTGGAGTGGAGTGGACCGCCTGGAAACAACACCGCTACTCATATGACTCCACCGAAATCGTGTAGAACTTTTCCACAATCCATAAACACCTCCTCGCCTCCTTCGCCGCCGCAGCTCAAATGGCAAATTGTTTTCAGTTTGCAATCAATACAATACTATACAAGCATTTACATTACCAAGTGAATCTTGGAAACAATTTGAGAAGTGAAAAGTGATCGACTGACTGACTCAAAGGCTGACTCAAATCTCGCTTTGTGTTTACCTATATGACTCTGCCTCTGCTTTGGCTGAGTAATTGAAGCTGCAAATGAAATTAGCCAAAACAAAACAAAATAATAACAAACGAAGAGGGATGTGCGGGCGATGAGGTGTAGTTTTTCACGACCTAATGCGTCCGAGACATGCAACGAGCTGTTGGAACTAGTGGGCGTTCTACCATTGCTACTGGTTCCCTTTCCCAATTTTTAGTGCTGGCAATGCTTTAATTCAGGCTTCAGCTTCATCTTCAGCTTCAGCTTCAACTTCGGCTTCAGGGCTTTAGAGTGCTCGTGTCCTTGCCAGGGGTATCCCTGGGAACCCGGCAAGCTGACTTTGATTTCGATTTGCCGAGTAATTGATTTTTTACACACTCGAGAGCCCTTCACCGGAGGAGTGAGTCGGGTTGAGGCGGCACCACCACCATTACCCGATTGCTGTCACAGCCATTCGGGCACATTTCACACTTGAAGTTGACTTGACCGTCCGTCCGTTTGTCCCTGGGTCCTTTGGTTCGTCTGTTTCTGTTGGTGAGGCTCAACAATTCCCAGCTGCCTGCATGCCGCTGTCGCGTGCTATAAATTTTATTGATCCGGGGGCGGTTGGGCCGGTGGTGGGTTCCGTTCCGTTCAGTTCAGTTCAGGTCCAGCGCATCGTGTAAATATATCCTTCCGCATTATGCTGCTGCTCATCCGGCAACAGTTTGGGCCGGCGCCTGCGGGTAGGCAATGCCCGCCTGCCGGTACATCAACCCCTCTCGCCGAGGCGCAGCGAAACAAACCGAACTGAATCCTCCACCGAAAGCACAGCGACGATTGAGCATATTTCGGCAAATATCCTTTATGTAGTGGCAGCAATACTCCATACTCCGCGGCACTTCGATTCGATTTCGAGGCTATCCGAGCTCTCCGGAGCTCCCGAGAGCGTGCTGAATTACAAGCCGGCACAGGGCCCCGTGGGTGCGACTGCGAGTGCGAGTGCGACTGCGACCAGTTCCTTTTATTTTGCCGATTAAGCCTGTTCGTCCTTGTTCGCGCGCGCTAAAATATTTTGCAGAGCAAAGCCAAGCAGAGCAGAGCAGAGGAGAGCAGAGCAGAGCAAAGCAGCTTCAGCGAGCCAGCCAGCCATCCAGTAGTCAGCCAGCCGAGCAGCAGTCAGCAAGTCCTTTGCCTTCGCGCTCCCCCAAATAGCATTGCGTAGTGTTGTTTAGTGTAGTATACATTTTGGGCGCGGCAGCAGCGAAAAAGAGATATTGAGCGAGAAGATATATATTGCGTCCGGTTATTTTGATACCAACGAAGCAGACCACCAATCAAATCTGAAGAGGAATAAAAATCACTGAAAATCAAAAGCAATAAATTTAAGCCAAGCGTGTCTGTCGTCTGTGTTTTTGTGCGAGCGATCCTTTTAGAGCTGAAGCAAAAGCTGCATTGTGATTTCATTATTTTACCTGCAACCGTGCACAAAAACCAAACCATTCTCTTTTGTACTATACAACAAATCCAAGCTTACAAACAAAACCCAAAATTAAAATATCCTCTGCAAGGATATACGAAAAACAAACAAAAAAGAAACCTTGTGTGACCAAGAAACGCCAAATTTTTCAAAAACCTTTTTGAAACTTTACAAGAACCCAAATCAAACTCTCTCTAATAAACCCAATCAATCTTAAACTATCTAAAAAAATGGGTCTCTGCGCCTCCAAGGACAAGAAGGAGAAGGTGATCGAGGGCGAGGTGGCCAATGGGGAGCCGAATGGCACCGCCACCGCCGCCGCCGCTGGAGAAGATGGGTGTGTATTCCCGGGGCTTGCGGCCTCCTAGACACGGCCCTGGTGGTGTCTGTCTATTGGTCTGCCTGTACCAACTAGTGTATATTGTATTTGGGGAGTAGAAGTTGAGGGGGGGGCATGGGGCTGACGTCATGTATGTGTGTGGTGTCGAGTGCGTGCGCTCCGCATTCTGTCTGCGAGCACCCAAAAATAAGTGCCATAAAAAAATTATTATTGCCCCGGTCGGTCGGGCGGTCGGCCTGGCTTGCGGCTTGTCCAGGACCTCGGCTCGCGTCGCCATTGCCAGCCATGGTTGTTGTAGTGCGCATGAGCGGGGGCCCAAAGGGGGGTGGGACGACAGGGCCAGGACCAGGAACAGGAGCGAGCCGGGCCGGCTATACACGCTGTAGTGTAGTGTGCCGTCGTCGATTTGCGTATTCAGCGGCAGCCGGCAAAATTTTATAGTCAGAGCTGAGCCACCACCGAAAACGGGACACACATAGTCACCCCCAGCCACGCCAATGGGCGGTGCACAGTGGGTTGTGCCTGGCATTGTAAAATGGGAATTTAATCAAAAACTTTACTTGGCGCTTGCAATAAATTATATGCTTTTAAAAGGCTACCAGCCGGGATTCAACTACAATAATTTCTCTTTGATTTCATCATGATAGTTGGAAAGAATGGTAGTATCCAAGTTTTAGTGGCATCCAAGACCACTGTGCCAGGGCGCTGGGAATGCTGGAAATGCTGGGAGTTGTGGGGTGTAGTTGGCAGTCGCGTGCCACTAAAAATTCGGGTTTGAGCACATGGCCATAACCCGAAACTAATTGCGGGGCAAACACAGAGGCCAGGCAACTGGCACAGGAATTGAGGAAACAAAACCAGAACAAAAGAAAGCATGTTGCCGACTTTTAGGCGCCACAAAACGAAGATAACCCCAAAACTTAAAATGCCATAAAAACTTGAACGTGCCACGCCCTTTTGCCAATGGTCATTCCACCCCCTCTAACCGCCAAATGTTTTCTTTTTTTTTGTGTTTGCAGCAAACAAGACACCATGGTTGATGCCGCTGTTCTCGCTAAACTGGAGGAGGGTTACGCCAAGCTGGCTGCCTCCGACTCCAAGTCGCTGTTGAAGAAGTACCTGACCAAGGAGGTCTTCGACAACCTGAAGAACAAGGTGACCCCCACCTTCAAGTCGACCCTGCTGGATGTGATCCAGTCCGGTTTGGAGAACCACGACTCCGGCGTGGGCATCTACGCCCCCGATGCCGAGGCCTACACAGTGTTCGCCGATCTGTTCGACCCCATCATCGAGGACTACCATGGTGGCTTCAAGAAGACCGACAAGCACCCGGCCTCCAACTTCGGTGATGTCGCCACCTTCGGCAACGTTGACCCCACCAACGAGTACGTGATCTCCACTCGCGTCCGTTGCGGTCGCTCCATGCAGGGCTACCCCTTCAACCCCTGCCTGACCGAGGCCCAGTACAAGGAGATGGAGGGCAAGGTGAGCTCCACCCTGTCTGGCTTGGAGGGCGAGCTGAAGGGCAAGTTCTACCCCCTGACCGGCATGGAGAAGGCCGTCCAGCAGCAGCTGATCGACGACCACTTCCTGTTCAAGGAGGGCGATCGCTTCCTGCAGACCGCCAACGCTTGCCGTTACTGGCCCAGCGGCCGTGGCATCTACCACAACGATGCCAAGACCTTCCTGGTCTGGTGCAACGAGGAGGACCACCTCCGCATCATCTCCATGCAGCAGGGCGGTGATCTCGGCCAGATCTACAAGCGTCTGGTGACCGCCGTCAACGAGATCGAGAAGCGTGTGCCCTTCAGCCACGACGATCGTCTCGGCTTCCTGACCTTCTGCCCCACCAACCTGGGCACCACCATCCGCGCCTCCGTGCACATCAAGGTCCCCAAGCTGGCCTCCAACAAGGCCAAGCTGGAGGAGGTCGCCGCCAAGTACAACCTGCAGGTGCGCGGCACCCGCGGCGAGCACACCGAGGCTGAGGGCGGTGTCTACGACATCTCCAACAAGCGTCGCATGGGTCTCACCGAGTTCGACGCCGTCAAGGAGATGTACGATGGCATCACCGAGCTGATCAAGCTCGAGAAGAGCCTGTAAATTGCTTGCACACCGCCGAGCATCGTCCCCCCGGAAGGTTAGCACCGGAAAAACACCACCCTTCTCCGCCAGCAGCAACCCACTCCGGGGTACACGCAACAATCAACAAAACATAAATAACAGCAGAAAAATATGTAACCAGCGGCAGCAGCAACATTAGGCTCCAGTTTGCAGCGATGGTGTGCGGATGCGGATGGTGTCCCGGCTCCACAGCGACTTTCGGCATTTTCGTATACTTTGAGAGTTGCGGGAGCAGGCGGCGATCCCTTCCGGCCACCATTGCACCACCTTTACCATCGGACAGCAAACGGAAGCACCGGCAGCAGCGGCTAAAACAACGGATAACTATTTGACAAAAAGAAAAACATTTGCTTAATTACCAACCAAACAATGTAAAACATTTTGACATCTGTGTCAAGCAAAAACAAAAAAATAAACTTTAAATACTTTTATTTTAAGTCTTAAGTTTATAAAAGAATTAAAATATTAAAAAATAAACAAAAAAAAATAAAAAACCAAAAAGCCGTTTGTTTTATTCTTTTTAACACTATTGTAAAATGTGTGTAAAACTAAAATAATGTATGTAGTGCCAAATAAAAGAGTGGTATGCCCTTTCCGGTAGCTCGGCATCGTGTCTATTTCGCATTGCACTCGGCCTTGATCAGGGCCTTGATCCCGTCGTGCATCTCCTTGATCGCCTCGTACTCGGTGAGGCCCATGCGCCGCTTGTTGGATATGTCGTGTACCCCGCCCTTGGCCTCGGAGTGCTCGCCGGCGGTGCCGCGCACCTGCAGGTTGTACTTCTTCGCCAGCCGCTCCATCTCCTTCTTGTTCCCCAACAGCTTAGGCAACTTGATGTGCACAGACGCCCGGATGCTGGTGCCCAGATTCGTGGGGCAGAAGGTGAGAAAGCCCAACCGTTTGTCCCGGCTGAATTTGACCTTCTTGCCGAGCGCCTTCACGCCCCCTATCATGCGATCGTAGACCTTGCCCAGATCGCCGCCCTTCTCCATTGAGATGATCCGAATGTGGTCCTCCTCGTTTACCCAAACCAGGAAGTTGCGCTTTTTGTTGAAGAAGATCCCCCTGCCGTTGGGCCAGAAGCGCGATGCTCCAGCCGCCTCCAGGAAGCGATCGCCCTCCTTGAACAGGAAGTGATCGTCGATCAGTTTCTGCTGCGTCTTCTTGTCCATGCCGGTGAGGGGCATATAGGAGCCTTTGTACTCTCCCTTCAAGGAGTGCAGGGCCTTGCACATCATGTACTCCAGCTCCGCGTACTGGCTCTCGGTCAGGCACGGATTGAAGGGGTAACCCTTCACGGATCGCCCGCAGCGCACTCGTGTGGACACGATGAAGGCATTGTCTGGGTCCAAGTTAGCGAAGTCCTTGCCTTCCCCGTAGCAAGACTCCGGATGCATATCACTTTTTTTAAAGCCGCCGTGATACTCCTCGATGATCGGATCGAAGATGTCGCCAAACACCTTGTACGCCTCAGCATCGGGGGCGTATATGCCACACCCGGAGTCCGGGTTGCACAGGCCCGAGTTGATGCAGTGAATCAGTGTGGATTTGAACGAGGGCGTCGTCTTATTCTTCAGCTTATCGAATATCTTCTTTGAGAGGTGTTTTTTCAGCAGCGATTTCGAGTCGGTCTTGGAGAATTCCTTAAAGCGCTCCTCCATTTCCTTAATGGCGGCCTTATCCAGGCCCTTTGACTTCTTGGCGTAACATTGGAAGATTGCCACTCGGGAGAGGCTACTTAAGTTTTCAAAAAGAGGACGCTTTGGGGAAAGGGCAAGCATTTTGAATTTTACTTTAAAAGTGTACTATTGATTTAATGTGTACGAAGTTAAAGGGATTTCTCAGAGCATATATGATGCTGTGGACAATATTTTGTTTATACTTTCATCGCTGGTGACTGAATGTAATCTTTTCTAACGGGCTTAGAGAAGATATTTGCAACAGATAGTTTGGTAACCCCCCTAACAAGATTTATATTGGTTGACATACATTGTTCAGAACAGCGCCATCTGTTGTGTAAAATAGTCTATGTAGAATAGCCGGCAGAATTTAATTTCAATTTAGGGAAGCCGCAAATTATATAATTAATATAATTAATTTACCAAGTATCTTCAACAAATTATGTATAGTTATTAAAGGGGATTTGATATTTCTTCTTGATATCTGAGTACTTCCTAAAGCCTAAATTAACCTAATAATTTAACCGGAATTTAGGCCACATAATATATAAATGGTAAAGATGCAGTAAAAGTTTATATACTATGTGCACCCGTTTATGATCCGTTTGTTTTTGGCTTGTTCCGCATGTGCAAAAAACAATTAAACGACTTATTCTTTTATCGGCACAAGAGTCAACAGGCAAATCTGTGGGCAAATATCCGATTGATCTACAAATACTGCGCCGACCGGCAGTAACCTATAAAAGCATCGCCCTTCGGGGCCACTTCTACAGTACCAGCAGCAATGGCATCCTCGATCGTGTGGCTGGTGTTCATCCTGGGATCCCGCTGGAGCGCTCACCTGGTCGAAGGTATCCCCCCGAAGAACGGCAGCAAACTTCTGGCGGCTCTCAATTCAAGTGCTCCGCCGGCTCAGGAGGTGCTTTTCCATATCGATGTCTGGCGCAACGAAGGAACTTCTTTTGGCCACTTCGATGTCTTGACCGATGACACGGCTTTGGAGGCCCTGGGAACTCCTTCGTCGTCGCACCTGGAGTCGGTTATTCGCTCTGAGATCGGTGGAGATTGGGAGAGAGGTGAAAGTGTGCTCCAGTTGGCCAGTAAAGCGAGAAACCTTGAGCTCAAGGAAGCCATTTACACAGCGCTCTGGAAGGAGTTGCAACAGACCAAGCAGATCTACGATCCCGTCAAGATTCTCGATTTCCACGACAAACTATCACTGCAGACGGGTGTACCTCCCACTCTCGTGGAGAGCATCTATCGGGCCTTTGTCAGCCGAAGTGCCCAGATACTAGAGGCTCCCTTCCACACCGACAGCCTGGAGGCGCGATTTCCCTTGGTCGACTCCTTGCTGCATCGCCTGACCTTCAGCACCATCGACTATCTGCGGGACATCCTGGAGGCTCTTTACAACGCTGTGCTGGCTCTGGAGACCCCATTGAGTGTGGTGGAGCGGGTGAACTTAACCGGCACCTTGATGCAGTTGGCTCAGGCTAATCTACAGCTCCTGGCCCGGGAGGAGATCAAGCGGGGCGGTTCAGATGTTCAGTTGGCCGTACAACGAAATCTTCGCGATTTGGTGGAACATGCCAGCTTTGAGAAGGAAGTGGAGGCCTCTCTCAGGAGAGAAGTGTACGCTCATCTCTCGAAGGACGAGCAGCTGCTTTACACCGCGCAAAAAGTGTGCATCGGCAATGTTACCCAAAACTCGTACATCTACGAGTGTCCCCAAACGTATTTGATCTGCAGCAATGCCCGGGACCAGAAGAAGGCCTCCTACTTCATTCAGCGCGGCAGCAACAAATACGGCAGACCGCAGTTCGCCTTCTACAGTGCCTACTGGCGCAACCGCTACATCCTCATGGAACCGGCCACACAGCCAGGCAGCAACAGCTCCATCACCAAGAACGTGTACAGCCGGGGCAGCATCGACTGGTGGCGTGTGGTGTACGGATACGGTGGCATCTCGCTGATCGACGCGGCCACAGAGACATATGCCCTTTGCGGCGGTAATTCCTCGCATTGGGATAGCGAGGAGCATCACGTTTACACGCGCCTGGCATCCGGCATTGGCGCCTATCGGGCAGAGTGCACCTGGAGCCTGGAGGACTGCAGCGACGCCGCTTAGCTGGCGGAGGATCGTGTTTGCTTGTTACCGATAATCACATAAAGTATATCTATGTTTATTTCGTCTAATAAGGCACTTGGGAACAGAATTCAACTACCTTTGCGGGAAGTCCCACGGTATGCATATCACCCCGTCGGTTAGGATAGAGTAATAGTGTGTGATGTGCAGCTTTCCCTGCCGCAGCTGCCCCAGCTCCACCTGCGACAGGTCCTTGAGGGCTGATATCATTTTGTCGGGTGTGACGGCGTCATCTTTGGTCAGGGACTGCAGCTGCAGCTGCCTCATGCAGGCGTCCATCAGCTCCTGCTCGACGAGCTTATCCTGCGCGTACTTCTTCATCCTCTCCCTGGCCAATTCCAAGTTATGGGTGAGGAAGTCAACGAGAATGGCGCCCGGGCAGGTGGAGGGTGTGATGAACTGGCCGGTGGGACTAACCATCAGCGGCCCGGCCTCCGATTCCACCACAATGGTGAACTCCTTGAGCGATTCGGGCCACTCCGGGGGGAACTTTTGCTTGCCCAGATAGTCGTTGAGCGTGGTGGTCACCTTCATCAGGTGGCCGGCATAGCCGCTGGCCTGCTGCTTGGGCATAAACTTGCGCCGCCCAATCTGGATGTCCAGCAGGACCTGCGACAGGGTGCGCTCATACACAGGGACCACCTTGAGGTAGGCGTCGTGGCGCGGAATGTTCTTGATGAAGTCGATCCAGTTGTTGAGCACATCGCCCGTGAAGAGCATCACATGGCCCTCCAGGCTGATGCCCGTGAAGGGGGCGAAGACCACAATCCGCCCCTTCAGCGGCGACAGCTCCACGCCGTGGGTGTTGGCCAGGCGCTCGAGGGTCTTCAGGCATCCCCGCGAGTGTTCTATGTTCCAGCCGCACTCGTAGCGGGCATCGCGCAGCTGCAGCTTCTCAACCAGCGAGCTCTTCAGCTTGTCGATCTCCGCCTGCAGCTCGGCCGTCTCCTTGACCCGCTGCTGGGCCCTCCCGGCGTTCACCCTCAGCCACGCGCTCAGCTCCGGACGCTTGCTGGCCCTCTCCTGTCGAAACCCAAAGCTTATTAGTTGGAAATTGTGAGACATTTCTTGGGTTTCTTACGTTCTTGACTTGAGATTCAAACTCGGCAAACTCTGCATCGTAGTGGAAGTCCTTGCTGTGTTGGAATCCCATGTCCGATTCCGAGGCCTTCGGCGGCTCTGGCACTGTTTTGATGTTCTTCACGTACTCGGTGGAGAGGTTGCACGACTCCAGGAGGCCCTGGATGAACCGCTTGGGGTCGCGCGTGCTCTGCCGATCGGTGCGTATCTGAATGAGCCGGAAGGAGCCGCGCTTGTTGGCGTCCGAGCTGGCGCGCACATAGAACTTGAGCACCTCGCTGTTGCCGTCGCTCTTGTGCCGCCGCTCGTAGAGGGCCTCCAGGTGTTCGCTGAGCAGCTTCAGGGAGTTCTCGTTGGTGCTCCGCTGCTCAGGGTGCTGGGCAAAGAAGTCCGGGTGGACGGCAAAGTAGAAGGGCCGCAGCGCCGTTGTCAGGTCTGCCTCGAACGCAAATCACATGATATGATATCTGGATAGCAAGCGCTGCTCGGGGAAATGCAAAACACTGACCTTGGTTGAGGCAGCGACGCAAAAGCAGGGAGCACCAGTTTCCGGGCCTGGGCACCAGTTTCCGGGCCTTGGCGACCAGAGACAGGGACATTATGTAAGCGTCGGGCAGCGGCACGACCCTGCCCCTCTTTCCAGCTGACCCGCATACGGCGGCGACTAGTTAGCGCTTAAATTTTTAGATATATGTACAAGGTCTGGATCTGATCTTGAAATTATGAAAGATTCTGGTGTGACCGTTGCACCGAGCGGGAAATCACCAGTCGGATGGGCGCCTTCAGCAGTCTGGCTGTTTTATCTATATTAATTATTAAGAAGTAAAAAACAAAACTCTTTCCCATGTACAGATAAGATTATTTATTAAAACAATAGGTTGGCACTAACAAAAATAAATAATAAGCTAATTTAAACAGGAAATACACATTCAACTGACATAAAACTGACAGACAAGATAGTATCTTTACCTTGCGTAATTTTTTTTTTGAATTAATTTCTATTTTTAGACCTAGTTAAAACCAACTTAAAACCGAAATTGTTCCGTTTTTGAGTAAAGGAAAAACCTAAAAATGTGATTATTTTTTCAAGCCAATTACTCATCATAGTCTTTGACATATCTAGCCAATTTTGATGTGGCCAGCGCTTGCACTGAATCCGCATTGTTTACAGCAAGCTACGCAGAGCAATTTGTTATTTGCGCAAATTTCCTTGTTTTTATAAATAAAACAAATCTCAGAAAAGATGACTGCTGTGCCGCCGCCTGCCAACATTTCCACCCTGATGCCATTGGGTGAGTAAACATAAATAAAGCTAAGATATCACGTGATACGAGCGCTCGAGTTGCCGGCTTGCAGAATTGGTGGACAAATGCATCGGCTCCCGCATCCACATCATCATGAAGAACGACAAGGAGATGGTGGGCACTCTCCTGGGCTTCGACGACTTCGTCAACATGCTCCTGGACGATGTGACGGAGTACGAGAACACGCCGGACGGCCGCCGCATCACCAAACTGGACCAGATCCTCCTCAACGGCAACAACATTACAATGGTAATTTCTCTCTGTTTAGTTTGTTTACAATGTTTCTAACTTGGTTTACCCCTTTGCAGTTGGTTCCTGGAGGCGAGCTGGCGGAGTAGCAAAGTTACAGCTGTAAACATAAATATAAAACTCCTAAAATAAGTCAAGACTTTCAATAGGCAAGGAATGGGATTTTAACAGAGGTCTGTTGGGGATTAACAGAATGTTAATGGTCCTTTATTATTTCTGGCGGTCTTATTTTGAAATTTAAAGGAAATTCTTGAAAATTTTTATGGCGGTTAAGCAAATATTGCTTTTAAAAATATTCCATACAATTTCTAGTCAAGTTCACGAAACTAATTTGAAATTTGAACCCACTGACCTCCTCTTTAATTTAATTGTTGCACCCATTGCAGGTGGTGCCTCGCGGGGTAGCAATGCTCCAGCTATAATATAAAATATAAAGCTTCTAAAACATTTCCAGACTTTTAATTAGCAATGCATTTAATTTTAGCAGCGGTATGTTAAAATATAACAGTCTGTTATTAAAGGACTTGGCGGCTTATTTTGAAATTGAAATGAAATTCTTGAAAATAAGGTAGAACAAATTTCAATTTGCGTGCAAAATTTCGTTATTAAAAAATTTCCTATAATTGCCTGTCGGGCTGAAAATTTATAATCGAAGCCCATTATTGCCCTTTAATTAAAGTTTTCTGATTAATGAGCGTCGTAAAATTTGATGATAATTGATTTTTGTTCAATATTCCATGCCTTTGTTGGCAACTTTTAACAGCTCTTTATGCTCCTGCGAACAAAGGTGGCAAGAGCAGGCGCATGCGCCGACCCACTGAGCATAATTCTGAACGAGTCGGGCAGTCAACATGTGCCATAAATAGTAACCGCTTTCCCTGCTTTCCCTGCTGGCCCTGCTGGCGAGTGTGGGTGCAGTGCGCTCTCCGTGGTCCGTGGCCCGTGCTCCGCATCCGTTCTGGCCGCTCGGTCGGCACCTCCAACGCGCTCAGTACGGCAGCAAGCCTCAGCGGAAGTGGAACAAACCGAGCGGAAACAGACTCACGCGAGGCAAGAGTATAACAAAAAGAAGAAAAAAACCGCTCGACTCGGACCCCGCACGAATATGGAAAAGTTTTCCATCAACAAATAGAACAGAGCATTGATAAACGCAACTCGGAGTGGCAGTTGTTTTATGAATGGCTATGACAAATCGTCATTACCAAGCACTCTTTGTGTGAACTTGGCCGGCAACCTTCGCTGCTCTCGGGCTCCAGTTTCGGTTTCGGTTGCCGCAGTATCTGTATCTGTTGTATCTATCAGACACGGCGGTCGGTGTCGCATTTGCACGGCAAAGGAATGGAATGATCCGACTGTAATTATGACTGCGTGAAGAAATCAATAAGAGGAGGAGATGGCCAGCAAGCCGATGAGCAGCAGCTGCCAGAGCATTGCCACGGCAGCCAGCAGTGCGGCGACCACGGCGGCAGCGGTCTCCATCCCGGCATCGAATGCCACCTCGGTGGGCTCCCTGATAGCCGCCGCCTGCCAGCAGCAGCAGCAGCAACAATCCCACTATCAGACGGCGCACCAGCAGCCGTCGCATTATGTGAACGGCACCGGCAGCCTGGGACGCCTCAAGTTCCACAAGAGTCTCGACGCCAGCGACGAGGAGATCGAGTATGCGCAGGTATGTCCAAGTGCCAGTTGTCCGTTTGTCCATTGTCCAAGTGCCCAAGTGTCCCAGTCAAATGCAAGGGTCTCGAAATGAATTGGATTGAATTGCTCGCCCTCCCATACCCTCCTCCCATACTGAGTCACGATAATGCGGCAAGGTCCTGCAGCGTGGGCTCAATTGAATTTGTCTTGCGGGTGTTGGGTACTCTTGGTGGTGGGTTGCCTTCCTGCCAGCCTGCTGAGTGGGTGGCTTGGTACACTCGGTGGTGGTTTATCCGCCTCCCTGGCCCGCCCACCCATTTGTGCATTTGTGTGGCCCCACGGCTGTTTAACCTCCCGGCCGGGTCGTTATGCATAGTTTACGCTTCGCCAGGCAACCTCAACAGCCGCCAACAACCGCCGTCGTCGATCAAGTGTTAATAATTCAATGCCCCGGAAATAGTCCGATACATGAACATATATCATACATACATACAGCGAGCAGATGGATCCCTGAGCGGGCAGGCCTTGACTTTGGCCCGGGCAATTAGAAAAATTAACCAGTTGGCTTACTTTGCTGGTTTGGCAGATGAGCTGGCATACTCATATTAGCAAGCTATTGCCTTTGCAGCAGAGGCATGGGAATAACCCAAGTTAGAGGGTGTTAAAGTTCTAAAAACATAAATTTTGAGTGTTAAAACGCAAATGCTTCATCTTTGGGCGTAAATATCCTTGACAAATGGAGTCCAATCTTGAAATGGCGCCTTTAAGGACTTGTGGAGAGACTCTCTATCGATCTTAATTCCAATTCTTTTGGCTTGCCCCAAAAACTTTCGTTACGATAGTTACAATAATTGTTGTTATAAATATTGGTATGAGCTAAAGCTAAGCAAATATGATAAGCCGGCAAGTCCAATTATGGTTAGGATAATGCGTAGAATACGTTTAGGAAATTAAAAAACCGTATTTTGCACCTCAGTTTCTATTTAAAGGTTTCAAATTTGCAATTTATTTTTCTATTCATTTGAATAACATTTTATTTGTCTACAATCTCGTTACGTTTTCATTATTATTATTAAAAACTGTATTATTCCACCGCCCAAGTGCTATACAATTTGCGCTTCCTTGCCAATGGCATTAGAGCCGGCGGGGGTCCTTTTCCTAAGCCTTTCAAGCCAGTTATTACGGCTCGCACAATAAAGCGTTAATGAAAGAGCAACGCGGGCGCCATCCTTGCATTTCTATTTGGTATCTAGCTTGTTTTGTTTTTCACAACATCGGGTAATGCACCATGGGCGCCCATTTTATAAAAATATGAAAAACATTTTTGCATTTATATCTGTTCTAGGCAATCTTTTGTTTTTAATTTCATTTTTATTTCTACCCAAAGACCGACCAGCAGTTGGCGAGCAGAACCTTTAGTGCTATTATTATATCCGCACCTGTACAATTTGTCTGTTTTGAGCAATTTGCTGGCCACCCTCCGGAATTCTTTTTTGGGGGGCGGCGGAGGAGAGCCCAGTGAAAGTGTTGCCTGCTAGCTGGGGGCCTCATCCAGTATTCATAGAAATGCTTTCAATAAAAGCAGGAAGAGAACCGAAACCGAGGACGAGGACGGGGATAAGGCATGGGAATGGGAGTGGGCTTGGCAAACATCATTTTGATGGTTTGTGCCAGCACACCTGCTGGCTATTTGGTGTGCCACATTCCGCAGACGTGTAAATACCCGGAAGTGCTGACCATAGTTTAGCATACTATACAGGCTTTTCACTTTCACCACTCGTTGATGAATATGCTGATTCCCTTTCGTGTCTTGTCTATTTAAGCTATCCCGCTCCACCCATATCCTGGGGCGTTACAAATCGGAGCGCTTTCTCGCCTCCAAGCCGGACGAGGACCGACGACGTCGCACCATAATCGTGGAGAAGAAAAACGATTCGTACGGGTTCACCCTTCAGAGCTACGGCATCCACTACAAGCGGGACGAGGAGCTGGAGATGATCACTTACGTGGACTATGTGGAGTACGGCGGTCCCGCTTACCGGGCCGGAATGCGCGAGGGCGATGTCATCCTTTCCATCAATGGCAGCGACATGGAGAAGGCCGACCACAAGACCATCGTTGAGTTTATCAAGCAGTGCGATGCCAGGATGCGGATGGTTGTGCTCTTCGAGGACTGTGTGCGCAAGGTAGGTCATTCTTTTTATACTTTTTGTATTCCAAACTAACTTGGAATCCCTTCATAATCAGGTGGACCTCCACATGCGGTACATCCAACTGCAAAGCATGCTGCAGCAGAAGATGAACGAGCTGGAGCGAGTGCATCTGCGGGAGCGGGAGCTGCTGGAGGGCAAGTGGAAGACGCACAGCTTGCCGGCGCGGAAAAAGGCGAATGCCAACACCTCGCCCAGCGATGGAGAAGGCGTTTCGCCCACGGAGGGCGGCGGCGAAACGGGATTCTATCGTCCAGCCCTGTCTACCGAGGACGTGGCTAATATGGCAGCTCGGCAACAGGCTGCGGGCGGAGCAGGAATCATTCCTCCGCCGGCCCAGTTCATGCTCACCTACCACTACCTGGATCCCACGTACCGCTACGTCCTGCGGCCCACGCACGGCAGTTCCGAGGACTATATCGATGGCTTGGGCCTTCAGCGGAGCAGCAGCGACCACCAGCAGGCGGGCAGTCAGCGCTTCATTCTGCAGCGAACGGAGTCGATGGACACGAACACGATCACGCAGCCAACTACCACGGCTCCCACGCAATACCACAGCGCCACGGGGGGATCGGGCAAGCCGCCGGCTCCCCCACCGCGCACCTGCGAGAAGCACAAGCCACCGGCGAAGCCGCCCAAGATCAGCAAAGAGAAGGAAAAGCCCTCGGGCAAGCACTGTCATGTAGGCCACTCCTGCAATCCCTGTCTGGGACACTTTCGCTGGAAATCGGCGGAGAAGTCGCCCATCCCGGCGCCGGACAACGTCAGCTTGGATGCCTACGATCTGGCCAGTCCCTGCTGCGACACCCACTGTGTGCCAACCCGGAGGCGCCATCGCCAGCACAAGGAGCACACGCACAAGCACAAGCACCGGGAAAGGGAGCGCGAGCGCGTGGAGGCTAAGGAGCAGCGGGTGCGGCCCAAGTCGCAATCGCATGCCTCGCCCAGTGCCAACGGAGGCGGAGTTACCGGACACCATCACCATCATCACCACCATCACCACAGCCACGAGCAGAAGCAGCAGCAACAACAGCAACAGATATCCCAAGGAGTGCCACATCACCATCATCATTACGCGCACCAGATGCAGAACCCCTGCCAGGTGCAATCGCAGACGGGCAGCACGCGGTCGCGTTACTTTGACTTGGCCTCCGGCCTGGCCAGCCACTGCAGCCTGCACTCGTGCACCTCCAGTGAGTTTGCTCCCGGGGATTCCGCCTCGTACACGACTTCCATTAGCACTGACACCCTGTTCTGGGATCCCAAAAGCGAGACGGCCCAGTCCAGACAGCTCTCCACCAAGTCCCGGCAGTCCTACGATCAGCAGCACCAGCACCAGCCACAGCCACACACCCACTCGCATCCCCATGCGCACCACCACCCCCAGCCCCACCAGCGTTACCACCACATGCCCGCCGCCCAAGTGCAGCCCTCGCAGATCTACCCCAATACCATAGCGTATGTGCAGAAGCCCAAGTCGTGGGACAATCTGGCCACCAAGGCGGGCTACAATTTCGGGTATGGATACCTGGATACGGTGGCTGTGCCGCCCGTGAAGATGCAGATTGCCCAGCAGCGCCACTCGATGCCGCGCCGGAATCCGTACGGTCGGTTCTCCACCTACGGCGATGTGGAGAACTATGCACCGCCGCCGACCGAATTTGTGGGCGAGCTGACCACCACCACGACCACAACGATAACTGCAAAGTCCACGGAGGAGCTGCTAGCCGCCTGCGATTGCCTGACGCCGCAGCAACAGGCGGCCATCAAGGCGGCTCAGTACCAGCTCAGCCAGACCCAGAAGCTCACCCACCAGAACTCCTGCCAGATGGGCTACTACTCGCACCTGCCGCCGCCCACCACCGACGTGGGCACTTCCACGAGCAGTCAGCAGGTGCACGGCCATGCCGGCGATGTTCAGACCGTCTCGGAGGCCACCAGGCTGTAAGGATTCTGGCGGGAATCTGGACTAATCAAACTGGAACCGTCTATAGAAAATAAGAGTGCATTTTGAGAGGGAGAGCAGGATAAATCGGGTAGGAAATGGTGTCTCATTGGTAGTTAAAAAGAGTTGAGTCGAGTGATTAGATCGAAATATAAATGAAAATGTAATCAAAATTAAAGTTTACTTGATTCATATTATTATTGAAATCCATTAATTAGCTATGAATATTTAAACAAAATTATTAAATTATGTAATTATTTTAGTCAGATAACCGAACACAGCTCCCCCGAATATAAACTCAAAAGTGCACTCGAATTTGAATTTAATCGCGTCTCAAAAACGTACATCGAATCATTATTTAAAATGGTAACAGAAGCCAAAATTTTAACTCAAAGTAGACGAAAATCAACATGTAGCTAAACTATTCATGTATATTTTCAGTTAGTTTCATGGCCATAAGTTAAATATTTAGCTACCGAAAATTTGTAATGAAAGACAATACCAAAAACAAAGTGAAAAATCAGCAGATCATTCCAAAGTAAATATATTTTAGGATTGTAGCAGTCTTGCAGCCGTCTTATCGGTATGAAACTAACTGGATATGTATGCGATATAACTAGGGCGTTATGATTTTTGGATTTTTTTAAAGACTGAAAAGCCATGCGCATATTCCAAATGAGAGAAAAATCTGGCGTCTTGTAATGATAGTTAGAGGATTATATATATATATATATGTATACATATGTATAACTGTATATGCCATATAATATGGTTACCTATCATTCAACTAGCTATTGTTTTTACATTTAGCACATATACATTCAAGTATAAACGAGCATATACAACTAAATACATATATTTATTGTATACTGTAACCGAACAATGTAATTTATTTCATTGTGATAGTGGAAGAGCAAGCACTAAAAACCGCAACAATTTTAGTCGCAATTTTATCAAACAACCAAGTATAATTTAAAGCGCTTTTATGTAATGCGAAATGTAAATGTTATTGTACTTTATGTATTGCAATAAAACTCAAAAGATGTGTTCATGTAGTATGGCCCATAGAAACATAAATAGTTTCTTTCATTTTAGTTGTATAGAAATTCAAGTAATTTTCTTTTTCATAATTTTTCCCAGTGTCTTAGATATTGAACAGCTGGTTAAACTATGGCTAGCTCCTCCTAGTGCTGCATTTTGGCAACTTTCAACCCCTGGAGAGTGGTCTGCCTCTTTGCCGGTCAGCTGTTCAACCCCTGTGATTTTGCCAACTGTCATGGACGCCCCCTGGCGGCCATCGTCGGTACTCGGCAACTGTCAGAGTGGCAAAAAAATCAATACCAACCCCCAACCCTCCTCGTTAAAAATGTAAATGCGAAAAAATTCAATACTGTGCAGCCAAACGCGACGGTCGCAGCGTTCTTCACTCTCAATCGCCAACAGTCCCCGCTTTATTCCCCCCGGCACTCACGGCACCTCCTCCGGACACGGGCGAACCGAAGTACAGCAAAATCGGTCCAGGATTCACAAGGATACAAGATCGCCAGCGAAATAGTATAGTAACGTGTGGCAAGCCGGCAAAAGTGGCAGGCAAAATCAGTGTGTGAAAAGTGGAAAAGTGAGAGCCGACGAGTCGTTTCCCCGAGGGTATACCAGCTGAGGATATAGTAGATCCTGGCCAGATCCGGCAAACATATGTCAAGTGCAGGGCGCCAGGAATAAAGCTACCACGGCGGCGTCGACGTCGACTGAGGCAGCACCAGCAGGGGCAGAGGCAGAGGCAGCGCCAGGGCCAGTGACTGTGACTGTGGCAGTGGCAGTGGCAGCAGCGGCAACAAAGACGGATCATTTACTTGCCAGACGGCGGCAACGCCGACGGTCCCGGTGACGACAACAACAACAACAACAACGGGCTACAACGGCTACGGCAGAGGTTGCAACTGCAGTTGCAACTGCAACTGCGACTGCGACCGAACGAGCTGTATCCGTTTCCGCTTTTGTTGGCGTTGGTGTTGTTGTTGCTAGTTTTGGTGGCGGCAGCAGCAGATGCAACAATGATAAGGTAAGTGCAAGAGATTTTAAATTAAGTTACTTTTGCGTAGGTATTCAATATAAAAATATAAAACGATAAAAATTGGAGGCTTAAAATCTTTATAAATTCTGTAGGATTTTTGTTTGATTTTTTTAACAAACACTTGTAGCCTATTTTGGCTCAGAAATGAGAAAAAATTCCAGCCAAAATTTATACAATTTTTGTTTAATTTAATGAGCATTCAATGGGAGTTTAAATTACCATTTTGAAGCTTTTTGAACAAAACAAAATGGAGGCGGAAGTGGAGTGAAATGACAAACATCGCTGCCTACTTAGGGGGGCGGCGAGATCCATTTCGATAAATAGAAATTGCCAATTAAATGTGACATGTAAATTGCCCCCGCGGGCCGACGCCGACTCTACGACTGAACACAGTTCAACGAAAAAGTGTCCCCGGGCCAAGGAAAAAGTTCTCCTCTGGTCACTCGCATCCGCATCCGCATTCGCATCCGCGTCCGGTTCTTCGGTCCTGACAAAGTTTTTCTGTGCAGCTTGTGATGTCTGCAGCGAGATATGAGAATTGTAACTTTCGGGCCGACCTCCGCCTGTCTATATCATTAGGAGTAAAGTTGGCCCACTCAAGTAGTTGGTTTTTATGTGGACTCTTTTTGTGTGCATCTGCTCTGCCATTAATTATGAAGGCTGAACTATGCCAAAGTTTCGTACTTTGAGCTGCTCAATTGTTAAACCGAAATTCATAAGTCCTAATGACTGCGCGGGTACAAAGAGGTACACAAAGGGGGGGCAGGGACGCAGGGGGCACAGACAACTTGAAGTTTGCTGCGGATGCGGACGTTGCATGTACGACAACATCATTATCAGCGTTGGCAGCGTCAAAATGCCATTAAATGTGTAGCCCACAATGCCTTTGAAGGATTACACACCCAACCAACTAGGACCTGCTCCTCGTCCTGCACACACAAGAAGAAAAGAAACGAAACGAAACGGAAAAAATGTGCAGCTTTGTCAAATAGGAAAGAGCACGGAGTAGCTGCGAATAGTTGGTGCACAGAAAGAAATTTAATAATTTAATAATTATTGGAGTCAAGAAGCATTCATAACTACAATTTGCAGAATGCAAAAGAGGTGTCAAAAAAGTTGTTTAGAAAATTCTTAGTATTTAGGTTTGTTTAATAATATTTCCCTAGGCTTACTGCAGATTTCTTTGGCTTTGGTTCAAATTACTTAAAGCCGACGTTTTTTTAATTAAAAGGTGTACTTCCCACATGTGCCATGTTTTTCTTTGTGCTTTTTGTTGGAGTTGCGCTGGCGGGCATTGAAAAAAAAAAGGGGAATCCCACACACCCACGCACACTCTGGCAGTCTGTCAAAAGCGTGCTGCCGCCATTCCATCATTTTCTGCACCATTCCAACGCCAAAGTGCGTTGCATACTTTGCTTTTACTACAACTTTTTTTTTTGCACGCTTTGTTTGACGGGGATCGGGATTTTCCCCGCAGTTGTACTCGCCCACGTAGTTGTTGCTGTTGCTGTTGCTGTAGACATTGTCGCACAGGCAGCAACGCACATGCAGCAACAAATACGACAGCAACAACCATTAAAACAGCAAAAGCAGCAGCAACGCAAGTGGAAAAAAAAGAAGAACTTTGCCACGTGAACTACTGACTGTCGCTGCAAAGGCGACAAAAATGTCAGCAGCTATCTGTATGTACATCAATTCAGGATATTTTCATTGCCAAAACTATTTAACAAATATTAGATTGAATAATCAAAGTCTATAACCTGAACCTTTGTCAATCCCTCAATAGTTAGGGAAGACTTGAGGGAAAGATTTAAGACCAACTTCGACACATTTGCTGCCCTACAGGACGATGTCCTGCAGCCACTGTCAATGTGGGGGGCGGGCCGTGGGTGAGGTTTTAGCAGCTGTGGCCGGGAGGGTGGCAGGGTGTTAATGAGCAACAACGCAGTGGCAACGACTCTGCTTAGTATTTGTGTTTCTTCATTTCCGGCTTCCACATGTTGACATGCTGATGATGTTGGTTAACTTCTGCCGAGAATGATGATGATGAAGTCAGCTGCCGGAGGGGCAGGCGGTGGAGCAGCAGCCAGCGAGTGGGCGTGCGAGTTGGTTAGTCAGCTTTGTTTCGCTTCTGTTGTGCTCTTCGCTCCACACTCCACACTCCACTTGTTTGCCCACGCTGCGTATGCGTAATTTTCACGTTATGTAATTTTAACGCGCCAAATTGAGGCCTAATTTGATTAGGGCGCCATAAATGTATCCCCGGCAAGCAGCCTGGATTGTGGGTCTCCCAAGACTTGTTGAGCTGACGCATATCAATGGAATGTTGCTAAAGTTTAAGTATTACCAAAGTTTTGATATCTACTTATACTTCTTTGTTAATTTACAAAGGATTTGCAACGCATAGTTTGTGTAATATTCCTATTAAGTGGTATTTATGTGCTTTGTGGAGACCTAATTTGATTAGGGCGCCAACGAGAGTGTGTATTCAGACCCATTGACTTGTTGAGGTGACGCATATTTGACGCAGTTTCCCTAAAAAAAAAAGAAGACGAAAAGGAAACTAGACCCCATAGTCCCAACCTTTTACCCATTCCTGGCTGACGGGCTGCCGGGCTGCTGGGCTGCTGTCTGATGAGCTCATATTGAAAGTTTTTGTGCTCTGTGGGACGACCTAGTTTTTGGGGCAAAGCCAAAGCCAAATCAATGTGGTCGCTGTGGCGCCATTTGCACTGCCGACCCTTTTGTGCATTCACTCTGTTCTCCCGCCCGGCCCGGCTCGGTAAAGTTCCTGGTTTTTCCTTCGCCGCTTCCACGTTTCTCCTCCTATATCCTTTATTTTTTTCTCTGTGCAAACAATTCCGCTGGTCGCCTGGTCGGGCGTTATTAATTGAGCTTTTGATGCATAGCCCGGGTATAACGATTGTCTCATCCCATTTCATCTCGCTCATCCATCTGTTCGTGTGCACTTAAAAGGCTACGTAATTGTTTTTACCAAATTGAAATTTTAATTGAATTCGAGTTCCAGTTCCCGTACGAATCGAAATCGGGGCCGCAGTTATGGCTTTAAAACGCCACCGTTTCGTTGTTTATCCAGCGGCTTAGAAAAGAAATGCGAAAAGCAAACCAAACAGCAGCTGAATCGGAAATTCAGGCTTTGTGTTTGATTTGGGGAACATGAAAATTAAAAATTTAATATGCATTGGGGTGATACTCGAACTGGGCAAAAAAGCCGCATAGGCATTTCATTTTATTGTAAGCACGGCATTGGCATCACTACCAGGCGCCCATTGACATCATCCTCGTCATTATCCACATTATCCGCATCAACAATGGCTCAACGAGCAGCTGAATGAATCTCAAGTGGGCAGTCAGCGCCTCCTCCTCCGGCTCATCCACCTCATTTAGCATAGATACGTGCACCCATAAAGATATATGTACCCATAGATGGATGGATGAATGGCTAGCTATAGATTGAAAAAATTACATGATTCAGATTGTTTATTTGCAGCATAATTTATGGGGCGAATCACTTCGATTCAGCGTACTTAACAACTCCAGGGGAGGGGCTAGTACTCTACTTAAAGTAATACATTCCATTTGCTTACTTTTGCAGCAGAACCGATTCGCAGACATAACACATTGCGGTGGCGGTTGAGAAGAACGGCATGGTGAAAATGGAATCCACGGAAGAACAGGATCGAAAGCTAGTTTTGGAGTTCTGCCATCTGCTCGAGAAGTCCAAGCAGCTCTTCAACGGGCTGAGGTTAGTAATGTACAGTCCCCACGCTAGATGAGTGCATATTTATTCCACATCTTAAGTATCTCCCACTATCCCATTATTAGGGATCTGCCGCAGTACGGCCATCGGCAGTGGCAAGCCTACTTCGGTCGCACCTTCGATGTCTACACCAAGTTGTGGAAGTTTCAGCAGCAACATCGCATGGTCCTCGACTCCAAATATGGCCTGAAGCGTTGGCAGATCGGTGAAATAGCGAGCAAGATTGGCCAGCTCTATTATCACTATTAGTAAGTCATAGTTTAATTCAAAATATATCTGAAACAACTAACCGATTCCACGTTTTTTTTGCAGCTTAAGAACCAGCGAAACGAACTACCTGAATGAGGCGTATCAGTTCTATGCGGCCATTAGGGGTCGTGCCTATTACTCGAGAGCGGCTAAGGAGGATCGGCCCGATCTGATGGTGAAAAAGCTGCGATACTATGCCCGGTTCATAGTCGTCTGTCTGCTGCTCAAGAAGATGAAGCTGGTGCGCGAGCTGGTCACCGAGCTGGAGAAACAGATACAGGAGTACACCAACACGTAACTATAAACGAAAGCTGAATTACTCCAGATCCCTAGGATTAATCGACTTGTCTTGGCAGCTATGAGCCGGAGGACCATATGGAGTGGTCGCTGGTGCTGGAGGAGATCAAGGGCTTCATCAAGGCGGAGGCGGCGGTGGCCGTCCTGCACGCCGACTCCAATCCCATCATTCTGTCGCACAGGTGAGTCGTTGGCACAGCTTTAGCCCGTAGCCGCGTCATTTGCCCGTGCTTTCGTCGGCGGAGGAGGAGTTTGGACAAACTTGAGGGGTGGGCAAATCCTTGTCCTCTCCATACTCTCTATATAAATGATATATATTATATGTATGTCCGCCAATGTCCAGGGCATTCATTGCCATGGACAGCGAGCGCTCTTTTGTTCTGTTTGCGTAGGTATACGAGTTTTGCTTGATTTTGGTTCATTTGTTGTGCTTATCACAGAAGACTTGAAACACCAGAAAACACTCACTGTTGTCATTTTGTCACGCACTTTACCATGATCCCAGATCCCCCACCAACCCAATCACATCTTCTTTGGGCAGTGAAACTGTTAGATACAAATTGTAATTGAATATTGATGCATGAAAAGACAGTTTCTATGCCCAGTTGGAAGGTACACTAAACAACACCACAATAAGTTATCATTTCATTATCATTTGAGCCCCCACACTCCACACACAATCCCATGCCCCAATCCGAACCCTTGTCACCTCATCAGTGCGCCACATTCTCAATTCTTCTGTGAAAGCACGGGCCCCGCCAGTCGCCGGAGAACGAGTGAGACTACTCCGACTCATATGTGCAGTGGTTCCGGTTCTAGATTGTCCCCACTGACGACGCCGCCCTGCGAGCGATCGCCGCACATGACGCTCAGCCTGCAGGAGATCCTCATCGTGGGCTCCGCCTGCGAGCAGGCCAAGTTCTCCGAGCTCACGATGGACATGTTCCGGATGCTGCAGACGCTGGAACGGGAGCCGACGGAGTCGGCCACGAATGCGCTGAGCATGTCACA
The DNA here is from genome assembly GCA_021223825.1 of Drosophila ironensis. Taxonomy (NCBI): domain Eukaryota; kingdom Metazoa; phylum Arthropoda; class Insecta; order Diptera; family Drosophilidae; genus Drosophila; species Drosophila ironensis. The sequence continues at coordinate 199,996 of JAJJHQ010002270.1, forward strand.
CGGCCTGCATGGCCACGATGCGAGTCCGGCGGCCAGCCGGATACCGCCGTACGGTGTGCCGGGCTCCAAGGGTTACATGGAGAACGGGCGCCACTTCCGAGACAATCCCCACAAGTATCTGTTGTACAAGCCCTCGATTAGCCAGCTGCTGGTCTTCCTAGCCAGCGGCACCAAGGAACTGCCACTGGGCGGAGCCCTGCTGCTCTACATGTCGGCCGATGGCTGCTTCTCCACCACCAAACATCCCGAGGATTGTGAGTATCTAGTGACCGGTGGATTGATTCATTGTAATTCAAATGTATGCCCTTCAGATGGCTACGAGCTGGGCGGCCTGGCCACCAGCGTGAAGCGGGACAGCGTGGACGGCGGAGGCTTGTCGTGCCGGGGCAAGTCGTACAAGGAGAACCACTGCCTCTATCCGGGTGATCTGTATCCCTTCACACGCCGCCCCCTGTTCATCATCATCGACTCGGACAACTCGTTTGTCTTTCAGCACATACCGCGCTACTTTGGCCAGCCTCTGGTGGTTCTAATGTCACCGCAGGATGTGCCACCGGCATTCCAAGGTGAGTTTTGCCTTCCATTCCTCTATTGATTTATACAATTCGTTGGTTAAACTTTTCAGCTGATGTCCAGCATCATGGTTCGCTGTTTACGTTGTTCCTGCACTCCCCGCTCACCGCCCTCTGCTACATCTGCAATGTGGGAGATGTGCCCATCCATCATTGGGAACGCTGCCAGACCTACGTGGATCGCTTCATCACGGAGGCCTCCCGCCTGGTAACGCGCTGTCGCATCGATGAAATCGAACAGGGATTTATAGGTATGATTTGAGGAAGTCAAAGCTCTAGAACCCCTTTCTTGATGTCTTGATTGGATTTGCAGACTCGTCGTACGTGCAGTTCTTCGGCGACGACTTCCTGCGCACCCTGATCCTCCGCTTTGTGTTCTGTGATGTGGTCCTGCGGCTGCACCGCGGCTTCCGGGGACGGCACATGCGACCGCGGTGCGAGCCGCAGCTGCCGGGGAACGAGCTGTTGGAGCACCCGTCGCTGTCGCACATCGTCTTTCAGCTGGCCTCCGCCTTGGACGTGCGGGGTCACTTCTCCGAGGGACCCGAGTGCGACTGATGACTTTTTCTGGGCGCGGTCGTGGTCCTGGTCGTGGTGGTGATCATGGTCATCTGCCTGCGCCAGCATCTGCTTCAGATTCTTGAGGCATGCTGGCTGGTGATCGAGAGGCAGTGCTCCGGACTGGGATGGTGGTGGCCCTCGCTGTACAGTAGTTTTCCGCTTGGCTGGAACTGGGCCTCAGATCACTGAGAGATCCGATCCCAGGGGGCCTCCCCACCTCGGGTGTCCAATGGGTTTCCTTTCCTTGAGCAGTCTCCCAGCTGCTGGCGTAATTCATTTTAGTAACGATACCGACGTAACGTAACATAATTGCATTATAATATGGATATAAATATATAAATACGAGCATAATATACATATATATTTAATATATGCATATACATATATACATATATATATATGGATAAAGGTAAATTAATCAAGTAGCTAGTTTTCTTATATAGTGCGTCGCGCAATGGAAATGGTCCAATGTTAGTTGCTTAGCATATACATAATTGTAACGATAACGAACATATAGATACGTGAAATTAATGATATTCAAGCGATATCGCGAAAGCAACAAGAACAAGTACGACAACAACAACAACAACAACATCAACAACCACAAAACAACACACACAAACAAATAAAACAAAAACATGTCAAAAGAACCTAACAAACGATAACTGCCAAAAAGAATAATGTATGAAAAAAAAAAAAAACAAAAGCAACCAAAGTTGTAATCAAATTTAGTTGGAGCGAGAACGGGGGATTTTGTATGAAAATTGTGAGATCGGTAGGATCGCCAGATCGATGAGATATAACTTTAACTTTGTCATACGCAGCGGAAAACATTTTAGCTTTTATACAACCGATATTGAGAGGAACCTAATCGAATCGAATGGAATCGAATGTGAAGTACGTACACACGACACACTATATAAGAAAGGGAATGCGTTTTTTATGCATTGTACGCGGCGGCGCTCATAACAAATTTAAATTACGAAACCAGAATATTATTGTACGTACTGTAATATTGCATATATGTATGTATTATGATTACAAGATGACTGAAAGTTACTGTTTCAACAACAAAGAAAAAATAATGGAAAACCAACCAAAAAGAAAAGCAAATGTTTAGCAAAGGTAATAAGAAATAATAACTTATACATAAAGCTCTAGATAAGGAACAAAAAAAAACAACTTGGAAAATATACAAAATATATTTTGCGTATGTTCTAATATAACAACAACAACCACAACAAATAAAACAACATAAAAAGCCCAACCAATATTTTATACGTGAGGAATGCATACAAAATTTACACCTCAACTAAGGGAATGCGAATCTGTTCTTGCATCATTTTTTCCAAAAACAAAAACCAAAATAAAAACCAAAACAAAACCGCAAAATTACACTTCGGTTTTCGGTTCAAACTGTGAATTGGAACAGGTCACCGTAAATAATAATAAACAATTTATGCGATAACTTATAGTTACAAGTCACACGAACTCTATGGATTTATAGGCAAATGATAAACGCAATATTGAAAGTTACAAAATTATATATATATATATATAAAGCATATATATTTCAATACGAAAATAAACTAGTTGAACGCATAGTAAATTACTTGATCATTTTTTACAATACAATGCCGCAAAGAGAAATAAAAGCAAAATTTCGAAAACCAAAAAAAAAAGGAGAACCACAATTTAACAATTACTTTACATTTATTATTTTTACTATGGATAATATGTGCATTTTTATATATTTATCAAAAGGATAACGAACAAATTTTACGCTAGTTACAAACAAATTTTTCTGAAGTCTTCAAGCAGCCGTATTAAACCAAAACCAAAACAATTACAAGAAAAATAAAAACCAAATTTCAATTTATTCAGCCGAGTTCTTAATAACTTATTCGCTTTGTTAACTTACCAAAATGTATAGCTTTTCCACAATTTCGTTTACACTTTTTGTACATATAAGACAAACAAAAAACTATGTGAATCGTTGAATGAAAGAACCAAAGTATATCACTCACTCACCCATTGTATCATCATCATTTCCGACTAGGTTTTGTACATTTTGAGAACTGCATTTACGAGATACCAAAAACCAATAAAATATTTATGAAAAAAAAGCAAAAAAAAAGAAGCAAATAATCAGCAACATTAACCACACAGACACTCAACAAAGCCCACAAACCAGAACATCTAAGCATTATCATAACGAAATTGTTGTTTAAACGACATGCAACACCGTCAAAGTCACAAATAACATTCAAATCGAGAGTAACAAACATGAAGAAATGATAACAAATTTAGCAAAAGCCACAGACGGGGAACCGGAGAATGGAACGGATGAAAAGTGTATGGGAGTTTGTATGAAATAATACGAATAAAGCACACGTTTGAAAAGAGATTCGAATTTTATTGGCATCCGATCACTGGAGGTCGTCGGTCTGTTCTTTGATCCACCACAAATAGGAGGACACCCGAGTGCCCACGTCGGGCACCTTCTTCATGCACTTAGGATCATACCCGTGGGACACGAGCCCCACCAGAGTTAAAGAGCCATCCGCCAGGACAATGGGACCGCCGGAGTCACCGCTGCAGGGTAGCCCCTTCTTAGGCTCAACGCAAATAAATGAGCTGGGCAAAATCTTCTTTCTGTTCTTTCCTTTGAGGGCGTTGCTCCACTCCTTGTAGCACTGCTTGTTAGAGATGATCGTCATCTGGACGTATTTGAGTTCATCGCTGGGCATGTATTCCTCGGTCAAACCCCACCCGGACACAATGGCCTTCCGACCTGCATACGACTTCCACAAACTAGGCAGCTTCACAGCTCGCACGCTATCGCTGAGGGTCAGGTTCTGGGGCAGCCGGATCAGGCCAATGTCATGGGTCACGGTTTTGCGGTCATATTTCTTGTGCACAATGGTGTCGTTTTTATAAACCAGTATTCCCTCCTCACCGGGGGCTTCGATGGTGCCCACTTGAACCCACACCATGGAGCTGGAAGACGGGAGACAGCATTTATATATTATCAAAACCCTTTCGCTTACTTACAGGTTGGCTTTGGGGTCGTGCAGGCAATGGGCGGCTGTTAGGATCCACCGGTCGCTGAGAATGGCACCGCCACACAGATTCGGCGTGTCCAGGGAGTCCTCAAAGTACGCCAGGAGCCCCACTTGGTAGGGAAACTGATCAATCGTAGCCAACGATCCACTCATAATGCGCAGGGAGCCCAGCTCCTGGGCCAACCCAAGGGAAATCCGAGCAACAAACAGCACCAACAGATGGAACATTTCTACTGATTTATGGCCAGCAGGACGCCCTTCGACAGCTTTTATACAAATAACTTACGGGGTTGTAATTAAAATTTTACGGCCTCAGCGTGATCTTCCTCTAAATCGAACCAATTCGTGCACTTAGTTAATTATTTATTGTCTTTTACTGATGGGATACATGGCATTCAGTTATTGGTAAAATAAAGTACTAGTTCACTTTAGGTGCAGACGCCAAACTTATAGATGACTTCGTGGTTGTAACGCTCTCCCGGCCTCAGAATCGTTGTCGGAAAGTTGCTGTGGTTCACCGAGTCCGGAAACTTTTGTGTCTCCAGGCAGAAGGCTCCGTGCTTGGCGTACGAAGCCCCATCCTTGCCGGGAATCGGTGCCTCGCCACGCTCCACATCCGGCATGAAGTTGGAGGTGTAGAACTGCACGCCCGGCTGATTGCTGACCACCTCCAGCCAGCGGCCCGAGGGCGGATGCCTCGCCTTAGCCACCATGGCCAAAGGTTGTGGGGGACTGAAGGTCACACAGAAGTTGTCATCGTAGCCGCGAGCGGGCTGGAGCTGTTTGATGCGCTCCCCCAGGTTGCTGGGCACGCGCAGATCGAAGGCTGTGCCATCCACAGGAGTAATCTTGCCGGTGGGTATGGAGTCCTGGTCGGTTTCGGTGATGCCGTACGCGTTGATCTCGATGGTGTGGTCGTAGAGACCCTGGGCGCCGGCCTTGTGTCCCGCCAGGTTGAAGTACGAGTGGTTGGTGAGATTCACGGGCGTGGCCTTGTCGCTCTCTGCGCCCATCAGCACATGCAGGCAGTTGTCCTCGCTGAGGGTAAAGGTGGCGGTGGCGGTGACCTGGCCCGGATAGCCTTCGTGGCCGTCTGGATTCGTGTGCGAGAGCGTCACGCCGTCCTGATGCACTGCCACCACATCCCAGTGTGCCTTATCGAAGCCCACGAAGCCGCCGTGCAGCTGAAACTTGTTGTCCCTGTTCTTGGACACCTCAATCCACTTCCCGTCCAGCTGGAATCTCCCGTTTCCGATGCGATTGCACACCCGTCCGATGGTGGCCCCGAAGTACGGATTCCGGTCGCTCTGGTAGCCCGCCAGGTCATCGAAACCCAGCGTTACGTCGTCCACTTTTCCCTGGGCATCCCTTGTGCGAATGCTGGTGATGGTGGCTCCGCGGGTGATCAGTTGCACGGACATCCCATTGCCGTTGGAGAGGGTGAAACGGCGAATGTTCTCCGTGGCCTTGGTGAAGGGATTAACCGCTCCGGTGGCGAATACGTCCTCCGTAACTTTGACCATTTTGACAGCGTGTGCAGCTATGGAATGAGGCGTAAGCCCGGCGGACGGTCGCTTTTATCTGACCTACTGCTCCCGTAGAGGTTAATCAGCACTTCAGGGCATATACTCGAACATACATGTGATATATGTTTGTATCCACACGATTAATTATCACAACAAAAGCCGCAAATAAAAGCTCAAGCATATGCAAGTAAATGCTGTTATCAAAATACCGGAGCCTGTGCCTCTTGTGATAAGCGCGATAGGGAGTGTCTTGAATCTAAAAAAGTGAGTGCAACTTTTATCTGCCACACAGATTTACACACTTAAGCAGCAAAAAAAGCCGTGTTATTGTTTATGTGGTGTTATCAAGTTGCGGTTTCAGAGTTGTCATTGTTTTCAAGCAATGCAACCTACCCATGGTATGTACAATAAACACTTTACAACAAATATGTATATAACAACGCAGAATATAGGGCTTATCATTTGTTAAATACTTTAAATATTTCTCAACGCATTTTTAAATTCTTGTACTTTCCCTTTTAGTTCGCCCAGATCTGGCAAGGCCAGACATGGTACGCTTGCCGCGCTATTTGAAATCTGTCTTGGATACCCTTAAAAAGTTCTCACAGCTTTCCAAAATCTGTTGATAAACCTTGTAAAAGGCTCCTAAGCCATGGCTCTGTAAAAATCAAAAAGCATTAACTCTATCTTGGATTCCCTGACAATTTAAATTACAAAGTAGGGGTCCTGAATGATTTCGTCGTTCTTGCGGCCAATGTAACTGCCTAACAATTGTATTTTGCACCTGGGCTTGGGATCCAGCGGGGCTGTCATTTGTTGGAGTTCCATCATGTTGCTTGTGTCCATTCCGAATATATAGTCAAATTTATAGAAATCCATTAAAGTAATCTAAGGGAGCTATGAGAGCAGTACCCAAATAAGAGTTTCCTAGTTACCTTTCGCGCCACATGAGTGGTTTCGAGGCCATGTTGTTTGAGCAAGTTCAGGGTACGGCCCAGAGGGCTCTTGCCCACATTCCAATCCCTGAGACCGGCACTGTCCACATACCAATTCTGAAGATTCTGTCTCACAATCAAATTTTCAAGAACAGCCTGTGCAATTGGAGAGCGGCAGGTGTTGCCTAAATAAATAGAGTTGGGTATAAATACGTTTAAAATTCTGATACTTGCCGATGCACACAAACAACACCTTCATTTTCTCCAAGGCTGTTTAAATATTTGTGGAATTTTGTTTAATTGAGACACTTCAGCTGATTAATATTCCAATTTAAATATGTTGTAGAATAACGTTAAGCATATTAATGTGTTAATCATTGAACCTTTTGAAATATAAATTGAAATAAAATCCCCGCCAACGCAGTCTGGCAACGCCAACTCAAGAAAATCCCTTAGCGCGTTCCGCTCTCCACAAAGAGCAACAACTATTTCAAGCCGGGTTGGCAGCGCAACAGGTTGTTGTTGTTTGTTTGGTTTGTTCGGTTGATAGACTGGTAAATATTTGATTATTTATTTAATCCGTAAATAGAAAGCTAACCGGCATTCCGCCCCCACAGCTGACAGCGATCGAGGCTTTGCCCGCAAACGCCCTTGAAGCCCCACCCACTCACCGAACGCAGAGGCCGCCCAAAACCGCCGAAAAAATGCATTTGACGTGGCAGAGAGAGCGGATAAATCAAAATCTAGCCCTCGCTGCTGCCCTGATTTGTTGTTGTCTGCTTATCGAGGTGACTGTCGCCCAAGAGGCCCAGCAGCCATGGTACGAGAATCTTCCCGCCGTGGCCATGGACTACAAGGTGAGTGTGGGAGGAACTCCCCTTGAATTCCATCTGAATTCCTTCTACATTCCTTCTGAATTCTTCCTGAGTTCTCCCAAGGATGTGAAGGGGAACTCTTCCAGTGGCTAGATCTAATCCTAATTATGATATCCCTTTGGCAGGTTCACATTGATGCGGGCAAGGAAGACTGCTACCACCAGTACGTGCAAGCAGGAGCCACCTTTTACGTGTCTTTCAGTGTAAGTTGCAAGGGAATTGTCCGTGGAACACGTGTCTGGACATTCGGTACTCGTATTTACACCCTGAACTCAAAGCATGCAAGGAAATAGTATATGAANTATCGAGGTGACTGTCGCCCAAGAGGCCCAGCAGCCATGGTACGAGAATCTTCCCGCCGTGGCCATGGACTACAAGGTGAGTGTGGGAGGAACTCCCCTTGAATTCCATCTGAATTCCTTCTACATTCCTTCTGAATTCTTCCTGAGTTCTCCCAAGGATGTGAAGGGGAACTCTTCCAGTGGCTAAATCTAATCCTAATTATGATTTCCCTTTGGCAGGTTCACATTGATGCGGGCAAGGAGGACTGTTACCACCAGTACGTGCAAGCAGGAGCCACCTTTTACGTGTCTTTCAGTGTAAGTTGCAAGGAAATTGTCCGTGGAACACGTGTCTGGACATTCAGTACTCGGTTTTACACCCTGTACTCAAAGCATGCAAGGGAATAGTACATGAAAAACGTTCAGGAATGCGTTCCCTAACTTGGAAAGTGTAAACAATCATGATTAGCAACCTGATTAGCATCTAGATCTTCGAGATTATAATGTTTAGACGCAATTAACCCACATAATTTCAGTCCCAGGGGATGCTTGCTCAGCTATGCCAGTGATACCAATTATAATGCCAAGCTATGACATTTTTTAAACAAATATTGACTGTTGAATATTTTATAGACTATCAAAGATCAAGAAATATTATAAGCTTTTAAATGTAACAATTAGAAGCATTTTTGAGACAGTTTTGTCTGGATTAATCTCAATACTGTTTTATAGACTGTGCATGATCTGTATAAAACAGTATTGAGATTAATCCAGACATCTAAAAGTCATACAACTTAAATATATATGACCTTACCCTACTCTGACGAAGCTCACAAGTTTCCCCACAGACAGCTATAAACTCTCACTGATTTCCTTTTAAGGTGGTTCGCGGCGGCGACGGAATGGCCGGCTTTGCTGTCCGCAATCCCGCCGGCGAGGTGGTTAAGCCTTACCAGTGGCAGGCCACCGCCGACTACACCGACCAGGTCTCTCCCGGAGGCTACTACTCCGTTTGCATCGACAACCAGTTCTCCCGCTTCGCCGGCAAGCTGGTCAACATCTACATTACCGTGGTGAAGTACGATGCCTGGGACAAGTACGCCAAAGAAATCGAGCAGCTGCAGCTGAACATGCAAAACTTTACGGTAAGAAAAGCAGAAACTGGTTTACCACACCCTTTCAAGAAACTAAACAATGAAAACTATCTCTTTTAGGCCACCATTGGCACTGTGGAGCGCAACATCAACGACATGATGGGCTACCAGGCGCATAGCCGGCACCGGGAGTCGCGCGATTATGCTCTGCTGTTGGACAACAACTCCTACATCCAGACCTTTTCGATTAGCCAGATCGTGGTCATATTGATCACGTGCTCGATCCAGGTATGCACCCTTTTGAAATGCTCCCTTTTTGTATTGCTAAATCCTTGCTCCTTACCAGGTCTTCTTTGTGCGCAAACTCTTCGAGGTCAAGGCGGGCTCGAAGACACGTATTTAAACTCTGCCAAGTTACTATCCCCTTCAATATTTCCATCCACATTTCCAAGACATTCATTCAACTGGCTGAAACCCTCTCTCGCGATTTTGTGTAATCTTTTTATACACAGGCTAACCAGAACAATTGCAACTGGGATGACTTTTGCTCGTCTATGCGGCACTACTTTATTCATGCAAGTTAAATAGGCAACAAAACTTATTGTGATAAGTGTACATTTGTGTGTTTTGTTCAATTAAAAGATTGAATCATTTTGTATTTGTAAAGCTTTTTGTCGGGTTGGTGTCCGAGCTAGGCTCGGGCTTTCAAGGGGTGTGTTTACTGACTACATCAAGGACCTGGGGTCCTTTTTGAAAGCTTTGACCTGGAGTTTTGAAAATTAAAAAAAATGTCCTGTTTGTTTTTAAGTTTGGAATCTTAATTTTTTAATGAATATAGTTGGGGAAATTAATTATTAGATAAATTCCAAGAGAAGTCTTCTAAGAAATTCATTTCTAGCTCATTAGTCTTTTAAATGAATCCAAGATTTAAGCATATTTATGTACTTCCCCTGAGCTGCCTCCACCGATCACAGGTGAATTAATCACCCAGCTTATCGCAAATTATCCTCGCACAAGCCAGGTCCTTAAATCATGTCGCCGTGCACTCGGTCGGCCGCTTATCTAAAAGTCATTTAACACATGTGCGGTGCAGCTGCTGGCTGGCATGTTAATTATATCCTCTGTGGCAGATCTCAAGATCTGGGGGCGGGGTCGTCTTTTGTGGCCACTTTGGCACGAAATTAAAATGCTCTAATGCGAGCGCTTATCTGCGGGCCTTAAAGCGGCCGCAAAACTAAGCTCCTAATGGCCTCGCACACACACTCTTTAACTGTTTTAAACGCCATTGTTAAAATATTGCTCATACGCACTTCCGCCCAAAATGGGGTCTCCTCTCTTTACGGCATCCACTAATGATGCTCGCCCGCTGCCCAAGAAGCGCAGCAAAGCACAGCACAGCACAGCACGGTAAAGGAAAGCAAAGCAGCAGTAGCAGCGGCAGCAGGAACAGCATCTGCAGCAGAGTATTCGTGGGCGGAGCCAAGTTGGCAGTAGAAATGCCATATATACGAGAAGGAGCAGCAGCCGATGACAGCGGCAGATAAAAGGAACCCAGAGCTTGGGGATGGGCATGGGCATGGGCATGGGGATGTAGATGGAGGTGGTGGTGCGGAGAGCGCGCCTGCGCAGTTGCCACCACAAGAACGGACGACGGGGTGACATCCTGCCAGCTATCCCCCGTCCCATCCCAGATAGGCAATTCCATCCCATGCCATACCATACCATCACATCCACACGATTGGTGGGAGGAGTGTTTCGCCATCTTTGAACGCGCGCTGCCTGGACGGGATGATCTGGTCGCCACATTAACTTGGAGTGCGCGCTACCAAGTGCAACACGTCGCGGACGACATAATAGCGGGTACTTTGCGGTCTAGATTCGTCGGTCACACGTCGTCAATATCCCATATCCCATGTGTGGCCATATGTCCTGTATGCCATAGCCGGTAGTCCAGGAAGAGCCAACCTTTCTTGGCCAAGACAAAAACAAAACGTGGCAACACACACCAAAAAAAAAAAGAGTGAAATAAGCGAGGAGCAGAGGAGGCTCAGTGGAAAACTTGGACAACAAACAAACGTGTGTACGCCCAGCTTGTTGCTGGCTGTGGGCGTGGCAGAAAAACAAGGCGGAAAACAGACCCCCGCACACACATGTGTCCTCCTGGTAGTGTGTCGCGGAAATTTTTGTGCGGAAATTATAGAAATTTCGCTTTTTGATTTCATTTTCGTTCCGCTTTCGTTGCTCGCACCCACGAACCCACCTCCGAGTTTCTTGTGTCCCCGGCCATTGTGCACCTGAGGAAATGCCCAAGGAGCCCACCAGCCTGGCTGCCGTCGGTGTCCAGTTGGACTCGTCCCTGCACTGACAAATTTCCTTGCATATCCGCTCGCGAACTGAACTGCAGCGAACTCAACTGTGCTGGGTGCTACGTTTATTTGCGTGGCGCGTCGCTGTCGCGTTCACTTGTCGCATATCCGTCGCCATTTTGACAATAATTTCACTTCCGGTGTGCAATTTGTACGCACTTCAGTTGAGTTGAGTGATTAGTGTAGTGTTGCGATTTCACGTTGCCCCCGACAAGGAGGTTCTCAAGGCGGCGGAGGAGTAACATTTTTGGATAGCCTCGATTACAAAACAGGCACAATCCTGAGGTAAGTATTCAAATACGGGAGCTTCAACACTCCGTTTTAGCGGCGGAGTTTTTGCACATTGATAAGTAACATATCTATATCAATAGATTTGTTTCCTTAATTGTTTTTCATATTATAACAAGAAAGTATAATTCTACTCTATTTGTGTAGGAAAATATGTCTGGCAGGTTTTATTAGAAAATATTTACAAATGTTAAAACAATTTGTATTATATTTGATAACTCTTATGGCAAAATTTATTTTGAAGGTAGTTTCAAAAACATACCTGTAATATGTTGTAACGCAAATATACAATTAAACCATTTTTCGAAAGCTTAAATGCTTTATTATAGCAAAAGTTGTAGGGCTGCAAATAATTTAAACCCTCAATTATATGCCTATTTAAAGATTCGGCTCAGCCACTACATAATATTTCAGTCATTTCGAGGTATCCCTCTTTGTAAAATACAATAACTCTGAGGCTCGTCGTATAATAATTCCCAAAAAAATGTTGGGACTTATTATATTAGATAATAAACACAGATCTTCTAGACAAGTATTTTATTCTTAAAGCTCAAAATCCTAGTCAATCACGTAGCTTAGAATCTACAGCAAATTATAGACTCAATAGATTAGTTGTTTGTTTGAATATAGCAGATTGTGTAGCCACAACAGAACCCGATCGTCCCACCCCTTTGAAATGCATAAAAAGCGTATGTTTCTGCTAATCGAATTAGCAGACGCAAAGCGGAAATATTCATAAGCCAGCAAAACACAGAAAATCAGCGGCATTAGCTTGACAATTAAACAGCTGACTAGTTCCATCGAACGGCGAGCGGTGAAAGCACTGGCGCATCCCCGCCCGAATCGCATAAAAATCTTACAAACCATTAACGGGCAAACGTGCGGCCTCTTAATTAAAAGATATCCCCGCCAACAAGGGGATTACACCATTAACAGCTGCCAAATGGCAACTGGCAAATGTCGAAGTCCAAAACTCGGCAATCGACACAGAATCAGCACGCGCTTGAGAGCAGGACGAGCATTCAGCCCATCTGCAGACCGACATCCTGGCATCCCGCTCGTATTTCCGGTGTGCGCGCGCTCAACGCTCGGCGATTGTGATAACTTTGCAGCGGCAAAAAATATAAAAAAGGAAAATGTCTGCCTGGCTGCTAATGTTTGTGTTTGCCGCTGAAATTTGCTTACATGCAAACGCAAGCGCCCAAAGTACAAATAATAAATAATAAATGAGGCGTGTGCAGGCCGTTTATAATGTCTGACAAGGCGCAAGTTGATGATGTTCTCGAGATGCGGCCGCTGCGATAACGAAATCTATTCCCCCTCGCAATGTTAAAGCTGCTCTGATTCGGTTTTCGGTTTCGGGCTTGTTTGCCATGTTAGATAGGCTTAAAGCCATCGAGAGACAGGACAAATCGCACGTTGTGTGGCATAAATTTCGTTGGCATAAATCAAAATCCGGTAACTTCCGACGAGGGCAGAGTGCAAAAATTTGCATGCCCTGCAGACTGGCCGAAAAGAGCAGCCGCCTGCCGGCAGCCAACAATGAATGGTTCACCCGGCTCCCTGTCCTCGGTACTTGTTTCTGGACATTAGAAATCCACGCTCAAATGGCCGCCACCCACGCACAACTCGGCGCAACAGAACACAACGCTCATACGCAACGTTGGCCCAGTCCAGAAACCGGGACTGTACACACAATAAATAACAAGCCAGATAATTATGCACGTCGTGTTTATATCTAGGGGAGCCCCTTGGTTCCAAGCTCCGAACTCCAAGCAGCCACTATTAATTATGCTGGAAAAACGGCGTTCGGGATCGGGTTGAGGGATGGCGAGCTCGTTGAACGTGTTGGAGCTGTGGCAATTAGAGCGATTGTTTGGCTCTAAAATTGCAGTCTTTAATTGTGGGCCAAGCTTTATGATTTATGAATACCTAGTTCTATAAATTGCCATGAGGTGAGTGTAGTTTGGAATTTGTACCAGAGAGCAATACCGAATAGAATGTTTTCTGTGCTTTGTAAAATGTTTAATGTTTTATTTTGCTTGATTTTCTTCGGCAGAGTCAAGTGGAATCCCTTGTTTAGCCAACAGCCAGCCATCGAGGCTACACAGGCGTGCGCCATGTACGAGAATTCCTGTTCGTATCAGACGGCGCTGGACCTGAAGCGCGTCTCTCCGCCATCCCTCGCCCAGGTGAAGACGGAGGACTGCCTGACCCTCGGCCAGTGCTCCCCGGACTGGACGTCCTACCGCTTCCACCAGTCCACCTTTGAGCAGCTCAAGCAGAGCGTGGAGAAGGCCAAGGCGGCGCTGCAGGATCGCAGCAGTTTCTTCGGGGCCAGCAGCGCCTTCAGGTGAGATAAAGCTAATGAAAATACTCAAAACTGATGTCTTTCTTAAATGTTAAATTTCATCCTCTCATCTTTGCATTGATTAGGACAAAAATATAACCTTTAAATGAGAGAACTAATTAGTATTTAAATAATAACATTTCATATTTACCCTCACATAATACTAGTATAAAGTAAAGAACAAAGTAAAAGTTAAATAAGTAAAATTCTTGTTTGAATTATCATTCAAATTAAATATGGGAAAATTTGTTAGCTGCTGCTAAACTACCTTTATACATACCAGATATTCGTATTATCAAATTGGTTTTGTCTTCTACGTTAGAAGTTCTAACACATTAATAAGATCAAAATAACTACATTTATATCCTAACTAATGTTATATCAATTACAGTGACATCTACTCCAGCCAGCGTTTGACGGACACCCTGGACACCCTGCCTGTTCAGTCTGGCAACGGGACCGGGAACTGTCTTGGCCTTCCCCACAATCCCAATGTCGGGGTGGGCGTGGGAGTGGGCGTGGCCGGGGTGCTAAACTACAATGCGGTCAGCAGCAGCACGGCCGGAGTCCTGGGCGGCAGCGGTGGGGGCGTGGGCGTCAGTGGGAGTGGCAGCAGTTTACAGCGACACCGGCTGGACACGTTGCAGCCACCCGCAGGCTGTTCACCCGCCGGCGGCACCCAGCACGGAGTGATCACGTCCAGCGCCGGACAAGTTTCGTCCGGATCCTTGGATGCGGTGAGTGCGGCTCCGGCGCTGCCGTCGCTAACAGCGTCCAGTTCTTCGCACGTGGAGCACAAAGTCAGAGCAGGTGAGCAACGTCTTTTATAGTAATAGTAATCTATTAAGGAAAAGCTATTGTTTAAATATTTCTATATCCATATATAGTTTTGGTTTTGAAATACCTGGTAAAATTAGGTTTTCTTAAAAGATTGCTTGTTGAAAACCCATTTAATTTGAATCGATTTTTTTGAAAGTATTCGGAACACACAATTTAAATATTTGTTTTTGCGAATATGGTCTATATAAGGTTCCTAATAATCTAAAAGAATTCATCGCTCTTTGATAATCCTATTGTTGATTATTGAGAAACATTAACCCAGGAGTCCATCTTTGAATTAGACTTGAATGTTCTAAAAAACATGTCTCCTAAATATGTTTAACTTATAAATATGTATATATGTTATAAACATATTTTGTAGTGCACCAACCCACTGACCTTCTCGCAATTGTCTGGCACAAAAATGTCAACGAAATGGCGGAAAAACAAATCCTGCGCTTCCGGCCAAGGCAAAACGGACCCAAAACCGGCAAAAAAAAGCACGATGGCAAAAATGTTGTGCCACAAAAGTGGCAAATTTCGCGTATTTATTTAAACACATCCAAGCAGCATATGTTGGCCAGCGGTCGCACCCACACCACTTGCTCCGCCGCTGTACCGGGTGAACCACCAAATATGTCCGAACCCGAATCCGAACCCGTAACATTTAATGGCCAAAACAACGGCCAAAACCGCGACCAACCATGTACATAATTCTGCTTGTTGTGCTAACACAACGGACAATAAAAACGGGCAAAAATTGGGCAAAAAATTTAAATTGAATTATCCATATAAACGATGAGGTCTCCGGGGGTCTCCGTTTCTATTGCCCGGTTATTTTTCTGTATTCTCGCTTTTTTGTCGTGTTGTGTGGTTACATATTTATCAATTTAAGCCGGGCCAGCGGAAGTGGCTTATAATGTGGCCGTAGCCGGTTGCTGTTGACTGTTTGCGGTCCTTGCCAGCTTTTGATAGAAACATCAAAAACCGAACAATTTCATCGCGTGCCTGGCAAGAGTTTGTTACGCCGCCTCCGTCCCAGTCAAGTTGTCCATGTCCATTTATTTCTATAAGAAAACTTCTTTCCTCCATGCTACGAGTATCCTCCATTCGGTTTTTTTCGTTTTTGGCAAATTTATGTCCTGCTTCTGTTTCGGTTTCAATTAGACAAGTCTTGACAAGGCCCGACTTGTCTGTTCTTCTTCAGGCTTTTGCGGCCGAAGGACGAGTAATTCATAGAAAAACTTGGCCCAAAAGTTGAATAATAAAACGCTTCTTCAAGTTGGCCGTAACTTTAATCGCAAATTTAAGGCCATGCTTCTGGCCATAAAATGGAATCCCAGGAGACGGCATTCTGACGTTTCCCTGCTAAAATGGTAGACACAAAATGGCCGCGCCCAGCTCATCTTTTCCCATCTCATTTCGACGCGCTCAAGCAAATATGAAATGAATCCTTTTTATCCTGCGCCCCCAACATCCCCAGCACCCAACGACGAGTCCTTATTCTTCGTGGCTGCCCTTTCTCTGTGGCTGCTGTCAAGCTGTAGTCGTGGCAGTAGCTGAGTTTTTGCCGCTTTTGCGTTGGCATGAAAAGATTTTGTCATGCGTAACTCATTATTTTTTGCTCAAAAGACGTTTGGCTCACAGAAGGGCATAAAAAATAATTACACTTTCCCAAGCCAAGCCAAGTGAAGCCAAGGAAAATCTACGTATATATACATCTATAGTAAATTCTCTTGGCATATGTACATACTTATATACACATTAATTTTTTCCGTAGTTAAATTTAATATAAAAAGCAATTGAAACTTTTTACTGTAAATATAGATCGAATTTCAGGAATACTTTTCCATCTATCGCATTTTGTGTACTCATCGTCTTATAGAGTTTATTTTAAACGTATAAAAATTTGTTTTGTAAATGAATTTGTAATCAGAATGGAAATAATTATTTAATCATTTCATAGTTAGTAATTACAAGATCGTAAATGCGGTGTGTTTAGGTAGCAGCAATTATATTAGACTAAAAGAGTTATAAATATCTTTAAAACCTAAAAAGGTTTGTAAAACTTTGACTTTGTAAAATACATTACGCATCCTTTCTTTGTTGTATTCCTTGAAGTACCAACTTAGGAGCCAGTTCACATGTCACTGAATTGGTTACAATATTTGCCTAACAAATCGTTCGTGCGTCACAAGGACAACTTATGACACAGCCAGCGAGGCAGGCAGCTCGTGTGATAGAGATTTCGGTTCCCATCATCTTCATGGCCATCATTATCCTGCCTCGTATCATATCCGGTCTGACATTTCAATTGCAAGCGTTGCGAATTCTTCTCCGATTTTTTTCGCTCGCTCGCTCGGTCGCTGGCTTATTGTTGTTTACATCAAACAAAGATTTACGGCAATTAAACATCTCCATCGCTGGTCTGTGAAGTGACAACCCTCGCGATTATGTCCTTTGCGGTTCACAGGATCTGTCAGGCCAAAGGACACGGCCGGAGGGTGGCAGGGTGAGAGGGCGTCTGGCAAGCGCCGTTGCGTGACGATGACGGGGCTGAGGGGGAGAGAGATGAAAACCATAATTCTGGCAATAAATAAACCAGTCAGCTAGTTGTGATGACAATTATCTATGCCGAGATTTATGTGCCCGGCTCCCAGTGGGCTTTCACTTTTCGTTTTTCTCCTCTTTTTTTGTAGTCTGAATACTTTGCCGTGGCAAAAGGCGAAGCGTGCCGTGCTGAGTGTGCAAATTTGCGCTGCCAGGCAATTAAAATATCCTTTTGTTTGCTTGCTCCTTCTTCTTGCAGATAAATCGTCGCTGGACTGCGCCACCACATCCTCGCTGGCCGCCGTGCCCTCGTCCTCGTCATCCAGCGGGGACCAGCAGCAGGGCAGGATCAGCGGCAGCAAGAGCAGCGGCAGCAGTGCCGGCGGAGCAGCTGGCGCAGGAGTGGCTGCATCGGGAGGAGGAGCAGGAGGCGGCGGCAGCTCGGCACTGTGTAAGTTTCACATAACTATGGGCCATACATATTATTATGCTAGGAATGTCCTTTGAGCTTTTGACAGCTTTCAGTCAGGACTGAAACCGAAGTGTCGCATTGTTCGCAGAAAAGGTGGCGCTAGTGTGTGTTCGGGGGTTGCAATGTCCTTGGAAAGGACTTTTTATGCTCTGTGGGGTGTTTCGGTGAAAAGAAAAGTGTCACATTTGATGATGACATTGTTGTGAAAATGTTATAAATTAGATTGTGTCACAAGCATAATAGAAAATTTAGAAAAGTGAAGCGAAATGTCCAAAAATGTTAAGCTTAGACTACTAAATTATTTGCTAACTAAAGATTGGTAAATCAAAATGATTTATTGTAGTTATTAATAAATTAATGAATACTTGGTGCTTATTTAAATGTTAATTACGCCTTCAAAATTGTTTAGATAACATTCAACAATAGATATTGTACTATATATATTCTGGAAGCAATAATTAAACAAATCACTACTAAAATGACCCGCCTTAGTAATATACTTTATTTGTATACAAACTACCAGTTTTAATTAATATCGGTGTCAAAGTATATTAACATTTCCCACGATCTTAATATAAATCCCCGATGACGCTCTCGAAAATCCTTGATATCTCAATTGCTCACTTGACTTAAGTCCGTAAGCCTGACTAATGCTCGTAATCTGGGCTGGGAAGTGCCCGAACCGTTCTGGCCCGGTCCCTCTGGGAACAGTAATTGACGGCCCATTGGCAGTGGGAAAGTTGGCAAAACAATTGTCAGTGCTGCGTTTGTTTATGCGCTCATTGTGCTTGCCAACTGTAAACATACAGAACGCAACAGTCACAACATTCCCTCGCCCTTGACGCCAGGCTCTGGCCGTTGATAATTTGACTCTTAAGTGCTCTTCAGCGCTAATCCTATTAAAGCGTGTTAGTCACACGCTCGCCCAAACAGCGAGTGTGCCACCGAGGACAACCCCCGAGCTCGTCCAGAGACATCCTGTCTACCAGTCCAGGAGGGAGGGATGGCCTCTCCGGCGAGCAACAATGAAGCTAATCGACAGATCATAAAATGATCAAAATGTTATGTGAAGCGCATTAGGGCGCACGCTCCGTTGACAGCGTGGCAGCAGAGTATCTTTGGCATATCTATGGGATAGATAGGATAGATGGGGTCGGTATCCTTGAAGCGCGTGTGTGGGATTCACTTTATCACAGACAATTGAGTGGTTAGGTGAGCGTAATGAAAAAGGGTGCGAAACAGAAGCATGACATCGTTAAACTCATCGAGTGGCAATTGGTAGAATTTATTGCTTTATTGCTCTATTAGAGATATGAATATTTTCTGGATTTCAGAGGTATATAGCATTGTTTATCATTGTTTTTAAGCGAGGGTTACAATTATGATTTTATAAAGCTAACTGATTGTATATGAAGTCCTGTTGTCAATATGAGTTTTACTATTGCTTATAGTTTATGGGAAGTAAAGTGAGTTCTATAACACATATTCCTATGACTTTATTGGTTTCTATATAAATTCCTGTTTTCAATTATATTATTTTAGTGTTCGAGGGAAGAAAGTTAGTTTTATAACACAACTCGACTCCTTTCTTTTGCCTTTTTATGTGCTTGAAGTTATTTAATTGATAATTTTCAAGATAAACCAATGCAGTCTGCTCTATGTTCCGAGCCCTGATGCCACCCCTATCCCATCTAATTTGTAATTATATTTGAAATTGCACAAACTCGTATTCGCCTCTGTCTCTGGGCATCTGTCACTTGGCAGTTTGTTTGCTTGTTGGTTTGCTGGTGGCTCACCCAAAGCGTTCCACTCTAATCGGAATGGTCGCATAATCCATGGCCGTGCTCCGCCCCTCATCAACGCGCCCGACGGGGGGTGGCTGCCACCCCCTTTAGCCGCCCACCGGCAAGCGCCACATTGCGACCTTTGGCCCCGGGTACCCTCGGACGACCCACGCTGTCTGCCAGAGTGTGTGTGTGTGTCTCTTTTTTGCCAGCACCGTATGTTTTGCTCACTTGAAATTTAATTTCTGATTTCATTTGCGCACAGTTTATTCTTCATTTTTTGCCCGGCCCGGGCTCTGTGCGATGCGATGCCGTAATTGTTTCAGGCTGTGAAAATAAATTGAAAACGCTGCTGTGCCAACTGGCGCCAAAGGACGATGAAGTCCCTTTTGACAGCTTCGCGGACTGACGCTTGCGCTTAAATTTATTCACTCGCAGTTATGAAAGCCATTCAAATATTTATATGCGCATATTTTTGATGGCAAAAGATGGGAAGCCAAAGGCGGGAAGCAAGGTTCATGCGTGGAGTCTCTTGGTTCCCAGGCTTTCATGTGAGCGCGCCTATTGATGTCCAAATATTTTTATTCATGGCCCTTTTCGCGGTTCACTTAACTGTCGATTCAAGTCATTACCCACCCCCCCGGGGATTTCAGAAATTTCAGCACGAGCCGCTCATAAATCAAGTCATTGTTGGCCCAACCGACGACCAGCGAGCCAACCTCCCCAAAAGATGACGGCAACAAGCTGGAAAATATTTCGCTAATTTAGTTTTTGTGTGCGCATCGCATCGCATCGATTGAGGGCCGCCGATAGGCAAACAAATTTGCCTAAGCGAGGCGAAAAACTTTACAAAAATAATTAAAAAATCCTGCCCGTTATAGAAAACTGTCAGCGAGCCCAACAGGTTGGCTTCCGCCTTCGAGGTCCGCCGCCTTTTTGTGATTTATATGCCGCTGGAAATGACCCGCTTCCGACGTGAAATATCAGAAAAGGAAAATGCTGTGTACTCGTATATATAGTATAGGAAAAATGGGGGGAAAACGTGGAGAAGGGAATGGCGGCGCACTTGAGAGTTTTAGAAGCGGGTCCTACTCTGCAACTACTAGCCTTACTGTTGCTGTGTTGCTGTTGCGGCTGCTGGTGCTGCTGCTGCTGTGGCACTATTACGGCGGAAACGCAGCGCACCCGGAGCCGGAGGTGGCTGTGTCGAAGCGTCTCCGGTTTCTCCGGCCAGTGCACTGCAATTTAGTTGTCAATTGAATTTACGAGCTCGCTGAATTTATGGCCCCCAAACGAGGTGGGCTCCGTCCTCCGTCCTCTGCCCGCTGGCCGTGCTTTTATCTCAAGTGACACAACTCACGTGAGACCGTGAGCCTGTTGTTGGGCCGTGAGAGAAATCCGGAACCCTTGACCCACCGGCCCAAGAGTCAATCCCGATCCGCGCTATCAATTGACAGCGAGGGCCGTTGCTGGGAGTCAAACCGCAGTAATTTATAGCAGTCAAGGCACGTGAACCGCTCGACCCCTCCGCCGGCCCAACCCCTTTGCAATGTTAATTGTTTGTTTGCTGTTTGTTGTCATTGGCTCTTAAGTGGCGCGGGGCGAGGGGTGGCAAGGACTGACGAGCGCTATAAAACACCCCCTCGGGTGCGCCGTGTGAATATGTTAGCTTTCAGTTTAGAAGAATCGAAAAAAATCAAGAAACCAAATGCAAATTGGAAGGCTCTTTCTAAGCGACTGTCGGATACCTAGTAAAAAATATCAGATAGTGACTAGAAAACTTAACTATTTTCATTTTCCATGACCAGTAATCTTAGGGGTTCTTAGGATATTCAAATATTTTCATTTGAATTCTCATTATTTGTACAGAATACTTCGAGTATAGCCTCCTATATTTTACTAGTTTCTTGGTGCCTAAACTCTTTAAAATATCAAGGATCTTCTTTCAGATATTTAAAGATATAATTAGTATATTTTAGCCAGAGAAATCCATGTTTTTTTAGCGTTCAATGTCACATATCATTCGGAAAGATCAGCATACCCTGTTCCTTCCGTTGAGTAAACGAGCTTGCCACACTCTTCGGCAATTATCTGAGAAAAAGTCAAACGCTGGTAATCGGAGTCGTGCACCCTGCACCGTGCACCCGTGGCACCCTTTTCCGGCACCCCCTTACCAACTAGTTCTACCTTTTTCCACCACCCCGCCACCCCAACACCTTGTCAATCGCGCAATTATTGCGGCCATTGTTCAGATAGACAGCCACGAGGACACCTTCAATATGTTGCTGTGTGAATTTTCCTTGCCCGCTCGTTTGTTGTTCGTGTTTGTAATTTGTTTTTATTACAATTTTCACTTTTTTTCGAGGGTCTAGTTTGATTTGGCGTGCCAGCTTGGTGTTCGGTGAATTCCGGGTTGACATTGTTTCTATTTTTTTGTGGGAAAACTTTGAAAGAGTCATTTAGATCTGGTACCTGCGATAGGTGTACCTGCGGCGGACTAATAGGTGTGAACTATGGGAAAGGCGGGACATAAAGTACATAAAGATATTTCTCAATGTAATACAGGGATACTTCTCCTCTCGATTCTCTAAAATCCACCCATTTCATTCTATAATCACGCACTTAACCCCCTTAGTAGTGCTGGCTCAATAAAAACTTTTTGAGCTGCCAATTTTGGCCTGATTTATGCGCCGCCGTTGCCGCCCATTTGATTAACAAATATTGAACCAGGCTCAGATTCGAGGAGAGAAGAAAAAACGATGTGTGCATTGTGTTTTTATTAATATAACAATACGCATTTTGGCAATAACAAAATGCACAACGTCTATTGCCGAAATTCGCCGCGGGAGAAGTGAGCAATCCTTGCAGGGGGAGCGGTAACGGTTGGGCGAGATATTAAAGACCCGCAAGGAGTCAATGGATCCAGGAGCCGGGGGACATCTTTTCGCCTGTCATGCCTTGCAGGACTGCTCGCTGGCCACGTGCCGCGTCAAAGTCTCCATCGCGTGTTACATCATTCATACGTCATTAATGGCCACGTGTCTGACTTCCAGTTGTTATTGTAGGCAGGGCCATTTCAGTGTTCACTGTTCAGGATTCGCTGTTCGGTGTTCGGTGCTCACTGTTCAGTGTTCAGTGTTCAGTGTTGGGTGTTGCACACGGCCAAGTCGCACAAACATTAGCAGCTCGCCGTTCGGGCCCTGTCTCTGTTTGGGCTTGAGAAAACAAATCGCGGCGCTGATTGCGTTTCTTATTAACTGCCGTGGGTGGTTGGTTGGTTGTCCAGGACAATATGCTGCCTGTCGTGGCTACACTCGGGGAAAATCTCTATATTTTAAAACAACTGAATGTCACATACTAGTACTACCTTTCCACGAGAGAATTGACTTGTCGAAAGTTCTATGGGTTCTATTGATTCCCATAACTATGGTTTTTGTCTTTTAAAACTTTTGAATATAAAGATGAAATGTTTGAGATTATTTTTGTAACTTATGCTGCCTTTGGGGCCATGTTTTTGGCGAGTGTGGGTGTCGTCATGTTTATTCTGACGCTCCGCTGAATGTTTTGGCTGCTCACTCAGAAAACAAATGGACAGGACACCCGTGTCCTGATGCATCGATTGTCCCACTGGGCACACACAGAGATTTGGTGTTTGGTGGAGGGAAAACCAAAGGCAGATATTGACTATGATTCAGATTGAGGCCAATGTTTCGTGGCTGAAAGTCAACCCATGACACACTTGACTTGGGGGCGTGGCCAAGAAAGCAACCGCAGGCCGGTGGGGGCGGAAATGTTACGGCGTCGCCAAATTGCGGAAATCGCACAACAAAAGGAATTAATTTAAAGTTTTTCGCCCGAAAAGCGTGAAAACGAAATTACATAATGAATGCAATTAAAATGTTAAGCCCGGCTAAGACACACAAACACACTAAGCATGGCTAACAAACAAAAACCAAAAAAAAGGCGAGAAAAAAAAGAACGACAGCAGAAAAGCGTATACAAAAAGCTTTTCCTTTTCCCTTGCTTTTGGCAGAGCAAACATTTTGAGCCAAGTGAAACTTGGTTTTCCTCTGGCAGAGAACAGCAAATTGCTATTTAGCCATTTTAGATGCCATTAGCAGTGGCCCCCGCACTGGCAAAAGTTGAGAGGTCATAGTGGTAAATAGGTGCGGAGGGGGCAGGGGGGGCAGAGTCCCTTCCTTCCCGGCTGGTTTATTAAATAACTGCGTGTCAAAGGAACTCGGCAACGCACAACCAACCCACAAACTGGCACACACACATTGCCTTGATAAACTTTTCACTTTGTGCTGCCCCTGGCATGTGTGTGTGGAGTGTGGGAGCGAGGCTGAAAAGCGAAATTTGTTTTTAACTAAAATAAGATCGAGGGCCTGCCAGACGTGCCATAATAGGTCACTCAATTCACAGTTTATTAGCTTTTAAAATATATTACTATGAATTATAGGTTCTGAGATTTGGTTGGATTGTTTGCAGCTCATTTAAAATGTTCCAAAACTCTTTGGTTAATTAATATCTAAAAAATTCCTATCTAGAAAATGTTCTCTAGTTTTTTTAAGATTGGTTTCGACTTCTTTTTTGATTTTAATGGCTTGCAGTTCAGAAAATAACAAATAAAACAAACCAGCCAATTAAAAATACCTCATTTAGGGCCCAGCATTCGGAAGTTTTGAACATATAGTACTGTACATTTTTCAATGTAGAGCATTTAATTAGCATAATTGAGAAAACCAAGAGAACATAAAAAAGCAGGGCCAGCTTTGGCTGTAGCATTGTGTGTGCGAGGAACTACAATTTGTTCGTTGACGCCTATGAATTAGCCCGCTTGCCGCCCACAAGGATATGCAAGGACTAAGCGCTCGCCTCACATGGCCAGCGGCAAAAGGCAGGCAAAAACAATTTCACTGAGGATTCAAAAATTAATTAAGCCGCCCCAAAAGGCAGCTGTGTAAAGATGTGTGTGACTGTGTGGGTGTTTGTGCTGTGCTGGGTCTGTCATTTTCTGTTGCCTGCTTCAAGGCGCAGGGCGAAAGGAGTCGAACGCAAAAGTTGTTAATGGCAGGGCGGGAACGAGGGCGGGGGCAGCGCCACAATTGCACTTGAGCAGCTGCAGCGAAGTTGACGTCGCCGCCAACGCATGTGCACCACCTCCAGCCCCCTGAACCCGTGTCCCAACCCACCTGACCCCACCCACCGTGAAGCAGTCAAAGCCTTTCACAATCAACTATTGTTGATTTCTCCTACTGGAACCCATGCACCGCCAACTTCTCGCGCTTTGTTTTCCGCGAGCCACCACCACCCGTGCCGCGTGGGTGGGCGAGTGGTTGAGTAGGGAGTAGTACGAGGAGTAGGAGTGGGAGTAGGAGTTGAAGGAGGAGGGGCAGGAGGCGGTGTTGTAGGCGAACGACGAAACGGTAATATCCTTGTGTTTGGTGGAAGGAAAAAGGAAGTGGATAATACATCCGTCCTTGTTGCTTCGTGTCACCCACTGAAAAGGCGATGCCACTTCTGGAAGCTCTGCCACGGGAGCTGAGGCAGCAGCAGCAGAGCGGCAGCGGCTGAATCGGAATCGGAATTGGAAACGAGGTGCGGCAGCAGGGGCAGGAGCAGGAGCTGGAGCAGGAGCGAAGGCAGTGGCAGCGGCAGCGGCTGCATTGAGTGGCCCGCAAGCGGGACAGCGCTAGTGTGTCCTGGCGCCAGAGACAGGGACAGAGCGAGCTCCTGTGGCATGTCCTTAGTCAAGTGGAAACGGTAACCTCCTACAAATCGAGACCCAGAGAGAGCGGGCATGCCACTGAGCTACAAGCTAATGGTGGATTTGTTGGAGAACGCTTTTTCGGCAGTCCTGCAGGTGCATTTCGAGGCTTTCGGCGAAAAATTCAGCTCTCGGAACCTCAGTCTCAGCCATTTGCAAAAAGCTCTCTGGGGACCCGCAAAGCTTTCGCCAGGCCACACCCCAGGACACTGCTGATTGGCGGTTGGCCAGCCGAGGGGGTGGCTGCGGATTAAAACCCTAAGTATATCCTGGCAGAAACGCCAGCAGCAGCAGCGACTGCGGCCCAACCAGGCCGGGCCAGACAGATAGATACACACGCCGGGCACACCGAACCACCCACCGGGCAGCCAACCACCAGCCACCCCCACGGCTCGGCCGCACCACCACCACGGCGCAGGGGGTTGGAGGCAGGACGAGGGCAGGATATGCGCGATTTGACGACGGAATGAAATCAATTGTTACGCTGCCGTGCCACAGATCGGACGCAATCCGGTGTCAGTGCTCAAGCCCGATAGTTCAGCTCGTCCTGCTCGATATCCTCGCTCCTCGAGAGCATCCTTTCTTAGCGTCAAGTGATTTACGCGATTTGCCGGGCCTACCCGCAAATACGAGGGCATACAAACAAACACACAAGTTGGCCGAAAACCAAAAAAATACGGGAAAAAAAGAAGAGGAGAATCACGTATACGTGACATATATAAATCAGTTGGACACGCGAACGGCAGGCAGGTCGCAAAAGTGCATTGGAAAGTTCGGGCGGAAGTCGAGGTGTCCGGTAAACGGTAACCGGTTCCGATCGTCACTTTTCCCGTTCCCGTTCCCCTTCCTTTTCCGGTTCCGCCGAGCGTCGCTGCCTCAGTCCGCTGCCTGCTGCCTACTGCCTACTGCCTCAGCCTGCTGCCTGCTGCCTGTTTTTTAAACAAATTCAATTGTGGACACCACTTGGCGACGTCTCCGTCTCCGTGTTATTAGTTTCCGGACTCCGGCGACCAATTTACCGCTTGCCAAAAGGGCGTTCGAACCAAAAAAAAATTGAATATTTCAAAATAAAGGAAACAACAGATACGAGCCGAGGACAAATAGCAATTTGAATTTGAAATTCCGTGGAATCGTTTCTGGGGGAGTGGCACCGAACACAACCCACTCAAACCGAAGGGCAGGCCAAGAACCGCCGGCGGTCACAATGCTGGACATCAAGTCCTCCGCCGATTACTTGTCACGCTCCACGGGCAGCTTCAGCAACTTCTCGATGCTCTTCGCAGGTGAGTGGGCGATGTGTGAGCCGCCAGCCCAAATACGACCGTCGGCCACCTGGAATCCAAGTAATTAGCCCAAGCCTAGCCCTAAGTTTCTGCCGCCGGCGGCCCAAACAACCATCCTTCGATTGGTATCGTTCATTATCGAGGTTTACTGATCGAGTGTTTTCTATCTTTTACAGATTCCTCCTACAAATCCTCGTGGGGCTCCCACAGTTCCACACAATCACAAGGTGAGTTCAAAGCAGTGATCTAAAATATTTTGGTTAAAAGTGTTAAGTGATGGCAATTCTACGAATGCCTACGAATACCTACTTGAAAAGGGGAGCATTTTGGAAAAGTTAGGGAAAGTTTAATCTTAGTTATCCTTATGAATAAATGATTGTACAAACATTACCATGAAATGTTTGTTAAGTTTGTTGGCTGAGGTTTCAAAATGTTTCTTTACTTGATGGGATTCAATGAACAGTTTTTCTCTCTGTTGTAAGATGAAATACTATAATTATGTTTACAAGTTTCCAATAGTTTCATGTTCAACCCTCACCAGTGGTACTCCCTCCATGACAAGCCCCTCCTGATTGCCGTAAATCTCAAAAGAAACAAGACTAATTGGCCAAGTTTTCAATGGCTCCAAATTGCCATAAAATACACTCGAAAACTTCAGCGAGAGCCCCCAAATTATAGGAAATCATGTCTCACAGTTCAGGCACTCAAGAAACCCCAAAACAAATATTAAATATGCAAAACACACGCACTCACATGAAACCAAAAGTGATGGCAGTTCACACGGAGCGGGCGCAGTCAGTCAGGCATGCAAAATTTGTGCCTGATAGATGTGATGAAGCCAAATCAACAAGCCGTCAATAGAATATTGACAGGACAGCAATCGCAGGGGCTGGGGGTTCTGCCTCGAAAGTGCAGATAAAGGGACCGAAAAAGGTGCGCAGGATACGTGTCCTGTGTATTCGTGGGGTTGCTGCAACTCATTGATTGGGCACCGAAGCGCGTCGAGAGGGGTTAAGCGTTATTAGGCTAGTTATGCCACGCACTAATTGAAATTATATTGTCCCTTGACACCCACACCCACTCCACAGCCCGCCTCGAGCGTTTTAAATCCGAGCAAACCCGAAATATTTTTCACACAGACAAAATTTCAGCTTGGCTGAGCGCATTTAGCTGCTGGCCATTGATGGCATCAAATTTGTGCACAGCTAAAGTTTTGTGTTCAACTCCAGCGGCGGCCTGCAGCGCCCACCCACCCGCTCAGGCACCGCAACAAGGACAACAAGGACACCCCGGCGGCCCCTTTAGGCGGTTGCTGTTGCAATCGGTCGCCTTTTGTGCTCTTCGCAGTTGAGTGGCCACGCAGAGCGCAAAACCAAAAAATGTCATATGAAAAGTTGGTTGTTCGGTTGTTGCTGCTTTTCCAGCACAATAAGTGACAACGAAAACAACAGCGGGCGGTGCAAGTACCACCCAGTGGTGTCCTGTGTTCTAGGATACACTCTGCAAAAAGTATTTCTAATATAGATTCTAGGAAATTCGATTTAAGATCAGAGAAGAACAGAGATTGCTCTATTTAGGTTTCAAGTTTTACTAAAGGACTTACATATCCTTTATGAGCTCTATAAAAATCGTGTTTTGGCTAGGGCAACGATATTTTTTTCCGAGTGTTTATCCCTAGGCCTGCGGCTTTAATTTCACTCGAGTATGAAGCGTGAAGTTTGCCACACAACTTGAACGCGCCGAGATTGTAAATTGAATTGCCAGCGGCATTGTTTTCGCTCTTTGCAATCATATTCCATTACGGGCGAGCCAAGAGATCCTGCGATGCTCATGTCACAGTTGTCCCACGCGGAATGCCTTCGGGCATCCAGAGTCATTCGTTCATTCATTCATTCCACGGGCTCTTTGATGACAACGCCGAGATAATGTTTGTGTTGCGGTTGAGTTGTGATTGCCTTTGATTGTTCAACTGAGAGTGTTAACAGACAGGGCCGACAGGTCTATTTAACAATTTGAATGTACAATATTTTAACGCACTTGCAAATGCCATCTCGTTCGTTTCAGGCTACAGCTCCAACGCCTTGAGCATCAAACATGATCCGCACTCGCAACTACGGCAACCTGGTAAGTGTGAATTGTCTGCATAGTTTTACCCATGTTTTAGGGTCTCACTGACTTTGCATTTCCACAAAACATTGCATACATTGTAATATATCGCCGGTATACCACTGGGATTTAAATATGTTATAAACAAACGAATGAAATGAAACTCTAGCATCCATTAAAATTGTCAAGTGCGGATGCTTCAGCCCACGTGCCGCTTTGTTCAGCCTAAAAACCAACATAAACATTCGCCAGAAAACCTGGAAAGGTACAATCGCAGAATTCGAAACGAATGCTGTTGGCCGACACTAATAAATAAAGTTTCGGGCATTATTGTATCGAGTGGACGATTGCCAGTGCCACTCGAGTCTGGGTTGTGAGTCCTTTTTTTGTTGTCGTCGTCGACGTCGTCCTTCTACCCTCCTCGAGCTTTAAAAATTCGTTTCGAATGTGCGGCCAAGTGCCTGCTGGTTGGAGAGCGAAACTGAAACCGAAACAGCATCAGCATCAGCATCAGAAATCGAGCAAATACTGTCGCAGGACCAAACCTTAAATACGCCACTTGAGCAATGGAAATGGTAATGGAAACAAAAGTGCCGAGCGCTGGAATTGAAGCGTAATGGAAACAATTGAAACACCATAAAGGATTCTCAATTAGAGAGCGACCGGGGTGGGGCTTCAAAACCCAGACACACTTGGCTGGGCTGGGCTTGGCTTTTGTTGCTGTCAAATTTGACGGCCGTGGTTGAAAAAGACGCGTGCCAGTTACGTGGAACGAGGGGCACTTTTTTTCGGGGCATTAAAGCCGAGGAGGGAGCAAAGCTGCGGGCCAAGAAACTGTTGGCAAAACAATGGCCATTACACAGGACTTAGAGAACAAAAAAGTCCGAGACAAGGAGCGGCGGAGAGCTTGGGGCTAGATGATGCGAATTACGGACAATTGCATTGTATGTCTGGTCGTGGTCTCGCTGCAATCAGAGTAACCTTTATTTTAGGTCCAATGTTTCACCACGTCCACACACTCGCCTACGGCAGAGGTCAAGATATTAGGAAAGCAATGTGCAACATATTTTGGTAGTTAAGGTTATACCCATGCTAAAAGTATAGCACTGTTTAGAAAAGTCCCCTAAAATCATAGCCTAATGTATTTTATCATAATAGTCATCCAAGCTATTAGTTTGTGAAGGGAAAGATCCAGTCAACTTGATAGTTTCTATGAAGAATTTGTATAAATTTAATATTTATGGCCTTCTGCAAAAACATCCCCTTTGATCCTATACACGCCGTTTGAATTCTTCACATAATAAAATGTAATAATTCTTGCCTAAACAACATAAGATTTCCTAAAAAGGCAGCAGAGGTTTTACGAAACTCAATTTTGGGAATACTTATTGTAACCCACCTAGTTGTGGGCGAAAAATGCCCACCCAAAGCTTTTGATGTGTGGTCTTAGCGCTATTATTTTGTCCGCATCTGTGAATAAAGGCCCACAAAGCTGGGCCATTGCAGCGAGCAGGAAACGCGCACCGGATAATAAGTGAAATGGATATTTCGAGTGTGAGCTTGTGTGTGGAAGGATGTGGGAGAGTGCGAGTGCACTCGACAAATGCGCACAAATGAAGCATCTGCATATAGTATAAAAACATATATATACACACGTATAACTCAGCACAAACAACAAATTCTATGTTTGCCAGAGTTTTGTGGAAATGCATTTCATTTCGTCAACGGAAACTAAAACTTGCCTTTATGCCGGGTATTTTCTATAAGCGAGAATGCCCGCGGCCCCTTCATTAAGATATTTGCATAAAGGACCCCGCTACTAATGCCACGCTTTCCATTTCCATTTCCACCTCCATCGCCACTTCAATTTTCATTTCCATTTCCACCCTCTCTCCACAGATCCATATCAAATGTTCGGACCCACCAGCAGCAGACTGGCCAGCTCAGGTGAGTGTAAATCGGAATCACAAAAGCATAAAGATGCAGGTGCCGCGATTGTATCCCGATTGCCACGTGACTAAGCTCCGGCCGCCGCGCCCTGTGAGCCTTCGACCCCACGAAACACTTGGCAGGGCATGCATTTCATTATCATATCAATTTCTGGCCGAGATTCGACTTAGTCACTGCCTCCGCTGCCGGCGGGCGACCCTAACAAATTAACCCATTGCATGCGAGTTTAACCCTTTCCTTTCCCTGGTCACTTTCGGGGTGCAGTTTTCTAATTTATGCGAAAGGTGTTTTTTCCCAAATTTATTGCACCACGGCAATACACCACTCGGACGTGTGTGTGTGTGTGTGTGTGTGTGCGGGGCGTGTCCTGGCAATTGTTTTTTCGCCTTTTTCGCAGCTCTGACTTTTTGTTTCGTTTACTCCGTTCATTCATTTCGGGCTGGGAATTGTCTGTTTTCTGGGCACGCGCCCTACCGCCGCCAACCCGGTGGAAATCCATTAAAAAAGAGTTGCGATTCGGGAGAAGGCGCCGTCAAAGGGTTTTTGGCAGTGGGCGTATCCACCTTTATGAATGTGATAAATTGGTGACTGGATTCGCTGGCCTTTTTCTCACACATTTCCTACGAGATGACCATGAGAAAAAGTGTTGAAACAGGAGGAACATTAACTTAAATGATTGCACTATTTATAAACAATTTCATAGATGGTCTCTAGCAGTTGGATATCAAAGATAACAGTGCCTATTCAGTTAAATTAATTGAGCATAAGGGGTTATTAAATACTAGTTGGTGCTTAATTTGTGTTGGAAATTTATATTTGAATCAACTCTCCACGGTTTTAACATGTATTTGGCATTGGTTTCTTTTGTATTTACTATTTAAACACTTTTGACCCCTAGGGTAAATGCTTTATTTTACCTTTTTAAACTAATTCTTTATTGGTTTGCAACATTTTCGATAATATTTTCATAGTCTGACTTCTTTAAATCACCTTAAATCGTCGGGTTCCCTTTTTAGCAAGCACTCGCAAAGACAACTTCAAAATGGTGTTCATTGCCTCTGACCCTTGCCGTGCAAAATCAATAATTCCCATTGATCCTGCGCTGGGGGCAAGCTTTTGACGCCGCCATTACGGTGGCCAGAGCTCCACCCACTGCCGCCCACCACGGCCCCGGTATCCTGGCCAGGGCTCACCCTCCACGCTCCAACCGAAAACATGGCGCTCGAGCGGAATTAGCATAAAAACCCAGACGCCCAACATTTTCCGGCGCGACATTTACACGAATCGAGTCGCTCGCTCTCTGTTGCCCTGATTGTTTCCCGGCGTCCGTCTCTTTCGTTTGTTTGTTGTGCGGTTTAGGCCGTTGCCAGGAGTTGGCAGGATTCAGCAGGAGCTGGCAGCCAGCTAGGCTAAACTTCAACTTGAAGTCGGACGCGAAAGCTCACTGAAAGACACCGCAGGCCGGGCCCCAAACCCCATACATAGCTACTCGTATGTGGTACCCGTATATGCTGCGCTTTCGCTTTTTGGGTGGCAAAAATGCTGTTTTTGATTAATTATGGCTTCCTCTCGACACGGAACCGCTTTGTTAGCCAGGTCCGGCGGACTGACCGGCACACTTGACATGCCACACTCATTTGCATTTGCATACATTCTGTGTGGCAACCAGGCAGCTGCAAGTTGCATGCCGGCCGCAAAAGTGATAAAAAAAACGGGAAACACGAGATCGCACAAGTTAGTGGCGGCATAATTTAATAAGCCACGACCCAACCGGGTTTCTTAATTACGATAAAAATGAATAAAGTAAGCAGACAGGAAAAAATTCGTGTCAGTGCAGCCTCACATCAAAGAGCTGGTCTTGCTAATTCCTTCCGGTTTTAGGGCCTTGTTATTTATAAAAGTTGAAGGCTTAAATGGTGACGCTCCCCAAACTGCAGTTACCACTTTACGGACATGAGGCTTGGGAATTTTTCTAGGAAAGATCGGGCATATTTGTTTTTGAACTACCCAAGAGACAGCTCACGAAATAGTAGAAATTTGCTTTTTAAACTCAGTCGGAAAGAGACTGATTATAGTTTGGTTTTAGGGGGAAAATCTAGGGGTTCATACGGACGGACGGATGGACGGACAGACGGACATGGCTAGATCGACTCGTCTGTTAAAACTAATCAAGAATATTTATACCTTATGGAGTCGGAAAAGCTTCTTTTTAAGAACCGTGCATAAAAATAACCCAAAAATCTAGTTGTTTTGAATGCTTAAAATTAATGGATAATACTTATTTTCCACACAAAGGGTTTTAACGCTTTGGTGGCCACCAACTATTCTGTTTTTTCTTGGCTTTTGTTGCCAGTTAATAGCGTGTCAATTGGCCGCCCTTACACGCCCTTTTTACACCGTCCCGGTGTCTTCGACAATTATCATTCATCATCATCATCGTCAGCGCTCGGCAGTCGTGTTGGCACTTAGCACATTCACTTGGCCATGATTTGCAATTAACGCAATATTCATGACGCTCTCACACATGAGCAGTCAGTCAGCTAGCGAGTCCTAAGCCGCCACCACCAGCACCACACACAAAAAGCCGTTCAAGGCGTTTTCCCTTTTTCCCAGCCAAGCAACCCCCGTTGGGTCCTTTTTTTACGCATTTTGTCTGACAGCAAACAGAGAGAAAGGAGCGATTGTGTTCGCTTTATTCGTCCTCGGGCTTCCACGGCCTAATTGCCAAATGATTAAGCGATTTATGATGTCTGCATCGAATGCGTAGCGAATCCAGCGCACAATATACAATCATAATTCTGTAAATGTTTTCGCACGCACAAAGGAATATACATTCGAAACAGGAAGGGGGAAGGAATTTTGGGTTTTATTTTTGGGGGAGTGTGTGGAAGACAAAAAGTCAAAGTTCAAACTATAGCAAAGTGCGGGATTACAAAGGAAATACATTTGTTGCCTTGATGGTTTATTGTTTGAAATTATTTAAAATCTTTTTTTTTTTTGAGGCAACCGAATGTGACTTGGCAGTGAAAGTGGCAACCGGAATGTATATCTCTTTCGATGCTTTTCGGGGCAGCCCAGCTCCATTACACTTACATGCAATGCTATTTCCGTTGCGCTACACTTCTCTTACAATAATTTGAGGCAAGCGTCATAGATTACCCGCCGGCTCAGTTATTTATTGTGGGGGAACCCCCCCTGTTATGTATGGATGTAGTTTTTCAGCCAGAACCTACCAGGGAGTCACTGGATTCCCTGGCCAAGAGGCCTCGGCACAGGAAATGCTTTATGGGGCCATTGCATGCCACAAAATGCTTACATTTTGGCCACATCCCCGCAGCCGTAGTTAATTTAAGCCCGAAACGCCAAAAGGATATGCTCTTTTGATGGACATTTAGCCAAAGCCAAAAATACCCAATACCCCCACTAAATGACTCTATACACAGGAATCACAGAGCCCATTTCTCATTTCTCCCCACGGACGGCCCTCCTCTAATTTATGTATGTTTTCTGATTCCCATTTCTCCTTTCTCCTCCGCCAGGCTCGGGCCAGATCCAACTGTGGCAGTTCCTGCTCGAGCTGCTCTCGGACTCCAACAACGCCAGCTGCATCACCTGGGAAGGTACCAACGGGGAGTTCAAGCTCACGGATCCCGACGAGGTTGCCCGCCGGTGGGGCGAGCGGAAGTCCAAGCCCAACATGAACTACGACAAGCTCAGTCGGGCCTTGAGGTGAGTGTTTTGCACAATTTTGCTATTTGAAATATACGTATAATATTTCAGTTTAGTGGTAAATAAAAGTTTTAAGTTCAATTCACTTAAATTAGGTCTTATGTTGCAACTGAAATATATGATTTTAAACATGGGATCATCAAAGAAATCAAAGAAAATAACAAGGCTACAACTATAGATCATTTACATTCGTTACATTTTTCGATAAATTTAGGTTTGGTTTGCCAATCACTGACAATCACTAAATCTTATAAACCAATAGCAAACGTATAAAATAGGTGCCTTTATGCTCAAAATATCTTATTCATTTGAAATCTATCAGAGCAATCGATTTGCTAAGCCAAAATCACAACAAATGTAGTGAGATCTCGACATATTTTCGCCGTCAGCTCGGTGGGGGGTGGTTTTCCGTGTGCACTCGAGTATTTCCCAATTAGCAGATATCTGTGCAGCATCATCAAAATGCGAGCATGTGGGCAATTTGCTGTTCGTGGCTCATCATCAGTAAATGATTTGTCCCTGCACTGATTAGCCGCTTTGATGGCAAAACACCCAGAAAATCGCCCAAAAAATATACGAGTAAGTGCCCCAAAACAACTGAATAACAAAGCTAATCCACTGACCAAGATTCGGTCCACTCGATTGTGTTGTTTGCGTTTTGGAGGAGGCGGGCGAGGGCGTGGCCGGGTGGACACAGGGACAGAAATTCAATCATAAATTGCTCTCTTGCGCCGAACGAGGGAATGTAATCAAAAATCCAATAAATTCGAAATCTAATTGCACTGAAAGGTAATTCGATTTCCAAAGCCAAAACTATATATCCCCGAATTGGACGGCAGCATATGCGCAAACTACAATGTTTGTGCAACGGTCAATTTGCTGAACAAACATGGCCAGGACCTAATCCTCTGCTGCTGGCAGGCGACGAACCCTTTTAGCCCGTTTAGCTCCTTGAAACTGTCACTTGCAATCAGAGTGGAGGCATCGAAACGAGTGCCAATGATGCGAATTCAAGTGGAAAAGTCCTGCCAGCCAATTTGCAACATGCCCCGCTCGCATGTAAATAAAATGTAAAAAGTCTAGAAAAAATCACCCACACATCAGCCAACACTTCCTTCATGACAATGAGGCGGGCGAAAAAAAAAAAAAAAATGGGAAAAATCCTTTTTGATGTGCAGGAAGCCTCAACATGTCTGTTCTTTTTGCACATTTCAACTCAATTGAACACAAGAGACATCATCGCCGTTGGCTTTCATGTTTGCACAGAAATGCGAGCGCAGCAACTGGCGAGCGGGTGAGGGGTTGCGGGGTTGCGGGGGTGTGCGAATTAACACTCAGCCTCAATCTCCAGGACACCCACAGCAAGGACAAGTGCTTTAATGCTTCATTTGACATGTTTATTCACAGCCAGCTGGCCTTTTGTCGGCCCGGCCAATCCTCGAAATGGGTTTACTTTAATCCTTTTCTTTCTCCAACCGTGCTCCATGCATCGCTCCTTCCGCGCTGATTGAGCTCCTTTGTCCTTGGCCTGGCCAGTTGTCCTCCCCGCCCATTGATTGGCTTTGATTGTCTGTGCAAAGAACAGTAGCAGTGGCTTTCACGGCCCTCCTTCCCCTCGTCGCTGTCAATTCACCGTGCAGCCCGGCCTTTTGTTTTTGCTGATTTTAATTTATGGCCGTAATTGGCATAATTTATGGACGCGACAAAAAATCAAAGAGAAAGACCTCAACGCTGCACGCATTATGCCAATTTGCATTGATGCATTCAAATGTTTGCTCTGGCTCGTCGACCGTTCTTTGTAATTTATTTGCGCGTTTTTTGTTGCTTTTTAATTCACTTGTCGAGCGGAAGTTGTGTGGACATTTTAAAGCGTAACAATAAGCGAACAATTTGCCGGGGCGAGAGGATGTTTATTTCGAAGCACTAAAGCCAAAAATGCGCAACCTCCCATGTTCTTAATGAGAAGAAATCGCTGCTAACCCCTCGAATGTAAACAAGTTTGGGCTCGCATTTCTTGGCCGTCTGCCCGCCCACGAAATCTAACCCTCGTCGCCAATTTCTATTTGACTTTGGCACAAGGCGTTGCCATTTAATTGCCCGGAGTCGGGAGACCGAGCTTGGTGCCAGGGGAGCGGCACTAAAATCGCTTAATGTCAGCAAAATTAACTTAAAACGCATAAAGCGAGCATTATTTTGTAATTATTTATTGTCCATCTGGCCGACTGAGGGGGAAGATCTCAGCTTTTGTTTGAGTTTCTCACAGATCACAGCAATGGCTTTGGGGTTGATGGCCAGTGGCCAAAAAGGGGATTTTCCGATTCCATAATTGTTACACAATGTGTAGGAACACCATGACTAAGATTTATTATTAGGACAGCTATGAAATTAACCGGCTTGCTGACAAAAACAGGATCGTATCGCCCATAATAAATGGCCTTTTCAATCCAACTTTCTGGCTTTTTCTTGCAGGTACTACTACGACAAGAACATAATGACCAAGGTGCACGGCAAGCGGTATGCGTACAAGTTCGACTTCCAAGGCCTGGCCGCTGCCACTCAGCCGGCAGCCAGCGATCCCACCTACAAGTACCAGAGCGACTTGTTCATGACACCATATCACCACAGCGCCAAGCTCAGCTCGTTCATGAGCCCGCATCACGGCATGACCTCATCGTCAGGTAAGCACTAGCACAGGCACCAGCACCAGCACGCGTCGCCTCCAAATCCATTTCCACCTCCAAACATCCATTTTCGGGGTGAAGTCTGGTTTCTATAGTTCAGCTGTCAGCGCGGGCATGAGAAATATGCGAGAAATATGCTAAACTGTATGGAAATATTCAAAATTAGCGCAAAATACCTTTCAATTAATATTTGATTCATCTTTAAATTAGTGGGACAACATGTTTAAAGAGCTGTGCATTTTAGTTGGTGTCAAGTGGCTCATAATGTTTCCATTTTTATCAAAGTTATTTAACGGAGTGAAACTTTAGGTAATAGTTAAAAACTAATATATTAAGGGTTAATAAAAATAACGCCAAATGTATCTAAATTTCAATACTCAAAAGATCTGGTAAATATTTAACTTAAACGCCCTGGAACTACCAGAAAACTAGGGCTATATTTGAAGTGATATTTTCGCACTCAATTAATTTAATAATCACCAGTGTTTGGCTTAATATTTTAGCATAGAAATTTAGTTTTTGGTCATGGGATTACCAAGGTTTAGTAGGTTTACTTAAATTTCTCGTATATAAATACCTAAGCCCAACTTTCCTTTCGTTTTTCCGCAGCTTCCATATTCCCGTCGGCCGCTTCGTGGGGCAACTGGGGCAGTCCGGCCACCAATCTGTATCAGCCGCACTCGATGGGCCACGTCACCCCCTCCCACGTGGCGCCCCACCTCAGCAGCTATCCCCACTACGCATGACCATCATCGTCCGGTGGTGCCTTCTAATATGAGAGCAACGCCATCGCCAGTGCCTCAGGCGGGGGTGCTGGCGGTGGTGGCAGTGCCTCCACGGGCGTGGGCATCGGCGGCGGTGGAGGAGGAGGAGGAGGAGCGGGTGGAGGCACCACGGCCACAGGAGTGGGCTCCACCTCCAGCAGCACAACAACCAGCAGTGGCGGTGGAACAGGTGGCAGTGCCTCGGCCGGCGGCATGAGCGGTTTCGGAGGGAATGCGAACCTGAATGGCTCCCATGTGTCGTCCAGCAGCGCGGGAGGCGGGGCTGCGGTGAGCAACAACCTGAACATTGCCACGGCCACTTTGACGGCGGCCCCGGCACACGCCAGTGCCGCCGGATTTGGAGCCATTGGCGGGCTCAGCGTGGCCGGAATGGGCGTGGGCGTGGGTGTCGGAGTGGGCGTTGGGGTGGGTGGTGGCAACTCGACGCTCAACTCGCTGGTGGTGGGCAACCGGCTGATGAACAGCAGCCTGCCCACGCTGCTCAAATGATGCCACTTGGAGAAGTTCGGGCTGACGATGGGCGCGGGGCCGTCACCGCCGGCCGCCACGCCCGCCGCCTCCGTGTCCGTTGGCCTGGACAACATACCGCCGGCGTACCACCACCACCACCACCACCATGTGTCCGGCCATGCCGCCGGACTGCCCGCCGCCAACTACGGCGCCAACGAGCGGGCCCTGTACGATTATCTGGACATGAAGAGCGGCGAGCAGGCCACCTTTTTACTCTAGAAACACGAAGAATACTTGTAACCAGAACCACCAGAAATGATCCAACAAAAAACACAAAACAAAAGTCGAAACTTAGAGCAAGCGGCAAGAGTAATTGCAGAGGATTTTATTCGTAGGTACTTAGCGAATGGTAAAAACTAAACCCCCCAAAGCCCCCAAAAAGAACCCCAAAAAACCAAATCAAGAATTCAACCCCCAAGGTAAATATTTTACGAGAGTGCGAGTGCGATTAGGAAGTGAGTGAGTGCATGTGCGTCGTTGTTGCTTTAGGGTTAATAAAAGTAAAACCAACTTTCCACTAATATACTATTAAGAATACAAAGAACAGCCCGGTAGTTGGCAAAACAAAAATCTCAGTGTTTTTAGATTCAAAAAATACGAAAAAAAAACTAGATCTTCTTCCCCCGATTCACACACAACTTCAATGATAGTTCTAGACATTTCCAATTGTTGTTAGCATTTTGTGTGTGCGTGTTAAGCATTTGTAAATAGCCAAAGTAAGAATATCATCATAAAGTTTAGCACCCCCAAAACCAAAAAAACCGAAAGATGAGTGTCTAAGCGTAGAGGCGTATTTGCCACATTTTCGCTTCAATTTACGATTTGTAAATACGTATTTGCCTAAATGTAAAAATGTTTAGAATCCAGCGGTGTATCTTAGACGTGTTTCCTCCGAATTCACGTATGAATTTTTCAAACCTTTTCAGTTCCACTTTCGTTTGAGATGGTTGACTGTGATAGTTGATTGTACAGTTAAAACTCTTGCATATTTTTTAACAAAACAAATAAAAAAGAAAACCAAACAAAACGAAACCAAATTGCAAACGAATAAATATTTAAATAAATTACGAGTACATATTAACCCAAACAAACCTAGACATACTCTATATATTGTATTTGTGTGTAAAAAAGGCAACTTTTTAAATTGTAAGTCAAAGTTTAACTATACAAATACGAGGCATATTTATATAAATACATAAATTTAAATGTGTATAACTACTTCAATGCGTGTGTGTACTAAATCGAAATCGAAAATACCGCGCGCAAGCGAACTAATCGTTAACGATCTAAGTGTATACAATTTTTAAATTCTGAATGTAAGCTCTAAAAGCGAATATAAACCAAAAACCGAAAACCAAAAACCAAAAACCAAAAACCGAAAAGAAGTACATCAGCAATGCCCACACACCGAAACCCTCTAAGAATTTAGTTAATTTAAGGCAAACAACTTTCAACAAAATAAAAGACCCAATTCAAAACAGAGTCGGATTCCTATCTGTTACACCTTGTTCTATTATGTTCTTTATTCGAAAGTTAACAACATTTTTATGTACAGCAAAGAGGGTAGAGGGGTTAGGGGGGGTAGAGGACTGGCTCTCACTCCGGCTGATTGAACCACTTGAACTCGTAGTGCTTCAGTGAGTTCTCCTGGGGCAGGGCGCCGGCCTTGGCGTCCAGCTTGCGCCAACTGATGTGCGGCTGGAAGCCGAACTCGTTGGCAATGTACTCGACCGTGCGCTCCACGGCATCGTCGCCGATGGCGAAGTAGCTGCCCTGCTTGTCCCCGTTGCGGCCGCCGGTCTCCTCGTGCCCGTTGTAGTCCAGCACGTACTTGAACTTGTACAGGTCGCCCAGGGCACTGGCTGCACTTCCGCCGGAAGCGCCGGCCCGGCTGATGGTTCCGCTCACAGTGCTGCCCTTTTGCGGGAATCCGCCTGCTCCGCTAGCACCTGAGGAGCCAAGAGTACTTCCCCGCGATCCACCGAAGGATCCTGCACCGGAAACGCCTCCCGCCTTGCCGCCAGCTGATGATCCGACTCCGCCAAATCCTCCGGCAACTCCTCCGCCTACTCCTCCGCCTACTCCTCCGCCTACTCCTCCGCCAACTCCTTTGCCTACTGCTCCAGCACTTCCTCCAAGTCCGCCGGCACCGCTTCCGCCGAGTCCGCCGAGTCCGCCGGCACCGCCGGCACCGCTTCCGCCGAGCTTGTTGGCTGTTTGGGGATATAGTCAATACAAATTGTTACTTCCGCTTCCGGTCAATTCACTTACGGTTTGCACTTCCGGTTGGTGACTTAGCTGCCACTCCGAACACTCCGGTCGCGGTTGGTGAACCTAATAAGGGTAATTCAAGGGTAATTTAGCGAGTGTGCAAACCAATTCCCCGGAATTGTAATAGTTCAGCCGCCCAACGCTAGGGGCGTTGTTTTTGCTTATTTAAGGAGGTTTTTTAAATATGTGTTTTTAAGGAACAAAGTAACAAAAAAATAAAAAATTTGAAGGTTACATTGCAAACTGACAATCTAAAAATTAACATAAGTCATGAACAGCAATATAAATATATCAGCAAGGTACATTTTTAGCAAGTTTCTTTGTGCTTAAGTTAGTTTGAAATTTAATTATATAAATTTAAGGTATCAAAGCAATATCAACCCCAAATATATAATTTTGCAAAGTTCTGTAGCTGTGAGAGTTATTGATTAAGAAGTTATAAAAGGCAATCAGTTCAAATAACTTCCCTAAAATTTAAATAAATTATGAATTCCACATGCTGTGGTTAAGCTAAAGTTGCTTGATTTATAGCCCCGACTTTTGGCTTACTCGAAAGTGGTGTTTGATCTGTGTGCAGTGTTCGTGTTGGTGTGTATGTCTGGGTGTTGGGTGCGCCTCCGAAGTGTGATGCCTTTGTCGAGGACGAAACCCTCTTGGCGGACTTAACTCCGCCGGATCCATGGCCAAATCCAACGCCCGGATACACGGGACTTCCGCTTCCCACGGCAAAGATCTTCACGTCGCTTGCCGGCACCGTGGCCGGCGCAACTAGCGGCAGATTGGACAAACTTGGCAACGGAGATGACCCTACGCCGGAGGAGTACACTCCCGGCTTGGGGAAGTCGGCCCGGTTTAGTTGCGTGTTCAGGGGGCCATAGGTCGTTGTGGCTTTGGTGGTCACGCCCACATTGTAGTCCACCTTGCGGCTGGCGCTCGGGGAGTGCGAGCTCTGGGTCTGGGTACTCACGTGCCCGGTCACCGCCTGCTTGGCGGTCGTGAACGTGGTCATGGCCACATCGAGACCGTACTCGATCTGCTTCTGAGACGCTCCATTCGTGTTGGGGTTCGTGTAGGTGCTGTGGTGTGTCACCGTCAGGGGGGTGCCCTGGGGCAGGCCCAGAACGGCCTTGGCGATGGAGCTGCGGAACGGCAGCTCCACATTTACGCCACGATCCTTACCTGTTCCGGCCGGGCCCAACGGCTGCGACAGCGTGCGAATCTCCGTTTTGCCCGTGCCCGTGCTGGGAGTCTTCTTCAGGAAGCAACCGGCACATCCCTCCGTGTTGAAGTTGTACTTGGGTGGAGTGGCTGCCACGGGCAGCGCTTTGGGGGTGGTGGTGGCAACAGGAACGCTTTCTAGAGGATACAAAATTTGATAGAGTTTCTAGGTTGTTAGCGAAGGGATAGAACCTCCGATATTGCAAGAATCTCAAACTATCGCCTAAATATTTTTGTACTTTTATGCGATTTTAATTTCCTGGGTTTACCGTCAGCAAAACTAAGACCCAAACTTATTAATCTTCTAAAGAGATTAATATTCATAGCTGGTGACATTAATCCATGATATATAGACTCACTTGTGGAGACGGGTCCTGCGTAGGGGTAGCTCTTCATGGAGATAATGCGGAACCTGCCCTCCTCGTCGGTGGCATAGACCGTCACATGATAAATTCCATCGGCGGTGATGAACCCAAACTCGCCCATAACAATGCCGCGTTCATCTGCAAAGCGGGAAACGAGATGAGCCGATGTTGGACAAACAATTTAATGTGTATTCCGAATATGAATGCGAATTGTGCGGCGATTTGTGGTTTTTAATGCGTTCATAACCTGCCCCGCCAGGCCCATAAAGATTAAGATCTAATAAACTGTATCGATAATGGGCGCTCATAATTTGCGAGCTGGTTTCGGGTGGCTAAAAAAAACCGTGCTGAAGGCAGAGCAGCTGCCTACGCATGAAACATTCCTATGCTGAATAAAATGCCTCAAAATGTCATAAAAAAGAGGTGCAAATCTCGCCGGAGCATCCTGTCCGGAGCCACCCACCCACTCGATTGCGTCCAGAAATCGAAAATCTGGATTTGTGGCCTTTTGTCTGCGTAGAACAGGTTTCCTTGTTACGGGCCAACAAGTTTTAACGGTTTGCTTGTTTGTTTTATGTTTAATTTGGCTGCGATATGGCTGCGTGACACTTTCGCATTTGTCACGATTGTGGGATTTAATTGATATTTATTCTTTTGTCGTGACAAATTTCCGCCTTAATTGCTCATTGAGCTGCCTCAAATAATAGAAACTATTAAAAAGGTATCTGTTTCAATTTGGTAAACCTTTTCGTCTTGGTCATAAAACCGGAGGAGACTCGTAAAAACGGAACAATAAAATTAGCAAACATTTTTATGATTGTTATAAAAACAGGTGCATACACTAGGAATATGCTAAATGCAAACCGATATTCTATTTTGCCCCGATGATCTCATGCCCTGCAAACTAGGCTCTAAAAAATGCTCTAGTTGAAAGGCTTTTGAAATTGCTGTTGAAATTGCCTGAACTTCGCATGTGGAAGTGATTGAGGCGATTGCTCTGCCGGGATGACGTTAATTCCGCCTGCTTGGACTTAATAAATCCAGTTTAATTATTTGTAGGACAAACAAATAAATGTTGCTTGGCATGCACAACAAGTTCCTGAACTTTAGTGCGGATCAGATCAGTTGAAATATGAACAAAATGCCGAATTGTGGCCTCAACTCTGGCATTTCATATGCCAGAATTATACTTATAAATATTGAAATTTGGCTGTTCTCTTTTGGAATTAGCATCGAAGCCAGAGCTGAAGAAAGAAAAACCATAAATAAGGCAGCGCTTGCGTATGGAAGCGAACGACTGCCACATGTTATGCAAATCCAAAGGCGAATCGTTTTCGGTTTCGATTTTTCTGAAAACTTTATCGCCGCCTGTAGCATGGAAATTAAAAATCATAACGACCCCGCGCCAACAATGGACCCCCGCCTGGGATTCCTCCACAAAAAGATTCGCTATGATGATGAGCCCGCGTCGGGGTTGGTATTTCAATTGCTGGCGTTGACCTGTCGCTCAGGCAGGTGCAGCGATCGAGTGTGTGTGTTGTCCGGCGGCATTGCATCAACCAATTGGAGGCACAAAAGTCAAAAGTTATTGCCTTTTTTTGGTAGGCATTAACCTGTTGCCGGAGGTGGTGCAGCGGTGCAGTGGTGCATTGGTGCATGGGTGCATCGATGCAGCTGTCTAACGATGTAGCAGATGACGCATCTCTATTTACATATTTCGGTTTTGGTGTCAATAAATTAACGCACAGTAGCCGCAACCGCGGCCGCAGCAGATATGCTAATGGTTTAATTAGCGTCATTAGTCGACAAGCAGATCTCTCACCTCTTTGCTCCGCTCGGTGCTGCTGCTCGTCGATGGTGAAGCCGAACTTGTAAGGACGCACGGTGGTCACGGCGGCTCCCAGGATCTGGCACACACCCAGCACCAGCAGCTTCAGAAAGGGAAACACCACATAAACATATAGATACAGGGACATACACTCTGGCATGCAACTCAAGCCAAGCATCATCACTTACAGCACAAACGATTGCCACCGATTTTGGGCTCATTTTATCGGCTTAATTTGTATTTAAATTGGTCACAAATTTATTTTATTTTCACGCCTCTACTCTATTGA
This sequence comes from Drosophila ironensis, assembly GCA_021223825.1. NCBI lineage: Eukaryota > Metazoa > Arthropoda > Insecta > Diptera > Drosophilidae > Drosophila > Drosophila ironensis. Next base: position 244,319 of record JAJJHQ010002270.1, read on the forward strand.
TTTCAAATGCTTGGGATCACACGAAAAACCATAAATAATCGGGCATTTATATTATAATAAAAATATATATGGCTGGCTGAATTAAGTATCTGAATTTCGAACGGACGGAACGGCGCGTTTCTCACGGCGAGACTTTTCGTTTCGGAGCAAGCGCCTCGGCATGAAACACTCCCCACGATGTTCGGCAGTGAATTGACAATGTTGATAATATTAGGTAAACATTATAAAACATTAGAAGCGGACGCGGACCTGCCGCCACCCAGGTGTGTGTGCGTATCTGAGAGTTCTCTGCACATGTGTATCTCGGTGCCTGTGCCTCTGTGTGCCTGAGTATCTTTGTGTCCGTGTGTCTGCGACCGCTTCGCTGGAGATGATGCTGAATCTGAAGCTGGTAGCATTGGCCAGAACGGCACCAGCATCACACCTCTTGAGGGGGCAGCAGCCAAGCCTGTCCTCATAAGTTTGAATTTCATGCACTCTGCATGGTTATTTATTTGATTATTTAAACTGCTTGTCAGCTAGTTCAAAATTATAATTAGAATCCACGGAATGGTCTGGCCGGGCCATTCAAATCGTTCTACGTATTGTTAGATAACATTTCTTGGGCGATTGTGTACTTCCTGAGTATGTTATGGGATTCAAATTCATTCATTCGCAGCTCGAATTGATAATGAAGTGCATACAGAAGTCGTTATAACGATGATTTATAATGGCAAAGAAAAATCCTAGATTGTTACGTGTTTGTTGATCAGACATTTCCTAAATGTTAGTCCTAAAGGTAAATAGCATTTAATATTTCATTAGTAAGATATTAGTATTCCTGTAACCATCAGAAATAAAATAATAAATTCCCTATGAAGTAGAAGTGTGCAAACACCACCTGAAAACAAACATGCAAATCAAACATTCCTGAATGTACAACACACTGACATTGTGCATTTTCAACGCCTTTCTAATGAGTTGTTGGCCGTTGGCCGGGGCCAAGTGTCTTCCACAAGCCAGAATCATTACTTCCACTATTTGTTGTTAATTAAACGACGCACAGGTATTTGTCTTCCAGCCTGTTGATTCTAATCAGTGGCCAGGCTGACCTGCTTGATGAGCAAATCAGAATGCAATGAGGAAGACGTTCACACTATCGATCGGCAATCAGCGGTCGCTGTGTCTTCTGCCGGATGCGGGCAGCCAATTGTAATTGCAATTGAAATATTGCTGTCAAGTTCGGCGCTGACGGATGTTCTATGCGAAAATTTGCATATTAATTGCAATAACTGTTGCCTTTGGGCGTAAGCATAAAAATTGTGAATCGACAATCACGCAGAAGTCATCGATTTTCGCGCCCAAAAATATGCAACAGGCTGTAGTTAGTTCGTTGCCTAAGTCATTCGATTTGGTCCGCGATTTTGGGGCGAAGCCTAAAAATTAGTTGCATTATTTCCCAGAATATGTGAATTTTTTTTACGCCTACAAATTGTTAATGTAAATATATTTTTAGTAAAGCATTTAAATTTAAAACACGATAAAACATGAACATGTTAACATGAAAATTGTATCAATGGGTTGGCCGGGGCCAAGTGTCTTCCATAAGCCAGAATCATTACTCCACTATAAAAATCAGTAAAATTATCAGAAAAATGTAAGCTAAATGTAACATGGAAATTTTTAAATGATTAGAATATTAAATCAGATTTTAAGGTCCTGTATTGAAACATAGGTACCGCTGGCTTTACTAAATCATCTAATTCATTCGAGGATTCAAAATTGAAATAATTAAATAAATTACAAGTAGTCTGCCCAAAAATCTTTTCGATTTTGATAAACAATGGTTCCTTTTTTTTTGGAAGACGGCCAAAATACAGCACTTTTATATAAAATGAAATATTTTATAGCTTTAGCAATTTAAAATGTGTGATCATAGAAGCTTATTACTAAAACCGTCGTCATTTCAGCTATCCAGATCGTGATACTCGTTTTGTAGGCTTAAGGTCAAATTACTCAGTCTTCTGCCGTCGCTGTCTCAGTCGCTGCCTTGTTTTTTGTTTAACAATAAAACACTCTCAGGTTATATCTTCATTTTTTCATATATTCAACAAATTCTGTTCATTGACTTAGGAATACTTTCCCAAAAGGGAAAGCACAAATCGGAAACGGGATAGTTTGGGAAAACAACAAAGGATTTTGGAAGGAGTGGGTGGGTTTAGGCTTGGTCTACGAAGCTGTTCTGGACGAAAGCAACTCCAACTTAGGCCTCGGGGGCAACGGGCAGATGGGCACCCTGGGGCTGGAATCCGTTCTCGTCGGCGATGTAGGTGACGGTGTAGGTCTGACCGTCATCAGCAACGAAGGAGTAGGATCCCTTGACGACGATGGCCTCCTGCTCGGTGCCAACGTTCTTCAGCTGACCGGCAGCATCAGCAGACACACCATCGCTGGTCTCATAGCTAATGAACAGAAAGAAAAAGGATTATGATTCATCCTTTCCAGGTGACTTTATCGAGCAACTTACGCGTATTGGAAGCTTTCGGGGTTCACTTCGGACACGCTCTTCAGGATCGTAACTTCCTGGGTTGGGGCAGCCACGGCCAGGGCGAAGAGGGCGACGAAGACAATCAGGAATTTCATGGTGATTGTTTGGGTTTGTGTTGATCTGCGGTTCTCGAACAGTTCGCGACGAATGGTAACGATCGAGGGCCGTGCTAACCCTTTTATAGTTGGAAAACTGCTGGAGATTATTCAAAGCGTGGCCGAACTAGTCAAACGTGTACCAAAAGCATAATCAGCAAAGTCAATGTTAATGTGAAATGTCTGGTTGGGTTTTCGTTTTCGTTCATGAGTTTGGACCATTTAAAGGCCTAATACAAAATGTAAATTAAACTTAGGCCGACAAGAATCGCACCCATAAATATTTCATTATTCAAATTTATGCCTTCTTTTTGTCGCGATTATAATACCTATATATGTTAGTGACGTCAGAAAAGACATGGACACCTATTCTGTGTGATTTTATAAAGATTTTGACTCTTTTGCTTTAGAATAAAAATGAATTAAATATCTGCTACATGAAGCTCTTCTTTATTGCAAATTAAAAATCCTTTTTTCAACTAATTTGTGGGTGCATGTTCACTTTATTGATTTTAATTTAAGGTTTATAAATCAGGCTGCTCCTTCTATGTCACCAGCCTGAATTTGGGATGGTAGCCAGTTTCGTCGGCGGTGAAGCTGATCTCGTACTTTTTGCCATCGGGAGCTGACCAACTGGTGCTGCCTTGGACCGACAGGGAGCCATCATCCTCGCCGGTGCCGGGCTTCACTTCACCGGTCTCGGAACGCGTAATCCCATTGCTGGTCTCATAGCTGCAAAAAGTGATGCAGTGCATTAATCATCACTAATAAGACCACAATTTCATCAACTAGATATCGTCACTGTTTTACAGGAATCTTTTTATAAACACTACTCGTATTTGTACAACCACTGATACCCACGCAAAGGAATATTTGTCCCCGGTATTCTCGCTTTCCAGCTTCAGGGTCTCCGCCTGGGCATCCTCTCCAGCGGGCCGGGCCACACAAATTCCCACGACTGCCATGAAGGCGATCATCAGCCACATATTACTCGGGTGCATCGTCGCGAGAACAATTTGTAATTCACAGCTTCCACAACGTACTGAGCTGCGCAACGAGCAGCCGATGCCTTTTTATAGACAGATAGAATCGTGTCCTCATCGGCGAATAATGCAAAATAATCAAAACAAATGAAAAGTAAAGAAATCAGCAGTAATGGAATCATTCAATAAAACACATTTTAATTACACATTTCCAATCTGAATACCCTGCACTTATCGTGATCGCAGGCATGCCCACCGCGAGATAATGCATGCAATTATTGTGTCTTCAAACATTTGACAGCCCGTCTAGGCTCCGCCTTAAGGTTTCCAATTCCAAATCCTAATCCCATATATTCTCCACCTTTTTCCCTCCAAATCCGAACAATATAAATTGTATTTAAGCAAAATATACGATCAATTTTTATTTAGGAGACTCCGCAAGTCGTGATGTTCGTTGACTCTGATTTCTAACCTTTTGCTATTGTGCATTGTGATTTTGCCATTGTCATTTCTCATATTACCATCAACTGAATGATTAACTATGGTCGCATGTATATATTTGTAAAAAAAAAATCAATTACTAATACAAAAATCAATCGCAAATCTACGAAGCTAATACGATTCTCAGACTAATTTCCGATACGGAGATGCTCGTCGAACATGCTTTTTATTTCTAGTTCTCACTTTGGAATTGCTTGGTGTTTTGGGATGATTTATGTCTTGGAATGTTGTTAACAATGTCATTGGTTTTTGTGACCCATTCCCAGCAGAGCATACAAAGTTAGGTGTTCATTTTCGTTTAATATTAACAAGTTTGACTTAGTTCGTGCCCCCTTTGAAGCGGGGCAGGATCGGTTTGGCAAGTTTCTCAGTTTTTAACAAGGACTTAATAAGGACGAATTTAGGCGACGGGCAGATGGGCACCCTGGGGCTGGAATCCGTTCTCGTCGGCGATGTAGTTCACGGTGTAGGTCTGACCGTCATCGGCCACGAAGGAGTAGGATCCCTTGACAGCCAGGGACTCGTGGTCAGAGCCGACGTTGTTGAGGACACCGGAAGCATCAGCCTTCTGGCCATCGCTGGTCTCGTAGCTGAAGGTGGGCGAGCGAAGGAGGTGCTTGTTAGGTAAAGTTCCTTGTCGGTCATCCGTTGAACTTACCCGAAGACGAAGCCCTCGGGTCCGACATCGGAATCGCTCTTCAGGATCACAGACTCGGGCTGGGGTGGTGCAGCCACGGCCAGGGCGAAGAGGGCAACGAAGACAATCAGGAACTTCATGGTTATTTGTGCTTGTGCGTTGATCTCGAGGAGTTCGCGACGAATGATGCTCTCCGGTGGCCGGGTGACACTTTATATAGTTGGTTGGATGGCCGAAACGCGGTCGAACTAGTTAACCACACGCACGGAGCACAAGACACGGTGATAAGTGTGTGATATTGGCTTCGGGTTAGAGCTGAATCGTTAAACGACCTAAATGAAATGCAAATCGAGTATCTTCGATGGCATTCGCTTCGCCATCTCCATGTTGGTGTCAATTGACCACTCGAATTTGACTTGCAGATGGAAGTTGAATAGCCTCTGCAGTTTGCACAAAACTTAGGGATGAGCATTGCAATTGTCTGAAAAGCTGAGGGCTAGTCTGCGATAAGTGAGAAACCATTTTTTATAATCTCATTTTCTTTTATTTAATATTAACAATTTCAGCCGGATGACTTGGCTGCTGTCCTTTTAGAATAAGGACAAAATCAGTTGGTGAACTATCAACTTAGGGGGCAACGGGCAGATGGGCACCCTGGGGCTGGAATCCGTTCTCGTCGGCGATGTAGTTGACGGTGTAGGTCTGACCATCATCACCAACAAAGGCGTAGGATCCCTTGACAGCCAGGGACTCGTGGTCGGAACCGGCGTTGTTCAGGACACCGGAGGCATCAGCCTGCTGGCCATCGCTGGTCTTCCAGCTAAAGTTGGGCGAGCAAAGGGGGGTGCTTGTTAGCAAAGCTAACCTTCTTGGTTATCCTTCAGACTTACGCGTAGTTGAAGCTCTCGGGTCCGACATCGGACTCCAGCTTCTCGATGTAGGCATCGGGGGCGGCCAGGGCCAGGGCGAAGAGGGCGACGAAGGCGATCAGGAACTTCATGGCTGGTTGGTTTGTTGATTGTTCGAGGAATTCACGACGAATGATACTCTGTGCCCTGGCGGATCACACTTTATATAGATGGGTGGCCAAATAGTTTGCCAATTATGCGAATATCGAAATGCAGCTGAACTAGTTGAGCGACATAGTGCGACACATCAGTGCTAACATATTGATTTGCGAAAAAAATGCAAATGACCCCCATCGGCGAATATGAAATGCGCATCATCATGGTGTCTTTTTCGGTTCGAAAATTAGAGTTCGTGGCACTTGCCATTCACATTTAATATGGAAACTACTGGTCAAACTATTGATGCAGCACAGCATAGCCTGCAGAACGCATTAAGTAGCCAGTTAGCGAAAAATATTCACAATTTCTAGTTTCTAAAGCAATCGCAGAAAGCCATAACCGCTCATCGAAAATCAACGATTCATTTGCGCCCGAGAAAATAATTTAAATTAATTAGCAAACAAAACAGGGGAAGCTTAGAACTGAAGCAATTCTTACATCCAGCTGGGATATTATTTATGGTTATTTAATCGGTTCATTCCGTCAAACACTTTCAACGCCTCCAATGCAATACAAAGCTTAATCAATCGATTGTTAGGCAACAGGGGAGGTTATTTATTTGTTATTTTTAGATGCGCAACTAGTTTCTCGCTCAAGTCCGATGTGCAATTAACATTCAACAGCTATTATGTTGTAATCGAGCCTTTTCTCTTTCACTCATTGATTACAAATTATATAATCACGAATTTCGGGAGGGGCTGCACCTCGTTGTATGCCCAATATTTGTAATTTATTTGATACACCCCATCAATTAGTGTATTTCTATTAACTTAATTTTCTAGAAGCACAAACCCTCTATAAATGCAGCATCTTTACAATCTGGCCTTAAAATGTTTAGCTATATAAACAATTTTTGGTCTTATGTTTGTTGCATTTATCAATAAAAGGGAAAACATTCTTTTCTGAAGAATAGACAAAAAGAACTTAAAGATATTTTTATTTTACTATAAAATTTACATTTAATACATGTCGATCAGCCACTTAATGGCTATAATACGTGGAGCATGTAAAAATTAACATGTTAACATGAATACATTAACAGGATTTAATAATATTGTAAATTTAATGTTTCAGGACTCGAGAGATATTGCGTTCTCTAACTAGTCCTAAAGATATTGTAGATATTCTTTTCGAAACGTTATGATATCTAATTGGTCCCAGACCAGCAAAAAACACACAAATTTAGTAACTTAGTACAGCCACTTAGTATAATTGGTGAATTGTTGGTTTGGCATCCTCTGGTTAACTAAATACCTTTAGTTTACTTTCCTTTTATACAGGAAAATGCCAATTTTAGCTGCCAAAGCTACTTAACTCCTCACCTTGGCAATGAAAAACACATGGAAATTTTAATACATTAAAATATAGGATTTATTCTCAACAAATCAGCATGTTTGACTTAGATTCTTGGAGTAATTTAAACTACATGATCAAGGAACTGCAACTTAGGCCTCGGGGGCAACGGGCAGATGGGCACCCTGGGGCTGGAATCCGTTCTCGTCGGCGACGTAGGTGACGGTGTAGGTCTGACCATCGTCACCCACGAAGGAGTAGGAGCCGCGGACGGCCAGGGATTCGTGGTCGGTTCCCAGGTAGTTCACAACACCGGCAGCATCAGCCTTCTGGCCATCGCTGGTCTCGTAGTTGTAGTTGAAACCGTCGGGCTGGACGTCGGCATCCTGGCGGAGGATGTAAGCATCCTGCTGGGCAGCGGGAGCGGCGAGGGCCACGGCGAAGAGGGCGACGAAGACGATCAGGAACTTCATGGTGATTTTTGTGATTTTTGGTGAGTTGATCTGCGTTGATCTCGAGGAGTGGCAAGCGAATGATGTCGATTGACAGGAGAATGAACTCTTTTATACAACATGCACTACAAACCAACCAATGCGCCGCCGCAGCAGAGCCCATTAGAGATGCGTGCCAAATGTGAAGCGATAATGTTGACGATACCAACAAAGTAGAGCGCTAGCCGGTTGGTTGGTGTTGAATTTGAATTTTTTGGACCAATGTGAGATGTGTATTGGCCCTCCCTTTCAGTTTTACTGGCTGCAGAGCTGCGGTTTCTGTTGGTACTATAAATCAGCGATGGGCACAGATTTTCAACTTGTTTTTGGAAGCACTGGGAGCTGAAAAAGCCAGGCGTTGCCCATGGAGGCTATAAATAATTATCAAGTATCAAAATATCGATTTTGGACGCCTCAAATCTTGCTGAGTTCTGTTGTTCCCCAAGTCCCTGCCTGGCAAAAGGATAGCTTTTAATTTGGGATCTATTTTGGTGCTTTGCCAGCTGCCAAAAGTTCTTACCGCCCATAATGGATATGCAAATCCCGCAGGCATTAGCCACGAGAGCTTCAAGCCACAAATGGGCATGGCAACCACATACGTCAACAGCCACCGCAGATAATAAAGAAAAAGAAAAGGAAAAAAAAGATGCTAAAGTCGCGGTCGATCGGTTTATAATAAAACTAGTTTGATCATTGTCGCTTTTTATTTCATGCATATTAATATGGCTGTTTCTGCTGTTTGGCCGTTGCCTTATGTTGTTTTTGGCAGAGGCATCGTCCAAATTTCATTAGCATCGCATGAAATTTAAATCAACGCCAGAAATTAACCTTCAAAACTTCGTTTTCATTCGTGGCCAGATCGCTCGCACATATTTCAATATGCGCCACTTTAATTATGTATTAATTACAAAGACAACAAAAACCCAAACAAGTTTCAACGTGCCAAAAATTTGCAAATTTCTGCCGGTCGAAGGCCGTCCGGGCGAAGTCGCCAGACAAGACTCCGCACATCGGTGGCCAGTGATGCGTATACCCAAAAACCACAACGCACGTTTAGAAGCATCCACAAAGAGACCCCTCTGTTCGTTCTTCCACCTGTTGCGTCATACTTTTCTTTTCATTTCGCCGGGCGAACTTGTTATGGATATACATATGCATGCAGCCCTTCTATGAATACCTGCCACTGATCCGGGTTGAAAGAACCGATTTGGGCTAATTTAAATCTCATATTTTCGATTAGAAACGTAATCAATCGAGAGTTAGTAAATTTATTTATTTTACAAAGTGAACAAATACTGATTACTTGTGGCTACGCTAAAGGGAAGGGACTGCCTCTAGTTGTGGGGCAGGTGGTCGCCCTGGGGCTGGAAGCCGTTCTCATCGGCGATGTAGTGCAGGGTGTAGGTCTGGCCATCGGGGGCCACCCAGCTGTAGGATCCGCGCACGCTGAGCGCCTCCTGGTCGGTGCCGGCGTTCTTCAGCTCCGCCTGCTCCTGGCGGCTGACTCCGTCGCTGGTCTCGTAGCTGCAAAGAAAGATGCGATTGTTAATTTATAAGTTAATTTATAACTTCTATTAATAAATGCAATATATATTATTTGCAAGCTAATGGATCTTCAGGAAGTTGGTAGTCAATGCCTATGTCGGGAACCTAAACTAGTAAAATCTTTAAAAAAGAAACCTAAGCCTTTAATAACCAAAATTGACAACCTTTTAAAAATTTATATTGGGGAATTGACTGATTCAAACTCTGTATTGGTTACTTAAGGATATAATAATGGTTTAAAATATAGTACTACTATAAAATTTTAAATACTCTTTGTAATCCTCTGAATCCTCTGGGTTCTTCACAAATTCCATTAAATAATTTCAAAATATCTATTAATTTCTAAATGAGCAATATCACAATCATATTCTATTTGTAATACTCGAAATCCTTTAAAAATTAAACTGAACTCCATGAAGTTTTTTTTAAATTTCCATAACTTTTAGAATGAGCAATATCCCACCCAAATTCTCTTTGTAATCCTCTGAATCCTTCGTGTTAGCCACTCACCCGAAGTTGTAGCCATCGACGCCGATGTTGTCGTTCTCATAGCGCAGAATGGTGGCATGCTGCGAGTCATCCAAGGGAGCGGCGCTGATCGAGGAGACGAAGACGAGGGCGCACACGGCCAGGACACAAATTCCAGAGGACTGCATATCGGTGTTTTATGGCTTTTTTAGCTTTTGCTTCGAGGATGTTCGACTTGGGGCACTGCACGCTCCGGTAGTTATCACAATTAGGCGCTAACGATGTATGTGGCGCCCTGTAATGAGGGTTGAGCTATTTATAACTGGCAGCCGGGCAGCACTCCAAGTGCTACTCACTCACTTGCTCACTCACATTAACGATCCGTAAAGCAAAAGCCAGCCGGCCCATAACAAACACCTCAAATGCTCGAAAAATGCTCAGACAATTATCTGGCCATCGCGTACGCATATAATTGAAGGCAAATGAATGTGCAGGAGCGAGTGTGAGCCAAGCTTTTAATTGAACAAGCAAAACAAAAAATCGAGAAAAAAAACTCAAAATATAAAGACCATTAAGTGTTTGATGGGCGCTTGAATATCATCTCAATTGCCTCGCCACGGGAGCTGAAAGTAAAATCCGATTTGGATTCGGATTTGGAGATGGAGATGGAGATGGAATTGGAGTTGATGATGGGGCAGGTGATAATGAAATGTTTGGGCCTCTTAACAAATATTTGGCCAATGCGCGCGTGTTTTACGCTGTCCGCCAAATAAGTGCACAGTCACATCCACACATTCGGATCTATGGCAATAGGTCAATGGCTATGTTTGCACTTATAAACAAATTGCGATGAAGAAGATTAGCCGGAGCTAAACCCAAAATTGGGTAGCGTGTAGGAACTTGGGTGTCCCCTAAAACGCAGAAATACCTACTCGGACATTGAGGAAGTGTGTGCAAACTACTTGAGATCAGGAAACTCTTGCGCACAAGTTCCCACGAATTTTACGATTTAATTGTTAATTATGCTTATCTTTTCCTTATTATTTTGTTTTCGGTGTGCTTCTTGCGCACAATTACAGCTTGAGTTTTGGGGGTTTTCTCTGTGTTTATCCTTAATAGGAGTCACTCTAGTTGGGGCATTTCCGCCCTGCTGTGCTGCTGACACAATTTCTGATTAAGGCTGGGCGATTTAACCTCCAAAAGTCTCGAAACGAAACGAAAACCTCCACAGCCATTTGCTTGTCAGCTGCATCTGCTGTTCAAGTGAAGATGCGGCCCGCAAGATTCAAGATTACGCGGCTCCAGCTTCATCATCAGCTTCAGCTACAGCTACAGCTACAGCTTTAGCTTCAGCTTCAGCTTGAGCTCCATCGCCGTCGCCATCTCCAGCAGCTAAGTGTTGGTTGATGACCTTAGTCAATAAAATAAAAAACGATTTTTTACCACAGCAAAATGAAGCAGAAGCAGCAGCGGACAACAAAAGCCAACACAGCCACACGAAGCTCTGTTGACTGAGACTGGGCTATGCCCTACAATCCAACGGGGCGTATGCGTAATGCGATTGCAGGTCATTTGCCGGGGCTGGGCCAGCAGCATAAATCATTTCTCGAAAAAACCTATGCCTGCTGCACAGAAAGAATTGAAAACTCCATATATATAAGTTTAAAAATTCTCCAACTTATATAATTTAAAACCCAATATTCTTGGTTAACCAATACACTTTTTAATTTTTATTTTATACCATTTATTTAATTTCAATGGCAATTAAGTAGCTTAAATTCCCGCAGTGTACGCTGACATGTCTAGGCTAAGACAGGACTGATTATTTTGCATTTAACGATTGATAAATGACAGGAGCTCGGGTTAATTGCCGCAAAATGCCCTTTTTACCCCCAAGTTCTCACTTTCGTTGCCAGCATGTTGGCTTCTTTAATTGTTGTTTGGGATTTCTTTAGTTTCTTTGTTTTTTTGCCTCTTTTTTTGGATTTTTGGCAACCTTTGTTGGGTGCTCCTCGGCGTTTATTGAACCGGTTTGGTCAGCTCCCGCAGATCGCTGAGATCGCTGCTACTCGGTTACGGCATCCAAGTCCGTCCGCCAGCTCGAGGCGCGAAGAGGAAACGGGTTATGGAATGGAAGATACAAATGTATATGCTAATTCCCTGCCTAGAATACAATTCAATTTTCGATGGGTGAAAATTTATGCCCCTGCAGCCCGCAAGTAAGCTTTTGTGCGCCGTATACGTCTACATTTTTATTATTATGTATTTAATTTCTATTGTCTTCCCGCCTCCTCTTCTTTGGTGATTTCGTTTTTGTTTAGTATCTTAGCAAAGTCCAAGTCTATCACGTGATCAGCGCTCCGCCTGCGGCAGATGCTCGCCCTGGGCCTGAAAGCCGTTCTCGTCGGCCAGGTAGTTGAGCTTGTAATGGACCCCATCGGGTCCCACCCAGCTCACGGATCCTTGCACGGCGATGGCCTCCTCCGGCGTCCCGGGATTCTTCAAGGTGGCCATCTCCTGGCGCGAAATCCCGTCACTTGTCTCGAAGCTGCAATGCAAATGATTGGTAGATGAAATGTTTGGATAGCACCCGCTGCTTTGCCTTACGAAAAAGCATAGCCATCGCTCTCCAGATTGGCGCTGTCGTATCTGAGTATTTCCGCCGTGTCTGGGGCGGCACTCAAGCTGCAGCCCAAAAAGCTGGCCAGGATCAGGCCGAGCAGCAGCGCACATCCGGCCATCTATCATCACCTGTCCTGCGCCAGTCCGCGCGCTCGACTAACTCCGATTGCGCAAACTCCGAACAATATATCCCAGGGCCCATACAATTCCATACAGTTAATTAGCCAAAGAGCCAAAACGCTGCGGCGAGTGTGTAATAAAATGTGAATAGCCAAATGATTCGAGCAGCCGGCAAATCGAGTAGCGATGAAATTGAAAGCAAAGACGCTCCACAAAGTTCAAATGGTGTTGCCTTAACCCTCTACATTTCAGAGGTGCTGATTGACATCGGTTCAAACAGAAAAACAGATAAGGTTTTACTTTTAAGCAGAGTTGAGGGGGTCTTGATCAAAGTTTTGAGTGTTAACTGGTTCTTTTTGTTATGACGGATCCTTAAAACTGAAATTTGTAACGCTTATACAGATATGATTGGCATAACGCTTATACAGATATGATTGGCATTGTCAGCCTGACATTGAAATTGAAAATGAAATTTCAAATAGGCCGCGCATTTCACTTGCACTTGAGCCCATTTGTCTGGCTACCTGGCTGGCTAGGTGGCTGGGTGACCCAGTTCCCCAGTTTCCCAGTCCCCCGGTTTATTGACTATTTCTAAGCGCAACTAACGCAACTCATTGCCGGGCCCGGCCTGGCCTGGCTGGGACTGGGCTGGGCTGGGCCGGCGCACTTTGTCTTTAATTTGAACAAGACAAATGAAATCTGTGTATCTTGTCGCTGGGCAATCAATCAATCGCAAAGCAGTCGAAGATCCCGCAACTGGTTAGGTAACCGAAGGCATATAGCTTGCCTATACTATATGGGTGAGTGTGGGTCAAAGGAAACAAAACCGAGAAACTGGTTTCTCCCACTCGCGCAATGGCAGTGCTCTCACTTGCTTGTTTTATTTCTTGGGGTTTCTTTTCGAGCGGTAATTGCCGCTTTAAACTGATTCCGATTTTGCACATTACATGGCCCGCAAAAAGGAGTATAAATTGGCCACTCGCCGGGTGAATTGCAAGCATTACCAGCCAACTCCTCGAACCCAGCACTCGAGCCACAACCAAGTCCAACATGAAGTTCGTCCTCGCCGTCGCCGCCGCCTGCCTGCTCTCCTGCGTCCTGGCCGCTCCACCTGCCGCTCAGTCGGATGCCCAGGTTCTGCGCTTCGACAGCGACGTCCAGCCCGAGGGCTACAAGTTCGCGTAAGTGTCCCCCGGAAACTGTGCCAAGGTCGCAAGGTTGGCCAACCGGTTTCACTTACTGACTCTTCTCCCTGACTCCCTGCAGCGTGGAGACCAGCGACGGCAAGTCGCACCAGGAGGAGGGCCAGCTGAAGGACGTGGGCACCGACCACGAGTCCCTCGTGGTGCGCGGCTCCTACGCCTACGTCGGAGACGATGGCCAGACCTACACCATCAACTACCTGGCCGATGAGAATGGATTCCAGCCGGAGGGCGCCCACCTGCCCAGGGCTGTCCAATAGAGTCCCTCAAAGATATGCAGCTCCAGCTTTGGCCTATCTGCGTATTCTTCCAGTCCAGCGCAAATGTGTTAACTATGTTTAAGTGTCGTCTGAAAAGCATCATTACATCGAAATAAAATCATCATATAAACAAATCTTGACTGATTTTTATGCTAAACTATTTTTCGAAGAAAATTCCTTGGATTAACGTTGCAATGGTAAATGGGTAAAAGAGGGCATTTTGATTTCTAATATCCTTATCGAAATCTGTAAAGATATTAAAGGAAGTTGCAGAAAAATGTGAAATTTCACACATTAATATTTTTTTGCAAAGTCAACATTATCAAGATTCGGTATTTGTATTTAGATATTTGTATGTTTATATTCTTTAAATACTAGGGAAATTTACCAGTTGGGTCACATCTTATTTGAAATTTTAAATGTTCTAATTGGAAAACTATAAGTTTTCTGAGCTAAAATTGTAATAAAGAAAGGGATTTTTTCATTTTATAAACACATCCTTTTATTTCCTCTCCTATTTTCTTAACCATGGGGATTAAGTCTTTCAATCATATAAGTCACAGATCTTTCTATATAAAATAGGAAACCCTTTCAATGGAAACCACTTTAAGTTAATGTCTACTCATTAGGAACATGTTTCGTTCCTGGATGGATGCTTTGTTTAGAACTTCTGGAAACCTGAACCGTTTTGTATAAACATCTCTTGCATTTCGTGCAGACTGAAAACTGGCTTGTGTTTATTTGATTTAAATTTTCACTGCTTCTGGTTGTGGTGCTGATGCTGCTGCTGCTGCTGCTGCGGATGCTGGTGCTGCAGGGCAAATAAACCACCGGGCATCGTATTGGTTTCATGCCGAGAGAAATATGAATACCCATGGATTATCAAAAATTTGTGCGGCTGGCTTGTTGTCTTCGACTTGGAAGCGATTGGATTGATTGATTCACGAAAAATGCAAATGATGATGAGGTATTTCCTAAAAACGGCGTCGATTTGTTTGCCTTAGAAGTTTTTGTTTTTGCCTTATTATTTGTGTTGTTGGTGTTTTTGGTTGATTTTTGGCTGGTACTTTTGTTGTTGTTTTTGGGTTTTGATTTTAAGTTTTTTTCATCATTTGCAAGCCATTGGTGTGGTTGTTGCTGTTGCCGGTGCGTTTTTCAAGCCAATTTGTTGGCTTTGGTGCTCGGCGTGTAATTAGTCATTTTTATTTTCGACTAACTTTTCTTCGATCGACGGCCTCCGGATCCGACTATATAAACACCGGGATGCGGCCATAAACATCACAAATCAAGTAACGTTGACTAGCCGTACAGTCGCACTCGAATCGAATCCCCAAACCAAAAACCCAAACCCACCAAAAAAACATTAAAATGAAGTGCATCGTCGCCGTCGTCTTCGCCGCCCTCTTCGCCGTCGTCCTGGCTGCCCCCGCCCCCGATGCGGATGCCCAGATCCTCCGCCTGGAGTCCGACGTGCAGCCCGAGGGATACAACTTTGCGTAAGTAGCACAGAGCAGGCGGATAACTGCCACTGGCCAATGGGATTATAACACTGTACCTGTAAACATCTCCGCCAGTTTGGAGACCAGCGATGGCAAGAAGCACGAGGAGCAGGGACAGCTGAAGAACGTCGGCACCGAGCAGGAGGCCATCGTCGTCCGCGGATCCTACTCCTTCGTCGCCGATGACGGACAGACCTACACCGTCAACTACATCGCCGACGAGAACGGCTTCCAGCCCGAGGGCGCCCATCTGCCCAATGTGCCAATTGGCAACTAAGCGGCGCAACCCGTCCAACCGAGAGCTGTTCTAGTACTATGGTTTCTAGTTGATTATTAAATAAACGCGGCAAGAAAATCGAATTTGCAGTGTGATTCATTTCGGGAGCATGCTTCCATGCCCTTATCGAAAAGTGATTGGTGGTGGAGCAGGATCAGAACGATTTTCCAAGCTCTCCAAAGATAGCATTTTAAGAATTGCACAAATTTTAAAAAGGAAAATCTCAGGGCGCCTAAAAACAGTAACAGTTCTAAGATGTTAAGCAGCTTAGATACTTGATCTCATCAGTGAGATATCATGCTTCCATGCCCTTATCGAAAAGTGATTGGTGGTGCAGCAGGATTGAACGTTTTTTCCAAGATCTTCAAAGTTATAATATCATCCAAAAACTTCAGGAACAGTTCTAAGATAGTAAGCAGCTTATATATCTGATCCCTTCAGTGAAATGTCTAAATGTGTGGTTGTAAACTTTTAAGTGTTAATTACAGATAACTGCATCTTAAAGCGGCACTGTAAATCAGTTTTCAGACAAATCACCTTAAACTTAAATCGTATAACTCCCAACAATCGTTGAAATGTGATACATTTTACCATTGTTTTTTGACAGCATTTAAAAAAGATCAGCGGTCGACGGACTCGCCCCCTTTCTACCTGTTTTCAATGTTGTCAATGCACAAACCGTAGCAGAGCCAGTTGCGTGACAATAGTTAGACTGACGAATTCCAGTTTGACCGGAAACGATGCTGAAATAACGATGCGCTCATTGGCCACTCGGATCTACATAAATATTAGCAGAAGTGATTTGCAAATCCGGCGAATTGTGATACCGATTTGAGAGCCACCTTTGACTTTTGCATTTCGCACATTTGGCGTATAAAAGCCGACGCCCAACTGCATTGGGGCATCAGAAAGTGACCAGCCTTCTATCCAGCTCCAACATGAAGTTCCTCGTGATCGTCTTCGTCGCCCTCTTCGCCCTGGCCGTGGCCCGCCCCAACGATGTCGGAATCGTCAGGAGCGATGCCGATGTTGGACCCGACAAGTGGAGCTCCAACCTGGAGACCAGCGATGGCACCAAGATCGACCAGGACGGAGTCCTGAAGAACGTCGGCACCGAGCACGAGGCCGCCGTCGTCCACGGATCCTTCTCGTGGGTGGATGAGAAGACCGGCGAGAAGTTCACCGTCACCTATGTGGCCGATGAGAACGGATACCAGCCCAGCGGTGCCCATCTGCCCGTGGCCCCAGTCGCTTAATCTGATCTTGATGACGAACTCTTTTCAAATAAATTTTGCTTAAAAAAATATATATTTGCCTTTACCTCGGGGGAATATTAAGTTGGTTTGATGGGACACAGGGGCAAAGGAGCTTTCCAAGATCGAACTGTCTTTCGCACCAAAACACGATACAACAAAACAGTTTTGACTTTATCGATTTGTTTCCAAGAGCACGAAACATGTTTAATGAATTGTAATCAAAAAATCACCAAGATTTTACTTTANCTTTTCAAATAAATTCTGCTTAAAAAAATATATACTTGCCTTTATCTTGGGGAATATTAAGTTTGTTTTATGGAGCACAGGGACATAGGAGTTTTCCAAGATTGAACTGTCTTTCGCACCAAAACACGAAACAACATAACAGTCTTGACTTTATATATTCGTTTCCAAGAGCACGAAACATGTTTAATGAATTGTAATCAAAAAATCACCAAGATTTTACTTTATTATATCTCTACTACACTAAGGAGAAATTTGTATTTATTTTATATTTATACATTCCACTTAAATATACGCAACTGCCGTTGTATATTTGAATATTATCGTTATTTATTGATCTTCTACGCTTAGCTGTTATTGCGTATTTTTCTGCGTTTAATTTACTTAAAATACCCTTGCAATTTTAAACCTAGCTTGTATCAGCTTGATTATGCGTTTCTCAAATAATTTGCTAGATATTTATTATAAATTTATTATTTATTATAAGTTATCTCGATATTATCACTGATTATCCTTAAAAACTCGACTTAATTGAAGCACAAAAATGGCTACCGTGACACTAGATGTTAATCATTATTTATTATGATTTCAATTAAAAATGTATATTTAAGTAGGAATTTTATGCATTCGATTAGTGTCCGTTTTAGTTAATATCTTAACCCATTAAATGCCTAGAAAAGTACAAATGACGTCTTATATACCTTGTGTTCACTAATAAAGACATTATCGTTTAGATAACCAAAATGGCACTTGTTAAATTCATATAAATGTGACACATATTTTCGGGGCAAGAAACTCTGCTCTGATTTTGATACGTAACATCTGTAAATCACAGCCCCATCGATGATAAATTTTTTTGGGAATGCCTTCTACGAATTAATATTGTTAAAATGCTTTTTTTTATCTTAAAAATCGCTTGCTCTTGGCCTTAGACAATTTTGTTAGTGTGCCGTTTCTAAGGCGGATGCACTGGCAGCAAACTAGATTTTGTCTCGGCTTCAGCTTCAGATTCGGGGTCTCGATTTAAACGTTGAAGTGCAAGCTCTGCTTTAGTTTCCAGTTTGACCGGAACAAATGCAAATAATTCCGCCCGAGTATTGTCCGAACATTAATATCGATTTGGCATAATTTGGCAGAACACACACCGAAATGTCATATATTACCTTTGACTTTTGCATTTCGCATTGCCCGATCGGCGTATAAAAGTCCTCGACAAACTGCAGTAGAGCATCAGTTAGTTATCCACTATCTAAGCAACAGCATCCAACATGAAGTTCCTCATTGTTTTCGTCGCCCTCTTCGCCCTGGCCGTGGCCCGCCCCAACGCCGAGATCGTGAGGCTGGAGTCCGACGTCGGACCCGAGAAGTGGAGCGCCGCTTCTGACACCAGCGATGGCACCAGCATCCAGCTTGACGGAGTCCTCAAGAACGTCGGCACCGAGCACGAGGCCGCCGTCGTCCACGGCTCCTACTCCTGGGTGGATGAGAAGACCGGCGAGAAGTTCACCGTCACCTATGTGGCCGATGAGAACGGTTTCCAGCCCAGCGGTGCCCATCTGCCCGTTGCCCCTTAAATTTCCTCTCGTAGATGCTGCAAAAAATCTTTAACCTAAATAAAACGAATCAAGCTTAAGCCCAACAGTATTTTATTTCTCAATGGGAACCTCAATTGTTAGGTCACTGATTTATAGATTATACATTCGTTAAAATTTCGATTTTAATAAATCCCACACATTTATCACTTATTTTGGGTTTTAACTTGATTATTTATTCTTTAACCTGATGGCCATAGAATACTTTAAGTTACAAATTCGGGATCACCTCAAATGTTGTGAGAAAATTAAAAACTGGCAAACTAATAAGTACTCCGGACTTACCTGGTCATAGTCTGGGACTTTTCTTCCTCATTGCTGAAGGCTGGTCCTGAGGCACGGCAATCTCCTTGGCCTCGGTCTTTTTTAAGCAGTTTATCGACTCGACGCACTGCCTCAGTTCCGATGGTGCAGCAATTTCTTTGAAAGACTTGCAGAGGAAGTGGCAGTAGAGTTGGACCTGGGAAAAACATTATAAACAAACAAAACTAGGTCAAGAATTAAGAACTTTGGACATACCCGCTAGTATCCTGGGACTCTTCATCCTTGTTTCTGGTTGATCTCCATGTCCTTGGATGCACTGCTTCAGGTGATATGATGCCGCGGATTCTTGGATGACGAAGGAGATGCAAGCGTCAGCCAAATGGCGGGAGATGACGTCAAAGTGGACACTGATCCTCCATTCTCCATAGATCGTTGGCGGAAAGATCGGGCGGATCCGACGCTGGAGATGCGCTCCCGTCCAGGAAATAGGCGATCAGGTGGATTTCTGGCGAAGGGAACTAGAGGGGGAAACTAGTGGGAGGAAACTAGAGGGAGGAAACTAGAGGGGGGAAAACTCCAGGAAATAGGCGATCAGGTGGATTTCTGGCGAAGGGAACTAGAGGGGGAAACTAGTGGGAGGAAACTAGAGGGAGGAAACTAGAGGGGGGAAAACTACAGGAAATAGGCGATCAGGTGGATTTCTGGCGAAGGGAACTAGAGGGGGAAACTAGTGGGAGGAAACTAGAGGGAGGAAACTAGAGGG
>JAJJHQ010002270.1:264340-357254 GCA_021223825.1 Drosophila ironensis
TGTAGTTTCCCTATAATTTAGCCCCCCCCTGTAGTGTTCCCCCTTTAGTTTCCTTCCTCTAGTTTATCCATCTAGTTTCCCTCCACTAGTGTCCACCCCTCTAGTTTCCTCCCTCTAGTTCCCTTCGCCAGACATCGACCTCATCGCCTATTTCCTGGACGGGAACGCATCTCCAGCATCGGATCCGCCCGATCACCCCGCCAACGATGTACTGGAAAATGGAGGATAGTTGCCACCTCTGACGTCATCTCCAGCCTTCTGGACCTGGCTGTAGCCTTCACTGCATCATCTTCATCCTCTAAGTGGCATTATCTCCCCTGAACCTGGAGATCCTTTGCGTCAGACAAAAGCCAGCCCTAAGGAGATCGAGATCGAGAGGACCACCCCCCATCTCCCCGCCTTATGGAATCGACTGTTACCTTCGCTGGAAATTATCCAAGGAAATCATCGTCCATCTGGCCTGAGGCAGTGCATCCAAGCGATATCCTACACCTTGTCTGGAGACCAAGGAGATCGAAATCGAGAGCATCTCCCCGCTTTGGGGAATCGACTTTCACCTTCTCTAGAAGTCATCCAAGAAACTGCTGCAGCGATCCGCTTGGATCTGTCACCGTCGTTGCAAGTCTCGCAAGGATCTGAAGCACCATCGGAACTGAGGCAGTGCGTCGAGGTGATTTACTGCTTATAAAACGCCGAGGCCAAGGAGATAGCCGTACCTCAGGACCAGACTTCAGCAATGCGGAAAAAAGGCTCAGACTATGATCAGGTAAGTCCGGAGTACTTATTAGATTTGTGGATGGATGTGGGAAGATTTGGATAAATATAGCGTATGAGAAGTGCGCGGCATGTTTCTATAGATAAACACCCTTTACTGCTCTACATACTTGACCATAACTTTGACAAAATAAGACCTAGTGACAATATCATTTTTGCATTAGGTCCGTTTAGGTCCGAAGGCGTCTTTCGCATTTGCTATATCATTTGCAAAAGCTATACATATATTTAAAATGTTAAATGCTAGAGACAGTAATTAAAATCCGCTGTTAAGCATGTGCATGCAAAGTGACGTCCAGATCAGACAAAAAATATAGAAGATTTGGCCAATTTAAGCATGCCGCGGCAATAAAGGTACATGGTATTTCGTTGCCGAGAAATCTTGACTACAGCGTTTCTACTTGTTTTATAAATCGGCTACCCCCTCGCTCATCCACAAACCGCGAATTTCTGTGGTGTCCACAGTTTAAATACTAATACTAGTTTAATACTACAAGTTAAGACAAACATTAAACAAAAGGAATGGTTTTGTTTTGCTAAAGCTTTTGTTTTTCAAGCCAGCTGATTGGAACGCCCCAAAGCTGTTTCATTGCAATCAATTTACTATATATTTTGCATTCGCATAATCAATAAGTTTTTGTCGTGCTTTTTAAGATTTTCTTCTTCATACCGGTCATTAAACTAGTTTTTGGCATTCGCGACTGAAGCCGATATTCGCACAGATTTGACTATAAATACACACCTGGCAGAGCCTAACCACCATAGTAATCTTTGAACACCTCAAACGATCTACACGCCTTCAACATGAAATTCGCCATCGTCCTGTTCGCCCTCTTCGCCGTGGCCGCTGCCCGCCCCAGTGAAACCCAGATCATTGAGCTGAAGTCCGATGTGCAGCCCGATGGTTACGATTTCTCCCTGAAGACCGATGACGGTACCGCCAAGCAGGAATCTGGTCACCTCATCAACGCCGGCTCTGAGAACGAGGCCATCGCCGTCAAGGGATCCTTCTCCTTCGTGGCCGATGACGGTCAGACCTACACCGTCAACTACGTCGCCGACGAGAACGGATTCCAGCCCCAGGGTGCCCATCTGCCCGTTGCCCCCGAGGCCTAAGTTCTAGGATTCTAAATAAAGTTGTTTATAAAAAAGATTATCGCTTTCAATGGTTTCTTGATATACAAACTAGTATTCTGGTAATGAGTTTAAGGATGCTAATATTATCGGCTCACTCAATTCCAATGAGCGTTGAGAATGTTTTGCAATTCACAGGAAATTTTGACCAAAGTCAAAGTCAAAGAAAAGTCAAAGTGGCAAAGACGAAACCTACGAGTATAAGAAAGCATAGAGAAACAGGAACATGTGTCTGGAACACCCGACTGGCACCAGTTCANGTGTAACCGACTGGCACCAGTTCTATACCCCAGAGAGATATATATAGAAAATAAAAAACACTTGTTTCCATAAGTGCACGGAAATGTAAACTCGTGTGATACTAATTCGAAATGTCCAAAACAATGAAAATACAAGATGTATAAACTCGTAAGATATTAATAACCGATATATATTATAGTATACATATAACGCCGATTAGGCGTTTGTCTGGACCGATTGTCAATTGTTCAAAAATATGTATACTCTTTGGGTTTGGAAAGGCATCTTTCTTATA
This sequence comes from Drosophila ironensis, assembly GCA_021223825.1. Taxonomy (NCBI): domain Eukaryota; kingdom Metazoa; phylum Arthropoda; class Insecta; order Diptera; family Drosophilidae; genus Drosophila; species Drosophila ironensis. The sequence continues at coordinate 266,784 of JAJJHQ010002270.1, forward strand.
TTTCCACCATACATTCGTCCATAATTAGACTACAGTGAAAGGACTGTAGAATTCTAGTCGGCCTAAACCCAGGCCAATACCTTTTGCAAGTCCATACACAAAAACGAGAACGATACATTAATGCACCCATCTTATGCCGCATAGGGAAATAGGAAAACTAGACGCGAGCTGGCATTTAGCATTCGCAAAAGGCATCTGGGACCTATTTTACTGACGGAAGAAATCAACGCCTCCAACACACAATGGGTCATCCGGATTAACTTAACCTAACCTATATTCCCACCTATATTCTCTGTGACAATCGGATACAATAATCAAATCGGTTCAGAATTTAATATACCTGTACCTAGCAACCGGTTGACCAACAATTTGGGAGGGTTGAAAATCTGTGATGACCATTTTTATGTTTACAAGTATATGGCAGGCACCGTGCAACCCTCACAAATTTGTTCATCCTTTTTTTGATAGAGGCAAAGACAGTAGCTTTTTTTCAATAAACAATTTATTTAGATCCTAAAAATTAGGCCTCGGGGGCAACGGGCAGATGGGCACCCTGGGGCTGGAATCCGTTCTCGTCGGCGATGTAGTTCACGGTGTAGGTCTGACCGTCATCGGCCACGAAGGAGAAGGATCCCTTGACGGCGATGGCCTCGTTCTCAGAGCCGGCGTTGATGAGGTGACCAGATTCCTGCTTGGCGGTACCGTCATCGGTCTTCAGGGAGAAATCGTAACCATCGGGCTGCACATCGGACTTCAGCTCAATGATCTGGGTTTCACTGGGGCGGGCAGCGGCCACGGCGAAGAGGGCGAACAGGACGATGGCGAATTTCATGTTGAAGGCGTGTAGCTCGTTTGAGATTTTCAAAGTTAACTGAAGATTTTAGGCCAACCTCTTGCTTATTTATAGTCAGATTTAAACAAAAAATTTGCCTAACACAATTAGCCTGCTGTCCAAAACTTGTTTTAGCGAAGGAAACAAGAAGGGCGTAAAGCCTATTGATTATGAATACGAAATAAATTCTGTGGGCTTGTGAAAACCGGTTGTTAATTTAATATGTTTTAGTTTATCCATGTTATTAGCACTCATAATTCAACCGCCCAAAATAATTTGTTATATTTTAAAATGACAAATTTTGTCCAACATTGCAGATCATAATGGTAAACTATAATTTTATTAATTCTTGCACTTAATAGGCTGAAGCATTTTCATCTAATTCCTATTAGCATATATATATATGAATATGTATATATATAGGGTATATAATAATATGAATAAGGGAAAACATTTCATTTCGCTCTTTTCTAAATATGTAAGATCGCTGTTCAATCTAATAAAAGGTTTTGGCCAAAGGTTATTGTGATAATTATCTATAAAATATTTTAGAGTGACATCTCGTATGACAAAGTTTGTGCCAGGAATAGTGATTTTGCGGGGAGTTATATTTCATTACTTTTCTTTTGCTTATGGTAGACATGATCTTGCTGAACGAACGTGATAAAATTGGTGTTTTTGGCCCCAATAAAAATTTGAAGATGACAAACTGGAAACAAAACTCGATTATGATTATAAACTAAAACAAGACGAGCTGGCAAAATTTTTGGGAGCCAATCAAGCAGTCATTTCAAAAAGTTATAAATCAGCTGGATACATTGTAAAGCAAGAAAAAGAAAGTCTTTTATGCATGGGATTGTTACTGGTAATGAACAATGAATTCATTACGACAACCCCAAGCACAGAAAGTCATAGGTAAAACCCAGCCAATTCGACCGCATAGTCAAATATCCAGGACACAAAGGTTATGCTCCGATTTTAATGACATCAAAGGAATATGCTGTATTGTGAGCTCCTAAAATCGAGTGAAGAAATCAATGAAGAACGGCTAATCCGTTTGATTTGAGACACTCAGGTAAAAACAATAATTGGAAAACAGTGGAAGGGTAGTATTACCAATTTTGTTTTGACTAAAATAAGGAACGGTTGCGGTTCCCATAAAAAAACAAGATAATAAATTTCTTTTTTAAAACAATTTATTCACAATCCTAAAACTTAAGCAACGGGCAGATGGGCACCCTGGGGCTGGAATCCGTTCTCGTCGGCGATGTAGTTCACGGTGTAGGTCTGACCGTCATCGGCCACGAAGGAGTAGGATCCCTTGACAGCCAGAGACTCGTGGTCAGAGCCGACGTTGTTGAGGACACCGGAAGCATCAGCCTTCTGGCCATCGCTGGTCTCGTAGCTGAAGGTGGACGAACCAAAGAGGTGCTTGTTAGGTAAAGTTCCTTGTCGGTCATCCGTTGAACTTACCCGAAGACGAAGCCCTCGGGTCCGACATCGGAATCGCTCTTCAGGATCACAGCGTCGGGCTGGGGTGGTGCAGCCACGGCCACGGCGAAGAGGGCGAACAGGACGATGGCGAATTTCATGTTGAAGGCGTGTAGATCGTTTGAGGTCTTCAAAGCTGACTATACGTCTTAAGCTGGGCCAAGTGCCTATTTATAGTCACACATCGGCCAGCGTCAACTTTTGGCCAACGCACGTCACACCGCGGCCGAAACTAGTTTAAGGCCTAGCCAAAATGAAGATGAAAACTGGAAATTCGAGCTAATTCGAACTAATGGAAATTCACTCGGTAGGTATAGAAATAGAAATACTCAAATATTTATAGACCATTATAGCCCTCATTTTTGACCCTCCCAATGTCTAGGAATGTCCAAGAATGAGTTTGCATCTTTAACTATTTACACGATAAGAATCGCCACTAAAATAAATCGAGCATTTGTTCTAACCGAGGAATCAAAAGCAGCATTTGGATTAATTAGCACTCCAGGGACATGTCCGCAAGTGCTAATTGGGTGGTTTCTAGATACACAGCTTGTGCTTGCTGCACCTGTATAAAAGCCCTCCCACCTGGACAATTCAAGGCAGTTGACAAGATTCAAACATGAAGTGTGTCCTGGTAGCTATCCTATTTTCCATCGCCATATGCCTGGCGGCTCCTGCTGGCCCCGAGGCGGAGATCGTTAGCCTGGCCTCAGAGGTATCCTCCGACGGTTACAACTATAACTTCGAGACGAGCGATGGCAACAAACAGGAGCAGCACGGCACCCTGAAGAACCTGGGACCCGAGGAGGATGCCCTCCAGGTGGCCGGCTCCTACAGCTACCAGGGAGACGATGGCAAGACCTACTTGGTCACCTACACGGCCGACGAGAATGGATATCAGCCCCAGGGCGAGCACTTGCCCCACCTTTAAGAGGGATTACATCTTGCGCATTGTAAATAAATTAGGGAATATGGTACCTATTGAATATTCAGACAAGTGACATGCTATAACCGTTGTGAAAACTGATATGCTTATGTATATTGAGTTGTAATAATTCATTTAATTAAATAGATGCTTTTAGTTCATGAACTCTATTACTTACACTGTACATCTGACTGCTGCAAGCCCACTAAGAAAAGTCACATTTCGTTTCGAGAATCGAAAGATCGGCTTTAATGCGAGTAACAAGGATAAAGAAAACAATGCACGACACTGACTTGACTGACTGATCGACTTACTAACTGACTGACCGACTTGAGGAAGCGGGACAGCACTTCAGCACCTCACTCTATATGGCCGGGATGGTTTGGTGGTTGTGGTTGTGGTTGGTTGAGCGTATTTACAGGATCATCCCTCCGGCGGGTGTGGGAGAGGGAGAGGGAGCGGGTCATCTACTTGGGAAGATGGGCGCCCTCCGGCTGGAAGCCATTCTCGTCGGCCACGAAGTTGATGGTGTAGGTCTGGCCATCGGGAGCCACCCAGCTGACGGAGCCCGTGATCGATATGGACTCGTTCTCCTGCCCGGCATTCTTGATCACGCCCTGCTCCGTGCGGGTGGTGCCGTCGCTGAGCTTGTAGCTGAACTTGTAGCCGTCCAGGCCGACGTCCGATTCGTACTCCTGCACCTCCACGTCGCCCTGGGGTCGGGCACTGGCCAGTGCCAGGAGCACTGCCATCGAGCCAACGACTAGCATCTGCAAGCGAAAATTGTGTGTGTTTTTGGTATCCTTGGGCTATGGCTATCCTGTGGCTGCGGCGACACTTTACCAATTTCATCATTTTGTATGGTTCTCGGATAGCTGGGTTCCCTGTGCGGCTGGACAAACTGGCGGTCGTCTAATGGTTGCACTGCATCGTCGTCCACTGCATTTTATACTGCACTTGCCGCCGCCGCCGCTGCCACTGCTGCTGCATTTGCAAACGTCATAAATTTGCACAATTGTTAGAAGAAGAAGCCGAAGCCGAAGCCAGGCAGCAGCACCGCCGGCTAAATCTTTTTCTCCATTTCAGTTTATTTCGCCTTGTTTTTTCAATTTACCAGAGATGCACCAAAGTCGACAAAGTCGCTGCGACAAGTAACATTTAAAGCGTCTTTGTGCAGCAGCGGCGCACTCATCCGAAAGGTATTAATGCTCCCACACTTGAAGAATTCGTGTTCTTAACACTCTGCCAGCATGCAGGTACTTGTACCCAGCTATTTTGTAAATCATTTTTAAGGTAATGTGCCATGGGCTATGGCTTATGTCATAAAATGTTTTACGGATTGCCTTTAGGTTATAAAAGCTTTTACATGACTATTAAAGAATGGGATGTTGTAAGTGAAAATACATTTATAAATGCCTTCTCTTACCCAACAATAAAACAAACTTCAAGCACTTGGAGACAATTTCTTGCAGTGCCGCCAGCAAGCCTTAGAAAACTCGAAAAAGTTCAAGATGATGTATTGGGGAAAAGGTTGCCCGCCGATCGTGTGGCCTGCAACCTGGGGAATACCGTGGCAAGAACTCTGGGAAAACATTAAACAAGATCGCCAGCGAGCAATCGATGAGACGGAATCAAAGCAGCGTTGGCCAGCGGGCAACCTGCAACACCAGCAGCAGCAGCCGCAGCAACAGCAAGCGAAACTAAGTTCAAGTGCTGTCAACGGCAATTTGCAGGGCAGCAAGTTCAAGCTGCACAGCAGCCACAAGCACAGCAGCCATGTGTGATGGCCAAAGTGCACAAAAGCGGTGGCTGCTGCGGAGATGGCACCGCAGCTTGACTTTTGGCATATGCAACGGCCTTTACAGAGCCCGATTGATGCTGATGTGCCTGCTGCTGCCTTCTGCCTGCTGCCTGCTGCCTGCCCGGTAACAAGCAGCAAACCATACCAAAACCAAAACCAAAAGCAGTAAACAGATGGATGTATAAAAAACACATCGAATAACCTACAACTACGGCGGCTCGGCTCGCATGCAATTTAAATTTCTGACTTTTGTTGTAGTTTTCTGTTCGGTCGCCGTCGCCGTTTCTGTTTGCCAATTTATTCCACCTTCGATGACCGCTACAGGCCGAAAGAAGATGCCTTAGTCTCCGGCTCAGTCAATCCGGTCATTCGGGTTTTGTCTTTGGTCATCCGTCGGCCTCTGTTCCATCGACAACTATGCATCCATCCATCCATCCGTCCATCCGTCCGTCTGTCGGTACGTTGGGTCAGCCCACAAAGCCGTAAATTGTGCCAACATCTTCATATCAATCCAACACGCAAGCGCAGTTTTTGCGCATTGATTTTGGCATTTCCTTAAAGAAAACTTGCAAATGATTCTACGACAGCTGCGATTTGACATTTCCACATGTTCAACGTTTTTTGTTACCATGTGGTCTATGCTTAAATATTTTTCAGTTCGTTGGGTGATTATATTACAATAGTTGGTGTTTACTACCATTATAAACAAAGTATCTTTTGGCTAAACCTACAAGTATTTATTCTGAGGATTACACTTTTTTATCTCTTCCAGTTTTCAGAATTGTCAATCGATTAAATTACCTGGAGAAGCCGGTAGCTTCGATAAATAATGCAGTCTTTAATCTGATCCCATAAATTCAAGACTTAATTAATTGGGCTAGGCCGCCTACAAGATGAACTTGAGGGCATTCGGGGCCCTTGAAAATGGATCTGAGCCCATTCAGCTCGCGACTGCATATTAACTATTTATGGTTATGATTATTTTGGGTTGTTTTTCTGGGGCTTTTCGAGGGCATCTGCAGCGAGGTGCACTTAATCATACTGGATTTGCATAACTAATCTGGCTTTGATCGATCGCCCTGGGTGCTAATCGAAGTTTTCGTCTCCATCGTTTTGCGGGGGCGTTTCAAAATTAAATACACATCCTATGTATATATGCAGGCAATCTTTATAACCGATAATTCGAGCCGTGTTCTTCTTCCTTATCGTTGAGTTCAATACGAAATTTATACAATCATTTACATAACTGTTCTAATCAAGCATCAATCGACAGGTTTTTCAGCTTCGATAACTTCTTGTTTGGGCAGTGCTGTCGCTTTCAATACACAAACAAATACAAAACTACAAGCGACGAGATACCAGATGCCAGACAGACGGACAGGCAGACATACAGATACACAGCCGCAGATACAATAGACATTTATGTAGATGCGTCTTCACATTTACGTCTTCAAGGTCAGCGCCAGATGCTGCTGCTGCTGCTGCCGCTGCTGCTTCTGCTGCGGCGTGTTGTCCATCTGTCTGCCGCCCATTCAGCTGCCGTTTTGGCCCGGCTTTCGTTCGTTGCCAACCCGCCGCCGCAGCCGCCGCCGCAGCCGCCGACGCCGCACGCACCTCACCAAACTTGGCCAGACCGGCTTCGAATCGGTTTTTGGGACTTGGGGCTCGCGGCTCGGTTTTGGTTTGGGCTTGGGTTACGGGTTTCGGGTTTTTGCCCGGCTCGTCTCCCCAACAGGGTCCGCGAAATTAGCACTTGAACGTTAATGGCAATGTTTTAATAGCATACAATATGTATGTGTGGCCGTCGCCCTGCCTCCCTTAGCCATCGCATCTTTAAATGAATGTAAATGTCACATTGCTGTTGTTTTGTTTCTCTTTCCATATCTTTTTTATCACTTTGACCGCTCGTTTCGTAATATTTGCATTCAGCTGGCTAAAGCTACAACAACAGCCGAGCACAACGCATTCAGAAATACTTCTGCTGACACTTGACATTAAGAATCGTGCGTATAATTTAATTTTATGGCCGGCTTTGGTGATACTTTTGTTGGTTTTTAATGGCCTCAATGCAACGCATCTTTTAACTAAATAAAAAACGATGTCCGAACGATTGATTACCGTGAATAGCAATTAAATCTGTTTTTGTTTATCGCAGCAAGTTTTGACAGAATTTGAAAACATGGCTTCATTGGAATGCCTTGGCAGCTTCTCGCTAATTTTAAACCATTTAAAAAAATGAGACATAAGTAACCATTAAGAATCGAAAGCTACAAAGTAATTTGGGGGAAGCACAAGTTAGGATTTTTTGCTGTTCCTATTTTTAGGTTGACATTTCCAAACAAGTTTAGAGTACCCGGCAGAAATCAAATGACTTAGGCAACAAACTCGGCTCGCAATTTGGCGCAGGTTTCTTCGCTTATTGGTGCATACTTTTAGGCGCTTCCCTAAGATAACTTTATTTGAAAACAAAATATAAATTCCAGAGGCGTCCGTTAATTTGTTTCAAAAAACGTAATTCATCATTTGATTTAAAAAAAATGAAAATAATAAATATATTCAGAGCAAATCAATCTTAAAAGAGAAAAAACAATTTATCTTGAGCCTTGTCTAGAAAAAATCATCTTATTTTTCAAAATAATTAATTTTTTTACTAAATCATTCAAAGGCATTCTATAAAATAATGCACAAATCAAATGCGTTGGTTTTTATCTTACCAAACTTTGCATAAACTTGCTAAAACTAGTACCAAGACCTATTTTGTTAAATATTCGCACATAAAATGCGCTACCCATAAACAATAATACATGCAGTCATTGCATAAATGCTGTTTTTGGCAAATTTCTTTGCTAAATTGTGACACTGTGATTTGCATAGAATATATAAATCTGTTTTTGGCTATCCTTTTATCTTGGGTTTTCTCTTTCTCCCTAAAAACCTATAAAGCTTGTCCATAATCCATTCAACACTTTGGCCCGTCATTTTCTTAATCACCATGATTTTATGCAATTCGTTTGCATATTGTCACACACAAGTTCCCTTGCACAACAAACAAGTTTCCAGAGGGAGCGAATTTGTTTGGTTTGATTGTTTTTATTGCTTGCAAATTTAACAGCTCAACTTAAACACTAGCCTACTACAGTTGGTAAACTGTTGTAATAAATTCGTGATGGATTGTTTAATAGGAAACGTTTTGCATTCCCAGCAAAGTGCAGTTTAACCGGCCAGGGAAGCGAGCGATTTGCCGGCCAGCTTGCGCACCTTCAGGCCCTGTTCGCGGGAGGGACGGTGGTTCTTGGCCAGGTTGTTGGCATTCTCCAAGTCCGCAGCAGCCGAAGTTCCGCTCAGAACCTTGCCAATCTCATCCCGGAAAGTTCCGTCCGGAAGGGTGTAGCTGAAGCGCAAGATAATTACAAAATTATAATCTATATAAATGATCAATAAAATTGGGAATCATTTGCTTAAAGTTTTCAAATTACGAATTGTATAATAGTCGAGCTTATTGATAGCTTTTTAGATGGGAAGATGTTATATCTTACTGTGGCACATTTTAACCATTAGTAATGTTTTACGCAAAAGTAATTACGCTGTATATACTTTGCTATCACTTTGAAAAGTACTTGTGGGATGGAAATTGCCAGGTCTACGAGTAACAATGTTACGAGTTCATAGAAATACAATGTTTCCATTCCATGTTATGTTGAAACTTTTTTCTAAACTTTAACATCAAACTTTATCCAAACACAATACACAAATGCCACCTACTTGAACTCGTATCCATCGCGAGTGGGCACATAGCTAAACTGTTCCAGCTCCACCTCGCCCAGCTTGATGTCGATGACCGTGCCGGGTGGGAAGGAGGCGTAGTTCAGGTTGGCGCCGAACAGGATACAGGCCGCCAGCACGATCAAGAGCTGCACCATCTTGCTGTTGAGATTCAGGCCAAAGTGGGCCTCCTTTTTGCCGCTTTCGAACAAAGACACAGGCATGATGGATGACTGGATGGGGACCGTTAGTGGAGGTTGCACACTCGAAGCTCGGGATGAAAACACAACTGGCAACCAAGGCGGCTGGGAGCGTAATGAAGCGTCTTCTTCGAGGCCACTGGCATAAGACACCTGTGGCCCATAATGAGTTGTTGGTCCAAAACAAAACGGGCACCCCAAACTGCTGAGTAAGCTTCAGACAAACGCAGGCGGGTTGCCCAATTCTGCGGCGTTAAAATTGGTATTTGCATAACGAAAGCAAAACAGTTGCACGGATCGAGCCACAAATTGGTGTAGCAGCATGCGACTCTCCTACGATGTGCGTTACATTTCAAATGCCGCCAAATTGGAAAATTAATCGACCAAGCCCGTGGAAAGAAAGCGGAGGGCAGCCCGAAGCCGACTTATCGACACACTAACATGAACAGAACTGATTTGGCCTAAAAAAAAATAATATATGCTAACCCCATATATTAGAATTTTCACAATAATTTGTTCAACAATATCAAACCGCTGCAAATAGTTGAAATAGCCGAACCTAGCTTCAGGGAAATAAAAATCTCATCACTATGCTTTGATGTTGAAATATGTGAATCTTGAAGTGATTAACGACCAGCGATCATCCGAGCTTTCTCAAGCCAAGACCACCACCTCAGCATTAAGAGGTGAAGCTTTTGAGCCACGCTTAATACACTGATAAATTATGCGGTTTTTAATTATCTATCACAAAACAAAGGAAACGTGTGAGCGCGTTTTGTGTTTAGCTCTTATCCGGTTTGATTTTGTGGGCCGTCACATAGGGCTGGAATCCGTTTTTGTTGGCCTTATAGAGGACCTGATACTCGTATCCGTCCGCAGAGATGAAGCTGTAGCCCCCGCGATACTCTACGGGCTTTGGCGTAGTCGTCCCCTTGGACTCCGTGTCCGTCTCCGGCCTCACTGTGTAGGTGATGTTCTCAGTCCTGTGGTGACCGTTTTCTGTTTGGAATCTGTAAGAAATAAAACACACTTATGATCTCCAATCCGCGAAATGAACTCCAGTAACCTTACCCAAAGTGGACAGCTTCTTCCCGCTCGCCTTTCTCCAGAGCCGCTGCAGATGCCAGCGAAATAATCGCCAGCATAGCCAAGATTTCGGCAAACTATGCGGCAAAAATTAATATTTGTTAACTTTTTTTATATATATTTTTTACATAATACGAGAACCCACCAGTTTCATAGTTTGTTTTGGGGCCTGCAAACACTTTTCTGATAGAACCAAAGAGAACTCAGAAGCTTTGTTGTTGACAGTTTCGTGGGCTGATTTAAACTGAAGATGGAAGATTGTCTGTGAGTGGAGGTGAGCCAAGCAACCGAAATAATTCCAAGAGATCCGAATAATGAAAACAAATATCTGCGCAGTGGGCTTACGTCATTGTTTTTTGGCTTTGTTCTAAGCAACCAAAGAAGCGCAAAAGAAAGGCGATTAAAATAATTAAAGCGGTTTATAATATTTTGGCGATACTCTTAAATTTAATATAATACGATGAAATTTATTATGATTAAGAACCCAAAGAATTTATTCAGCTTAAGAATACCTGAAAATGAATATAGGAAAAGTCAAAATATATGTTACAAAAATGTTCACAAAATAGGTGTGCTCTTTGTAAACAAGATAAACATTTTATTATGGCATTTTAACCTTATAATTTCCAAAGAAAGCAAAAATATACTCTCATTGGATTGTAAACAATACTTTCGGTTTGGTTAATATATATAAAATTCCTTTTCATTGGCAATACATTCGCACAGCCTGCGATCTGGAGTTATCAGTTCGCTTAATTATTATTTGAACATTTCCCCTGGAAGCAAGTTAATGGCGCCGCCAGTTGCTCAGGTTCCCGCGTGCCAATTCATATTCAAGCTGTCAGCGCGGAGGGCCAGCGGCCAATTTATCAACGGACCTCATCGGAAAATGTTTATTTAAGCGAGCCGGCGTAAGAACTTAATCGGGCAACCCTCGCACGGGCTACGAAATCGGCGAAAAAATCGCAATCAGATCGCCACGCTCTGTCAGAATTCGCTTTATGAACGCGCATGGCGTTGAATGCGGGCGTGGAATATGTGCCATCGGTGCGTGGCTAACCGAGAGCCGGGGAATCAAGCACCAAGCCCGGGGACCGACAATTGTTGGTTTTTGCAGCCGGTGCAGCAGCCGGATCTTCCTGGTCCGTCCGGTGGTTGCTTGGTGGCTAAACTCCCCGTAGCCGCATTGGCGGGATATTCTGCATAGCTTGGCGGGCGGAATCCACAGCTGACGGAGCGAACAGGTTCACAAAATCCACACTCCGATTCCCGGGTCCTGGGAGCGCGTCAGCTGCGCGCCAGCACATTACAAGTAGGACAAGCTGCAAACGACATTGCCATTAGGCATCGTCCTGTTCGTCCTGGGGGAGGGTTCTATATTAGCGGCATCCACGACAGGCACAAGCTACCGAGCTACCAAATGATAAAAACACACAACAGCAGCCACAACAACGAGGAACAGTGGTAAAAAAGTGCCGAGTCAAGGTATATTGCACTAGGAAAACAAAAAATATTGTACATTTTATTATAATATACCTACCATTACTTGGCCCCTAAAAACTTAATAGTTCTACTTCTGTTTATTGCTGCCTTATTCCTTTAAATCTAATTATTTAAAATTATTTGTATATAATATTCAAATACCTAAAACATAATAACGATGATAGTTTCTTTAAATTTCCCATGTTTATTTAAGTTTCATTACTTGCCAAATCTTAAGACACTGCAACCACTGTTCCCAGTCTGGCAAAAAGTTAATAGACGATTGACTAAAGCCGACATCCCTGCCGTTGTTTTGCTCGGCTCTTGGGCCCGATGGTCCTGCGTCATGTGTCCTGCGTCCTGCGTCCTGCGTGCTGCGTGCTGAATCCAGGACTTAGCACCCCCTTGGCAACAGGCAAAGTGCATTAGCCAAAAGGATCGGGGCGGGGCGCGATTCGATCCGATTGGGCGGGGGACCTGGGACGCAGGTCGGGTGGCATGCAGGTGTTGCCCGATCCTGTTGAAAATTGCTTTCGAATTAAAAGTCCCTGCTTGTGGCCGGGCGGGTTTTGTTGTTTTAAACGATTAGCCCGAAGGGGTGAAGGCTGTCCCGGAGTCGGGGATCGAGATTGCACACTCAATTGATTAGCGCTTTGTCAGCCGTTGGTCTAAGCCGATGATGATGACTCCGAGGGGCTTTTGCATTGGCCCAGTTCTGGCTTCGCTTTTCATTTTTCTTCATTTTTCAATCGCAATTACAATCGGAAGCAAAGGAACGTGACTGCTGCGCATGGGGCCAAGAGTTCGTGGCTGCTTGGCGTTGCGATTGAATATAAAACCCGATCGGCAGGCAGCCAGCAGTCACAGTTTCAAATGGAAACCAAGCTGATGATAATTTGCACAGCTCTTGCTGGCATTGCCTTTGCTTGCGCCTTTGCAGATGCCCAGCCGGCTGGCTATCCGAGTGCTCGTCCGCCGGCCACTTATTTGCCCGCCAAGCCGCCGGCTGCACCGCCTCCGAAAAGTAGCTACGGTCCCCCCAAGAAGCCAGCTCCTCCCCCGCCGCCGCCAAAGCCCAGCAACAGCTATGGGCCGCCGCCGCCAAAGCCCAGCAACAGCTATGGACCGCCGCCCAAGAATGGCAATGGAAAGCCGCCACCCAGCAATGGGTACTTACCGCCGGGAAACGGCAACGGAGGCTCTCCAGGAAACGGAGGTCCCGGAAACGGAGGCGGTGGCGAGGTCATTCCCATCATCAAGCTGGAGTCCAAGATCAACACAGATGGATCCTACAAGGTGGGTGGCTAAAACAGAGTAGTATATGACATAATCCTCTTCCTTGCAGTACGAATATGAGACCGGAAACGGAATAAAAGCGGAAGAGATGGGCTACCTCAAGAATGCCGGTGTCAAGGGGGCCGAGGCGTTGACGGCGGAGGGTTCCTTCTCCTACACCAGTCCCGAGGGCGAGGAAATCTCCCTGACCTACATTGCGGATGAGAACGGATTCCAGCCGCAGGGCGACCACCTGCCCACACCACCACCCATTCCCATTGAGATTCAGGAGGCGCTGGACATGTTGGCCGCCGGCGGAGGCTGTCACGGATGCGATGACAACGAGACAGGTGGCCAGGACGAAGATGGGGGTGGTGGCTATTCCTACCGCAGAAAATAAGATGCCCACAATCCATGGACAAATGTTGAAACTAGCTAACGTATCCCTTATTATATCTAGTTTCATTTAAACTTAATTGTAGCTGCATTCACTTAAAAATACCTAATAAATAACGAGCGATTTTTTTGAGCCAGTTAATTACAATACTTGAGAGTGAAAACCCTCGGCGGCCTACTTATCTAAGACAAGCAAACACCAAGCTGGAATTGATCCTACCCTGAGCACACCGATTCTGGCCGGCTTGGTGTTTCCTGCTGAATTCCCTCCTACCCCCTGGCCTCGTCCTTGGGCGCAAGGCCAACCCTCGGCCGGGCGACGGCTGTGTGACTGGCAACACATGTTTTTCCCGACTTGCCAATCGTTCGCCCGCCCGCCCAACTTCGTCCTGTTGATCGCTCGACGGGACGGGGGGAGGGTGAGGACGAGGACAAGGATGAGGGGCGTCCTGCCGCAGCGATTGTGTCGCAATAATGAAAACATTAGCCTCGTAGCATATTTGTCAGCGAACAGGAGCGGATCGGCAGTCGCGAGACCACATTAAGGTGGTCTTAATTTAGAAAATAGAATCTATCATAAATGGATCATTAATATGAATTTAGTATGATGGAATAGATATTTTAATTATTTTAAAAACTTATAAAATATATTCGTCTTTTGAATATGATAATATTGCATAATAATTTGTTGGGGAATAACGTGTGTAGAACCGGTAATGAATTTTGTAAGAGGAACTTTAAACTCTTTAAAAGATCTATCCCATTAGAAGACCATTAGTTAGCTGTGTTAAAAATAAAAAATAAAAAATTCCACAAATTTGTAAAACATCCTCAGGACCGCAAACAACCCGCAGTGCGCTCCTGCAAAACGGAAATCACGACCCACCCCAAACCGCAAATCGTGAAACGATACAGGCCAATATATTATGGCATTAGCGGGGTGGAGGGGTTAGCCTTACAATCTGGATAGGGTGAGGGTAAGACTGAATGACATTGACGATAGCGAATGCGATTTGTATATGGTGGCATTACAGCAACAACAACCCTGACGGACAACAACAACGGCAACAAACGATCGTTTAATTTCAATTAAAAACATTTTCCTTGTGCGCAGCCCAAAAGCCAAAACTAAAAGGACGCAATCGAAGGGGGGGGAGTGGTGGCAAGGACTCTCTGGAACACGCACACTTGCTACAGGCCGCTTAGCTTGGCTTAGTGCTCTGGTGATTGCGAGGACATGATGTTGCACTTGCCGAGCAACCACCAGGACGCACCAGGACCTCGCAAAAGGGATGTCGCCCGTGGACGGGATGGAATGGGGTGGGATGGATGCCGCGCCGAGATATTCTAAGCCAGTAAAGTGCGTAGCTATGTTGTACGCAGGCAGGCTGGCAGACTGGCAGACTGGCAGACCGGCAGTCGAGCAGGCTATGTAGCCGGTGCCGGGCGATTCTGGGGCTGGGAATTCTTGCACTTGCTGCAAGGCCGTGCCAAATCCGTGGCACAAAATAAGGGAGCGCCGGATGCGACGACGGATGCGTGCGTATAAATAGCGAGGTCCGCTTCCAATTGGAACGCAGAATCGAATTCGAACCCAAACGATGCACACGACGGCTCAATTGGACAGTCTGGAGCAGAAGCGCTCAACCAGCCTGATCTTCCGGATCGAGCAGCTCCTGCCGAGCGGCACCAGTGCCAGTGCCGTGACCGCGGTAACCACCGTGGCCGAAACCACACCAGCCATACCCAGCACAACGAGTGCGGTGGCCAGTCCAGCGAAGCGGATGCGGTCCAGTCCCCGGTCCGGTGTCTACACCGCCCAGTACACGCCCAAGGATACCTGTTCGACGGCGGTGCCCACCACTGCCCTGCTTAGCTCCACCGCCACGCCCTCGGATTCAGGTCGCTCGCATTGTCAGTTGTCCAACGGCGAGCTGATCGTGTCCGCCGCCCAGCTGCGCCAAATCAAGCTGTCCGAGGACGTGTACAGCTTCAATGCCATCTTCGAGCTGCACGGCGGGCAGGTGAGGGTGCGCCTGGTGCGGGATGTGGGCCGGGAAGACGAGATCGTGGCCTGGTTCGGCGAGGAGCTGGTACTCCTCATGGGCATTCCCTTTCTGACGCCTCTCAACATACAAGGTAACGATCTATTTATTTGAAACCGAGTTGATCTTTTACTAATTCAGATTTTACCTATTTTGATTTTTAGGAAACAGCCGCTACACCTGCCACCATTGCCATCTGACTTTCGAGACCCCGCATCCGCTGAAGATCCACTTAGCTCTCGGCTGCGGTCGCAGTGCCATGGACATCCTGTGGATGCGACTGCACTACGCTTTGAAGGCTGCCGCTAGGAGTCAGGCAACTGCAGCGCAGTTGTCCCCGCCGCCGGCTGCCTCCTCCACTTCCTCGGCGTCGCCCACACACTCGCCACCACCGCCTTTGATGGCGGCGCGCTTCTCCGCCTTCCGGCCCATTGCTGCCCTTGGACCCCAGAATCTGTCCCTGAGCACGGCCACCAGCACGCCCGGAGCCACGCTCTCGTATCTGCCGTCCATTTCGATGGCAGCCGCACCGCTGTCCACACATCCGATGAACGCGGCGGCCCAGATCGAGGCGATCGTCAGCAACATGGGCGCCTCCAAGCAGGGCCACCTGTGCATCTACTGCGGCAAGGTGTACTCGCGGAAGTACGGCCTCAAGATCCACATCCGCACCCACACCGGCTTCAAGCCGCTCAAGTGCAAGTTCTGCCTGCGACCCTTTGGCGATCCCAGCAATCTCAACAAGCACGTGCGCCTGCACCTGCAGACGCATCCCGGCAGCTCTTCGGCAGGCGGGTCCAGTGGCGGGGGGGCATCCTCTCCGGTGGGCGGTAGCGGAGCCGGCAGCGATGTGGACATTGAGGGCGAGTCGGATCAGTGCCACGTATGCCACAAGTCCTTCGCTCGCCGCCGGGATCTGCAGAGACATCTGGAAACGCGACACGGTGGATCCGGTCATTCGCATTCGAGCACCACCAGCACCAGCACCACAACGATAACCGAGGCGCGATCCAACGCTTCCGTTTCCAAGTCGAGTTGAGTGCGAGGATATGCAAAAAAAAAGGTAGCACACTTTTTGGAGCGCAGCGCTGTGATATAATAAATCGGGGAATTATCAAAGAACAAATGAATAAAAACTAAGTTTTACCAAATGATGATAATAAAAATACTAATAAATTAAAACAAAAGCTGACTGAATAATTTTAATCTGTTAATAGTTTAAATATCTCAAGATCATTAGGTATTAAAGTAACGATGATCCTGGCAAACTCTCTCCTGAGAAAAGCAATGCTCTTATTTAAGAATCAAATAGTATCGCTTTATTGATAAATTTCAATACGAATTCAAAGTGAATTTCTATCGTATAATGCACAAATCTTATTGTTAGACAATTAATGCTATTACTCGTACTGTTTAGCTTTCGCCTCCGATGCCGCACTGGGCGGCTTATTCCATATATAATATATATTCGTGTAAACTCGCTTAACGTTAGGGTACATGCAAAACAATCACAAATTGTCTTCAACTCGGATAAAGCGGGTGTAACTCGTGTGTTCGGGGTGGTGTTGTGGGTGGTGTGTGTGTGTGTGTGTGTGCGTTGAGCAAAACGTAGACGGGCCAAAAAACACTCACAAATACAAGAATTCTAATTCATAGTTATTAAATCGTACAAGTACTTATATATGCCAGTGTAGAAATGCGACGGTAAAGGTATACATTATATACGTATATATGTATGCACTTATTGTAGTATATAGATCGGAGCATAAAGTTAACTATTCTGTTTGTTTGATTTCTGGAACTACATTTAGTTGGTTTGCACGGGGGCTAACACTTAGTTGAAGTTTGAACAAAGGTCTCTCTCATTCTTTCATTCTTTTACCTCCCTAAACAAATGCAATGAAAACAATTGTTAAACATTAAATTTGGTATTTATTATTAGATTCCCTTGAGGTGAGTCTATCCCCTGCCCACTCCCCTCTCGTTCACTCTCGTTCTCTGTCTCGGTTTAAGGCACTTACTCAAGAAATCGCGATTCCAGAGTGTCCCTTCGGGGTTAGTTATTTGCTTTTAACTTTCAAGTTTAAAGTATCCTTCCAAGTTTCGATCAAAAACAATGTGGCAAGCAAAGCGGCGAGTATGTGGCGCGTGTATTTGTGTGCAATAGAGTGGACAATCCTTTTAATATTTCGGTTACAAACTTCCCTACAAACTTAAATACAAATTCTACTCTTCCCGACTACAAAAATGTTCCAAGGCCGCTCAATCCTTTAGACATATTTTCTACTAAAACCAAAATGAATAGTAAAATGCTGCCCTTTGAACGTGTAATTAAAGTAATTAAAGTGCGGCAGCATGTGAAACCAATTCTAAACGCAATTTTCCTAACATTTTCCGACGTCTCCCGTCCACCCTAGAGTGTGTGTTTCTGCAGCTATCACCTTGAGCCCTTCTTAACGCATTTAATGTTTTTTTTTTCATTGGTTTCAATAGCAAGTTGCAGCTCTGACAAATATGTCTGTTTCGGATATTCGACGATACGTTTCGCAATTCTTAAAAGTCTATTCTCGGCTTACATATAGAAAGGTAATATTCATATAAGTATAGTTCGGTAATTCATATATGTATACGCATAGACACCAATAGTTTTGTTTAATTTTTCAAGAGTAATATGCAAATTCTGTATGTGGCTTGTTCTTTAGTTAGGAATATATGTATGTATACGCGTATTGTTGTTGGTTGTAAATATCTAAACATAAATTCATACATGAAGCACACTTGGGTTCTCGGTTCTCATTAACTATTTGCTAATGTGGTTAGTAATTCGTTCAAAGTTTCGCATTTAACAAAATATCCATTATTTTAACAATTAGTTTGTTTTTCATTTTTAATTTCCTCTTTTCTATATTTGCAAATATATATGTATGTAAGTGTTTAAAGTGTAAGTTTCTCATTACATTGTTGTATTACAGTTTCGTCTTCCTCGTTGTTCCCGCTGGTTCTTTATTAAAGAGTCCAAGAATTACTATAGACCTTCGATTGATTATTATTTTTAAATCCTCTGCACACTTCTTGTGGTTTGCAGTTGGAAACCATTTTGTCTCATTGTTTATAGCTTTTTGTTTTTTTTTTTTTTGTTTTAATTAATTGAAATACTGAATTGCTGAACACACAGACAACATAATGTACGTTTCGATCCTTAAAAATTATCATCTACCGTCCCTCGGTTTGTCTCAATTAATTGCGCCGCGAAAATTACAACCTCACTTAAGACTAATGCATGTCTCAAAATATTCAAGAGCTCCCCACTCGACACTCGAGCAGGATACGGATCAATCCAATAATCAATCAATCAATCGGTAATTATAGGTATTTATTTGTGTATATAGGCATGCATGCACTTAAGTGTCTAGAATAATGTTTCTGTTTCGCATCGAGGTGATCAAAACATTTCTGAAGACTTTCTTGTTCACAATTGTTCTTAGTTCTTGTTAGCAAAAAACTTTGGACGTTTGGTATTCATCTTATTCAAGTTAATATATAATTAGACAAACAAAATGCTTAAAGCTGCCCACAAGACTTTGTCTATGATGTATTTATTTTAATTCTTTGCTTTTGTCATATTTTAGTTACGTTTCCGATTAGTATTATCGTATATAGTATATTGTATTGTATGTATATATCAAGCTTGCTGCCGCTTAACATTTAAAAGACACACAGTATGTAGGTGAATCTATCTCTAAGATCATGGATATACTACACTCCCTATGCAGCAGCTGGGAACAGGGGTATCTTTCTTTTTCAATCGTGTATATGTATGTTCGGTATAGTACTCGTATATGGTTTGAAGGTTTTAGGTTTTTAAGGCATATGCACAAGGGAAGGACTCGATCATCGTCGCTTATAGTTGGATTTCGGATTTCCAAGTTAGTTGCTAGAGACGAAAACACATAACTAGGGGGAAGACAATACTGGGGACAATTTGAACGCGCTTATGTACAATACAAGGTTTACAATTGGCTGCTTGATATGAGTATTAGGGTTTCATTTTCTATACGTTTAGTGCTTAAATGTGTGACGCTACCGATCATAGATTATCCCTACTGGTTCAAAAACTTAAGAGATACTTTCGCACGGCTAGAAACTACACATTAAAACCTCTCCAATTAAGACTTCATTGCAGTACTTATTGCTGTATGGTTGTTTCATCCTGCTGATTGTGATGCTAAAGAATCGTATAATTAACTTGTTTAGTTTCCGTTTCCTTTTCCGTTTCCATTGCCGTTTTCCTTTTTCGTTCGGTTGTGTTGAGTGTCACGTGTTGGCTGTGTTTTGTATTTCCAAATGGTTGAGTCCATTAGTTGATGTCTTACAATTTGTTTCAATTAAGTTTGCTTTATCAAATACCCTGCAACTTCATTTAATTATCACAGTTTTTCATCAGAGATAGTTTAAACGTTTCAATTGTTTGCTTTCTTATGTTCTCCATTTACTTTTTAAATTGTAATCAATTTTCCTGGTTTCGCTATCGTATTATTATTATTATTATTTTGTGTGGCCACAGTAAGCAAAAATAAAGCAGAAAATCAAGCGATTTGAGATTTGTGCAATGTGTTTTTAGATCCTAACTGAATCAGCAAACGACGATTATTTTAGCTTAGGTTGTGTGGGATCGGGGTTGCTTTCGGTCTTAAATTTATATTTATTTTCCACACCTCAATGCCTGATATGCTGCCCGTTTTCCTATCATTTAAGCCTACATTACTTACTATTTTTGTTTATATGTTTTTTTATTCTTTTTTCAAATATTTTTGCATTATATTTTGTTTTTTTTTTTGGTGAGCAAGTCGTCTCATATAAAACAAACATTCATTTTACTTTTAAAGTAGACTTTTGTTTTATTTTTAAACATAATTTAATTGTAATTATTTGGAAGCAAACGATGGCATATTTGTTTTATTTTTTCTTAAGTTTTGTCCGTGGTTCGGTGCACGTTTAAAACAAAATGTTTTCCCTCAGCGGCAACTTGAAACAAGCAAATAAAACACATAAAATACATACAAAAAGATACATGTTTTGTAAATTTAAAATGTCTTCTTGGAAAGTCTTCATTTGAATTAATGATTTCTTAAAATCGCCATTAATTGTGGGTAGATATTTAATGTTTTGCTGCTTAGGGGGCAGGCTGTGATCTTTACTATCGTTTCACCTGCGTGTGTAGTAGTTGGTTGCAGTTTCTTTCAGTGTGTTTTGTACTTTCGACAAAGAATATTTTTGGTTATACCGATTTGTATAGAAACAAAGTCATAATGGCAAAAGACACAAGTGTTTCGATGCCTCTCTAAAATAGCTAATGCGTACTTTTGTGCTTGCAGCATGTGGGCGTGTGAAGTGGTGTTGGGTTGATCGTTTTGGTATTTTGGCATTGCTTTGCTTTCGTTTTGCAAATACATTCAATAAATACAAGTCTCCAATTTAACATTACAAGTGTACGCCAGGAGTTGTCCACACATTCTCGATCGTTTTCGCTCGCACACATCTCCAATATCTGGACAACCCCCGGGCAAATATATGTATATATTATAGGTATAATAGGTAGATAATCCTCATATGATCTGAGCTAAAAACAAAGACAATACGAATACAAATATATAAACTAAGCATACTAAGGAGTTGCATGAATTTTGGTACTTTAAGTAATGCTCATTCGTTGCCTAACACATTGAGAGTATTGAAAGTAAAAGCGTACATAACGACAGACTAATACAAATTACAAACAAAATACATAGTTCACTTATTTATCAAACTTGAGGGAAGAGGGTAATAATAATAAAATAATTGGCAATACGAGCGAGGAGCAGAAGGAATCAACAACTTTAAACATTTCCCTTTCTTTCATCTTCTTTTCTTTTTTTTCTCTTTTGTTTTAGTTTTTCGTTTTTGCTTTTCTTTTTAGGTTTAGGTTTTGTTTGTGTTCATTTTGCATTTTGGTTTTTGGGCGGGCTTCGGCCTTTTGCTAATACACAAATCGTTTGTTGTACTATGCAGCCTGTTGTATCTATATAGTATGTACGTATAAGTAAGTAGTATGTGGTATATATTCTCATATAAATATGTATGCATGATTATGTATAATCGAATGACCAAAGAGCAAATCAAAGGCATTTACAGAACTGTCGTTGACACATTTTATGCTATACAATTGCGGTTGCGGTTGGATGATGTGCGGGAGGGAGGCGTGGTGTGGCGTGGCGTGGGCTTTTATGTGGTTGTGGTTGCGATTTCCACATTGTTCGTCTTGGCGGCGCTGGCGGCAAGTTTCTGCTGCTCCGCTGTGATGTTTCCGGCCTCGTGGCCATCGACATTGCTGCTGCTGTTGTCGTTGGCGTGGTTGCTGCAAAGCGAGACAATTAGTTGGGGCATTACAAACAAGACCCGTTCCCCAAACACCCACAAAAAAGGCACTTTTCGAGACTGATTAATCAAGTAACTTCCACAAAGATATAGGCAATATTTACAATTAATTTTCTAAAAAATTCACTGAACAATTCCACGTACAATTCATTAACCTAAAGCACAGCGAGACATTTATTTGGAGCGTAATTTAATGCCTAAAACCTGCTTCCAAACATACAATTTTTTGCCAAGAAATTAAATACTTTTTGAGACTGATTACCCCATTATCTGCTCCCAAGATATAGCCAATCTCTATGGATATCTTGCTAAACAATTCGCTCAACGATTCCACTTAAAATTCATTAACTTTTTGCAAAGCAAGACAATTATTTGGAGCGTAATTTGATGCCTAAAACCGGGTTCAAACTTTTACCAAGAAATAAAACACTTTTTGAGACTGATTAACCCATTATCTGCTCCCAAGATATAGCCAATCTCTATGGATATCTTGCTAAACAATTCGCTCAACGATTCCACTTAAAATTCATAAACTTTATGCAAAACGAGACAATTATTTGGAGCGTAATTTGATGCCTAAAACCCGCTTCCAAACATCCAAACATATGCCACGAAATAAAGAACTTTTTAAGACTGATTACATCATTATCTGCTCCGAAGATATAGCCAATCTCTATGGATAACTTGCTAAACAATTCACTCAACGATTCCACTTACAATTCATTCACTTTACTGGTTGGTCCATTGGAAACGGGCGTAGTTTGCTCGGCCTCGGTGGGACGATCGGCTCCCAGCGGCTTCGTCCACATGCCGTCGTCGTCCTCGTAGTCCTCCTCGCCGTCCAGCAGCACCGACTGCAACCGGCTCACAATCACAGCGGTCTCCGCGACACCAGCCTCGGAGAGCTTCTCCATGATGGCCTTCTCCACGTTGGCATTGTTGTCGTACTCCGCCTGCTGGTCGTGGCTGTTGTTCTGCACCGCGGAATCCAGCGACTCGGCAGGCACACGCTCCGGGGCAGACGATTCCGGATCCAAGTCGGTGACGGCTGTCGGGACTGGCGGGGATACCTCCTCTGGGGGCGCCGACGAGGGCATGCCCAGATCGCTGCCGAACGTGCTGAAGTGGGCATCGAAGTCGGCAAAGTTGTCTGCGTTGAAGTCGCCGCCCCAGTTGGCAGTGCCGGTGTTGACCTGGGCAGACACGCCGGGAATGTCAGAGAACTGCACATCCATGTCCCAGGGATCCGCAAGGTTGCTCAGCGTAATCGAGTTCTTGGTAAACATTCCGTGACCGTGACCATGGCCATGACCATCGCCTGCCCCCGTATGCTCGCCGTGCTCATCGTCATCGTCGTCCTCGTCGTCGATGTTGCGTCCAAACTGGAAAAGATTCTGATCGTTGGTGAAGACAATGTCATGCAGCGCGTTGTCCAGATCGCTGTAGGCCATATTGCTGTTGGACAAGGCCTCAATGTCGCAGGCGTTTAGCTCGCCCAGATCGTACGTCAAGTCCACATTGTACTCGTTCTCCTCGTGCGGTTTCCAGTCGGCCAGCTGCTTCGTCTGCTGCTTGGCCGCCAACGTGAATTCGCCGGTCTCCCCGTCGATCAGCGACTGCCAGTACGCCTGCTCGGCCTCGTCGCTGAGGCTGGAGGAGATCAGGGCGGCGATATGTTCGGATTTTGATATACAATTCGTGATGTGGCTTAGGATTTTGATGAGGTGTCCCATGTAACCCAGTCGGCGACCCTTCTCAGCGGATCTGTGAATGCAAATATACCCCTTAGCCTCGTGCAAACTTCAACGAAAAGCTGAGTAAAGTTGAACTTACTGCGCCTGCGCATTGTGCTGCCAAAAGTCGACCAGCTTGGACACCAAGTGGCAGTTGACAATCAACTGATAAAGGAGAGAAATCAATAAGAATGGGTATTGCAGGGTTAGGGATATGTCTTACGTGGGTTTGCATCTCCGAGGGCGAAGCACTTGGCACGGCCTTAGTCTTGTCGAGATCATTGAGCGTTGGCTCCGCCTCCGTCTGCTCCGCAGGACCAACAGTTTGACCATCAGTAGGACCATCAGTAGGACCTTCAGTTGGGCCATCAGTTGGTGCGTCAGTTTCGCTGTTCTCCACATGATTCTCCTCCGGCTTTTCGCTGCAATTCTCCTCGGTCTGAGCCTCGGCTGCCAACTCCACCTCCACCTGAGGTTCGGCCGCAGCCTCGGGCTTCTCCTGCGGCTCCTCTTTGGCCTCCTCCGGCCCCTGCTCCTTGGCAGCTGCATCCTGCGCCTTCTCTGCCTTCTCCTTTTCCTTCATAATGGCGTGCATCGGAGAGTCGGCCGCGAACATATCCGGAAAGAAGTATTCGTCCATATAGGTGTTCTTGGATCGCTTCTGATCGTTGAGGGCGTTCTTCAGCTCCACATTCGAGCCTGCCTTATCGCCGTCATTCTTCAGAAAGGCGTGCATCGGAGAGTCGGCCGCGAACATATCCGTAAAGAAGTCCGCATCGGTGTCGTCCATATCGGTGTTCTTGGAGAAGACCAAGTGCAGGGCCTTCTCCAGCTCGGTGTGCAGGAAATTGTTCCAGCAATACTGCTTAAAGTAGTCCAACAACAAGCTGAAGTACTCTGTGGCGCAGATTCTGTGGACAAAGTCGAATTAGGCAACCCATTGGGGGGAATATAAAGCGCGGTAGGGGGATGCTTACGCCTGCTCAATGGTCTCGTGCTTGGTCTCCAACAGGGCCGTGAATACGCGGCACACCTGCAAGCGGGTCTTTCCAAATGGGGGCGTCAGCACAGCTGCCGTGGTCTCCAGCGTCGGCTTCTGCAAGTTAAAGGATAGTAAACCACGGTTTTCTATGCAAATGCAGGGGGCTAGCTAACCGCGGGCGGGTTCTTGAGAACATAAACAAATTCGTGGAGGCGTGGCGCCATCACAGTGATCACAGTCTTCTTCACTTCCTGGTGGAACTTCTTCTCGCGTTCCTGCATCAGAATCTGGCGATCGAAGTTGAGCTCGTCCCTGCAAGGCAAAACAAATGCGTGATCAATCCCGTTGCTGGCCAAAAACATCGATGATAGAATCGATGCTATCGATGTATCGGTATTTTTTAGCTTAAATCGTTTCAATGCTGCGAAAATCGATGTTTTTGCAGCTCCAAGGTGATACGTACGTGAAGGTGATTGGCTTAATAAGCGCAAGTACAACCGATATTCCTGATAAGATGGCGCTCTCCTGAGCGTTTGGTTCGAAAATCACATTTAACAAGGCTTCAATTGTGTTCGCGGATTCAATCGTCTTCAGAATGGGATTGGAGCCCTCGAAGGCCGGCTCAAACGAATCGTTTTCCTGCTCGGTCTGACGCATCATGCGTCCTTGGTTAATAAGATCACAGAAAAAGTCGGCAACATTTGCATGTTTGTCGGTTTCTTGAGGATTACGCAATATTGCAATCAGTCTCTCAACTATTTTGTCTTCAGTTAGCCACTGCAAAACGATACAATCTATGTAGAAATTGTTTTATTTACACCTCGCAAAAGGTACACTCACCTCGAAAAGGTTGCGCTTGAGCTGACCACCCTCGATGTCCTTCATCATTTGCATGATGAGGTCAGGTATGACCGGTGTGTCAAAGTGTTTACAAATGAAATCCAAAAAGTTCGTCTGCGATTTAATATACTTCAGGAGTTCTAGGCACATGTGTTGATACAAAAACCAATCTTGTTTGGGTTTCTTCGTAAAGAGCATGCTAAATGTTTTGCTAAAAAACGACGATAGCAATGGATTTAACGGTGGTTCCTTTTCCAGATATGAATACAGCAGCTGCAGCGTTTCCGCATCGGCCAGCAGCTTCTCATCGAGGGACGGCAGGCCGCTGGATAACCAAAGAAAAAAAAACACAACCATCAATTTACAGGGATACCCCATGGGAATTTGGGAATTGACGTCCTTACAGCGTGAGGATCTCGCAGGACATGT
Organism: Drosophila ironensis; assembly: GCA_021223825.1. Classification (NCBI taxonomy): domain Eukaryota; kingdom Metazoa; phylum Arthropoda; class Insecta; order Diptera; family Drosophilidae; genus Drosophila; species Drosophila ironensis. The sequence continues at coordinate 292,477 of JAJJHQ010002270.1, forward strand.
TCGCATAGCGATAGCGCTGCGCCAAGGGCACCTCCTCATTTGGCTCGGTTGTGATGAGCTCCACAAGCCGCCGGATAACCTCCGGGCGGGTAAAATAGTTCACCAGGTTCTTCTTCTGCGTCTTGCACTCCTGCAGTATGTCCTCCTCGTCCAGGAACTCCTCCAGCGTCGAGTTCTGCAAGCACAAGGCCATGCCCGGTTAACTGGAGTTATGTCGCCCCAAACAGGGGGCATTTGCATTTTGCATGCGCGGGACCTACCTCCTTTTCGAGGAGCGCCTCTATGTTCGCGGAGGGCGCATAACCCTTGTCCCAAAACATTTTGGCCACGTACGTCTTGGCGGTGACACTTTCGGGCTTTGGCCAGCAAGAAATCTGTTGCGGGGGCTTCGCTGGACTTGCATACGCACACGGCTCGCTTCACTTGACGCTGCAAAACAACACACAGGCACTCGATTAAACACACCAGCACAAAGTAATGCGCAAATTTGTCGCTCCCCTTTCGCGGCCCACTTCGCTGCGATTGTTGCGAAAAAAGTGTGCGGCCCACGGTATACGGGCGGGGGATGGTGGCGGTGGCACTTACGAGTCGGTTGCGCTCTGTTTTTTCCACTGTCTGTTGCACTTTAAATGGTTTTTCGACCGAAAAAAAACCACGCTATAATTTTCTTCACTGCTTTGTAGAGGTGGCAAATTTTCGATTTCTGTGTATAGTAACTCTCGCTGGCAAATCGATAGGTGTCACCTGGCTGCCGGGCAACAGCTCATCGCTCTGCCACCGCCCAGCCGATAACACTTCACAACCAACCTATCGCCCCGGCTGATTTGTTTAATCATTTTGCGGGAAAGTCATGGACGTGCACAGGCTCTTTCTGTGCGAAATAGCCGACGACTTGGCCCCGGAGACCCCGGAACTTCCGTGGGACTTCACCCTTGGCAAGCGTCGTTGGCGCTTCAAGGATTTCCTCACCGCGAGCGCCCAGGAGCTCTCGCAATGCATCGACAAATGTGAGTAATTTTCCCCTTCGGTTCCAAGAAAACCGCGCTGACTCTTGTTGGCCGTTTCTGAAGGCGAGGAAACTCGATGCCGCCTGCTCAGCTTCCGCGCCGTCAAGCAGCAGGGCTCCGGCCTCTGGTCGCTGGCCCTCTACCACGATCCGCGCGTGCAGCGGGCCCGCAAGGTGGAGCTGAAGATGGCCTCCCTGCTGCTGCCCCTGATCTTCCGCGACTACTGCAGCAGCCTGGAGTTCCAGGTGGCCGAGCAGGAGGAGCAGCACCAGCTGCCCCTCAAGACGCACGCCACCAACAAGCTCTACGACGCCCTGCACGAGCGCCATCTCAGCTGCCAGCCGGCAACGCAGCCGGAGCCCCTACACATGCCCGATCGCTTTGTGTCCCGCCTGCGCAACTACCAGGAGCGCACGGTGCTCTGGATGCTGCGGCGCGAGCAGGAGCCCGCCGACATCACTCCCAACTGCAGCCTGCTTGAGGCTGTGGACGGGAAAACCCGCGTTTTCAAGCACAACTACTGCCTGAAGTTCTTCCCCTGCACGGAGGAGCAGCTAGCCGCGATTAGGCTGCCGCCCGGCGGCATCCTGGCCGACGAGATGGGCCTCGGCAAGACGGTCGAGTTCCTGGCCATGGCCCTGCTCAATCCCCGGCCCCTGGAGGCGCACGCCAACACCTATTGGCACGAAAAGCTCGACGACATGGAGGGCGAAGTGCCGCTGAAGCTGCTGCGCAAAGACAGCAACGGAGACGGCTTCTGTATATGCACCGCCAAGACGGGGGACCGGGTGCAGTGCACCAAGTGCCGCACCTTGCAGCACAAGCACTGCATGAACGTTGTCACCACCGCCGACTCGGATGAGCCGGCCCATTTGTGTCCCCTCTGCTGGTCGGAGCTCATCGACGCCTCCGGCCAGCTGGTGGAGTCCGGCAGCACCATCATCGTCTCGCCGAAGGCCATCAAGATGCAGTGGTATCGCGAGATGAAGAAGCACATATCCCCCAATCTGCGCGTGCTCCTCTACAAGGGCCTGGACGGGGGCGGCTGGTTCAGTCCCCTGGAGCTGGTCAAGTACGATGTGGTGCTCACCGACTACTCCGTGCTGCGCAGCGAGATCTACCACACTTCGGAATTCAAGACGGACCGCCAGATGCGCAACCAGCAGCTCTACATTCGGGCGAACAGCCCCCTGCTGATGGTCAACTGGTGGCGCGTCTGTCTCGACGAGGCGCAGGTGAGTAAGCCGCGGCGCATGGTGTAGAAACGGTGTAACATTATCCGACAGATGGTGGAGAGCAGCACTTCGTCGGCCTCGGAAATGGTGCGCAAGCTGCCGGCCATCAATCGCTGGGCGGTGACAGGAACCATCGACGATCTGCCGCCGCTGCTGGAGTTTGTGGGCCGCACGGATGCCACATACCCGAAGGATGCCTGGCAGACGATGGACAAGGCCTTCCAGATGAACTACCTGGCCCAGCCGCTGCTGGACGTCCTGCAGCACAGTCTGTGGCGCACGAGCAAGGAGCGTGTATGGGAGGAGCTGGGCATTCCCCCGATGTCGGAGGAGATTCACCTCCTGGAACTGAGCAACGTGGAGAAGCTGTACTACCGCGAGGAGCACGTGAAGTGCCACGAACTGTTCCTCAAGGTCGTGAACAAGCACACGCGCGGCAACGAGGACAACGACTCCTGTCTGGCCTCCTTTTCGCCGCAGTTTATGCGCAGCATCATGAAGCCCTTCCTGCGCATCCGCCAGACGTGCTCGGTGCCCGTGGTGCAGCACGGTAACCTCTCCACCACCAATTACCTGCAGCCCGAGGATCTGCTCGAGCGCCTGAAGGCCAGCAACGAGAGCAAGTGCACGTCGGAGCTGCGCACCTGGGCCGCCTCCTACAACGGCCTGGCGGCCATTCACTTTATTCGCAAAAACTACGGCGAGGCCATCCAGTACTACAAGCTGATGCTCAAGCTGGCGGCCGACTACAACGGCGACAACATCTCGTAGGAATAGATTTGGGTTGCCATTCGCACATCATGTACTAAAATGTCCTTTTGTTTCGCTTGCAGAGTGGACAGTGTGCAGCAGATTCATGCCATCTTCAATCTGCTGGAGGCCAACAAGGTGGCAGGCCCGGCCGATAAGGTATCCGACGCGGACGAGCAGAGCTATCGCGGGGAGATGAGGCGACTGGAGTGGAAGTACCTGGCCGACCATGCCGTGGTGCTGCAATCCGCCCTGGAGGCCTACACAGCCAAGCTGACCGACTTGGAGAAGGTGAAGGGCCAGTACAAAGGCCATCTGATGCGTCTGTTGCGCAAGGTGGCCAAGAAGGATCGCTTCATGCACAATGCCATGTGGACCAAGGTGAAGGAGGAGCTGATCCGGCAGAACATCTCAATGGAAAAGCTCAAAAAGGTCAAGACCATAAATGGCTTGCTGTCGTTTGTGAACTCGTGGTACAACAAAGTTGAGACACTTAATTGGGAGGTCTTCCATGAGATTGAGTTTATGAAGGATCTGATGAAGGAGGCTGTGGGGGCTGCCAAGGCTGGAACAGGTCTATCGGAGGATTTTCACGCCTTCCTCAACACAGTAACTGCCTGCCATTTGGCTCAGCTTCTCGTAAGTCCTGAGAGATACTTGCCCAAGGTTGATCCCTACTCAAATACATACTCACTTTCCCGCAGGACGACAAAGCCACTGAAAACAAGGAGGAAGATAAGAATAAGGCCGCAGCACCCTGCCGCCTGTGCACGATTAGAGAGTCCCTCAACATGTTCGAGTGTTTGCTGTTCGACAAGGAGATGGACCAAGATTCCCAAACCCCCGAGGGCATGGAAAAACACAGCCTGCAAATCAGTATTATCAAAGGTGAGTGCCATACCCAGCTCCCCGAGGGGTAACTATTTAACAGCCCCTGCATTGCAGCCATATTCGCATTCGTGCGCCCAAAGCCGGCATTCCAAACCTGGAAGCCCGAGTGGCAGAAGGAACTGGAGGTCCTCGCCTGCCTGCAGAGTATCGCCAAGCTGCAGATCAAGTACTGGATCGAGGTGGAGTACATGATGAAGGCCTTCGACGAGCTGGAGATGTGCAAGATGCGCATCGTGCTGACCGACAATCCCGAGGAGCAGTCCAACTACCGCATCCTCCTCGTCGATGCCGACGAACAGATGCGCTGCAACCGGCTGAATCTTCAGGAATCTCAGCACAACTTTGCCCGACTCTGCGGGCGCCTGAAGTACTTGAAGCATCTGAAGGAGGATATAACCGAAATGCCCTGCCCCATCTGCCAAACTCAGGACGATGATCGGGTAAAATATATACGCCAAAAGCCTCCGTTTAAACTGCAGCAACTTTGATTATCTTCCAGTACGTGGTAATGATCTGCGGGCACTTTGTGTGCCAATCTTGTCTGGAGATCATGAAGAAGAACATGGATCAGAACTTCGGCAGGTGCCCCACCTGTCGTCAGGATTCGCCGCAGTAAGATAACTTCCCCTTAGGTTCATAAACCTTTCACAAGCAATCAAACTATCTTCCAGGTTGTATTATTCAGTTCGTCATAGCCCCGAAACCTCGGTGGCTGGTAAATTTTCCACCAAAATCGCCAATATTGTAAAGGAAATCCAGAAGATTCGGGCTGCGAACGATTCGGAAAAGATCATCATCTTCTCGCAATGGCAGGCAATTTTGTTTCAGATCTCCAAAGCCCTGGTGCTCAATGGTATTAAGTTTCGCAGCAAGTGCACCGACCAGGATTTCGCCGATTTCAAGAATCCCAATAGCAAGATTACCTGCTTGCTCATGCCCCTGTCCACGGGCTCCAAGGGGCTCAATCTCACCGAGGCCACGCACGTGTTCCTCGTCGAGCCAGTTCTCAACCCGGGCGATGAAAAGCAGGCCATCGGACGCATCCACCGCATTGGCCAAACAAAGTGAGTTTCCCCCAATTGAATGAGCTTGATATTCTTTATATTTAATGCTCTTTGTAGGCCCACTAAGGTGCATCGCTTTGTGGTGAATGGAACGATTGAGGAGAACATTGCCGCACTGATCGCCTCTGCCGATGATAGCAAGACCCTATCCACCCACTGGGACCTGGTCAACATGACGATGGGGAGCCTCAAGAAGCTATTTATACTCGACGACGAATTGTAGACCACCTCCAGTATTAGACATTCCGAGTACATTTACGTTCATCGTATCTCAAAAACGTTCCTTATTCATTAAGTTTCGAAAACCTTCGAATCTGAATAATGTGATTTTAATTTCATTTCAACTATTCCATCCAGCGATGATGATATAAATCGTGTTTGCTTTTGAAAATTCCCTGTTTCCGTTCAGGAGATTCCTTTAAAAATTTTGACAACTTCCGCTTCCGTTTCACTAAGTTTCGAAGACCATCGAATGTGAATGTTTCATTTCAACTATTCCTTTAAAAATTTGACAACTTCCGTTTCATTTTATTATGTAAACCCCAACCGCATTCCAGACGACCTCGCGAGACTTCAAAGCGTAGAAACCTCCATCAAAGAATGGCCTACAGGCACTTACATTTTCAAATTCAAACAATGTATTATCCATCTATGAACCTGATCAATGTACATACATCATACGCTAAAAATAAACTTTTTTTTTACAATGTATCCGACTTTAAACTTGTAAGTATCCATTGTGCAAACGTTGCGGCCTAAGATATATAAGAACTACAAAGTATTGCTTGCCGTATGACACCCATAGTTGCTATGATTGCTGGCCCACCAGCGGCGCTAGCTCTCAAACGTGATCGATCTTGAGGCTGTCCAGAGTGGAGCCCTCGGCGTGCGCCCTTTGGGCGTAGTAGCCGTCGTAGGAGCTCTGCGCCCGGTCCATGTCCTGTTGGCTCTGCAGCCGCTGCAGCTGCTGGTGGGCCGCCTCCTGGATGCGTCGCCGCTCCTCGTCCGCCCGCCGCTTCGCCTCGTTCTCCTCGAACTGCTGCGCCTGCAGCTCAGCGGATGCGGCCGCCCTCTCCGCCGCCGCCTCCTGGTACTCGTCGTACGAGTGCAGATTGCGGTCGCTCTGCTCGAGCTTGTGCAGCGAGGAGAGCTGCTCCTTGGCCGCCTCGGCGATCTCCCGCCGCTTCGCCTCCGCCTGCCGCTTGGCCTCCCGCTTGCTGCGCTCCTGCTCCTCGAGCTCCTCGCGCGCGGCATAGAACTTGGGCGAGATCACGGGCGGCCGGTTCTCGTGGGTGCGCTGGTGGCGCTTCAGGGCCGTCTCCTGGCGGAAATGCGTGCCGCAGGTCTTGCACTCGAACGGCTTCTCGCCGGTGTGGATCCACTCGTGGTGGCGCAGCGTCTGCGCCTTGGCGAACCTCTTCGGGCAGAAGCGGCAGGCAAAGTCCTTCACCTTCTCGTGGATGATCTTGTAGTGGCGCTTCATGTTGCCGATGTTGTTGAATCCCTGGCCGCAGCCCGGGCAGATGTGCTTGCCCTCCTTCTTGGTGAAGTTCACCTGCGGCGACCACGAGGGCACAGACACAGAGGATATCGGATTCACAGCCGTGCCCGCCAACTGGGCAATGTCCACGCGCTCGACGCGTCGCGGGTCTTTGGGTATGGTGGCCACGGATTCGGCGCAAACCTTGAGCAGTTCATCGGCCGCATTTTGGGACACCACGATGGGCTCGCTGGCGAGGTTGGGGATGTTCACCCCCGCCACTCCGTCGCCTGCAACGCCGGACAGATCCCCGGACTGTGTGCTGAGCAGCTGCTCGCCAGGGGCCTCGCCCATTTCCACCTGTCGCTGGCGATACGTTTCAATGGCCCTCAGCACCCGCTTCTCGTGCGTCTTCAGATGCTTGGTCAGGCTTTTCGGGTACAAGAACTTCTTGCCGCAAACCTGGAAGATGCAGAGTTTACTTGGAGCTCAGAATCCAACGCATAAGTCCCACCACTCACCTTGCACTCGCAGCGCTTCTCGCCCGTGTGCGTCATCTCGTGGATCTTGCAGGCGTGCGACTTGCCGAAGGTCTTGCCGCAGTACTGGCACGCGTAGTTCTTGATCTTCTCGTGCACTATCTTAATGTGGTTCGCCAGGCTTTGCTTGTTGTGCGAGGCGTGCTCGCAGATGTGGCACTTGAACTTCTTCTCCTGCGTGTGGGTGAGGATGTGCGTGTTCCACTCCTGCCGGGTCGTCTTTCCCACGCCGCAGTACGGGCAGACGTAGTTCTTGATGCCCGCATGCCGCATCAGGTGGTCCTTGAGGGCGCTGTTGATCACGAACCGCTTGCCGCAGATGTTGCAGGGATAGGGCAGCTCCTTGCCGTCGTGCTTGTACATGTGCTTCTTGAGGGCCATGGGGCAGCGGAAGATCTTCTCGCACTCCGTGCAGGGATAGTCCCGCGGCGGGGCGGCTGCCTTGCTGATGCCGTGGGCCTTCTTCAGGTGAAAGGTGAGCAGGCGGACGCGCGGGAAGGTCTTGCCGCAGCCCTCGACGCTGCAGGAGTGCACTTCCGAGAGCTCTGTGTGCGCGTGATCGACGTGCAGCCTCAGTCCGCCGGCGGTCGTGAAGCCTGCAAAGGGAATATGCAATTAACTCTTGAAATGGGCAATGAATTTGAGGGTCTTACCCTTCCGACAGCTCTCCACGGTGCACTGGAAGGGCAGCAGGTCGTTGTGGTGCTTCATGTGCTCCTCGTAGCGAATGGCCTTCTTGAACTTCTGGTGGCAGATGTGGCAGTCGATGATGCGGTGCAGGTGCCGCTCGCCCCGCGGGATGCGCTTGCGCCTGCTCTTGGTCCCCTCCTCCGCCTCGTTTTCTTCCTCGGAAACGGTCATAAAGTCCTCCTCCTCGGCCTCGTTTTTGAGCGTTTGCCTCGCCTTCGGCTTGGCCGCCTGTCGCAGCCGCTGGGCCAGGGGCAGGTCGTCCTCGGCATCGCTGCTGGGCGCCTCAAAGTCCGGCTCCTCCTCCGAGGAATCGCCCGCAAAGAGGGTCATTAGGTCGGCCGCGTCCAAGGCGTCCTGCTTGACCACCTTCTCCACCTCCTGGGCCTCCTTGTCCACGTGCTCGAGCATCTTGAAGACGTCCTCCTCGTTCTCGATCAGCTCCATCTTGTGATCGAGCAGGGGGTCAAAGTTTATGCGGTCCTCCGCCTCCTCCTGGCCCACCAGATCCGCCTCCGTCCCGGCGGCCACGTTCAGGACATCGAAGGTCTTGATCTGCTCGCAGCCGGCCGAAGCAGGAGCCGCACAAAAGGCGTTGCTGGCCAGCATCTCCTGGAACCTGCGCACAGAGTCCACGCAGAGCTTCTGGAACTCGTGCAGGTCGTCCAGCCTGGAGTAGCACCTGGAGCACAGGCACTTGGGATAGCCGTCCTGCGGCTCCACCGCCAGCGAGGTGCACACGCACAGCTTCTTGGCCAGGCCGGGCTCCAGGAAGAGATCGTGTCCGGATCCGGGCAGCCGGTTCAAACAGATGCGGCACACAGCGTGCACCGAGTACTGGGCGGGGGCGGGGCCCGCCTGCTCCGCCGCCTCCATGGCGGGCGCTGACAGTGTTTTGTTTGGGTTTCCCGACGGCCCAGGCGGCCGAAAAGGGTCTCAAAGTGATGGTGTTTTCCTTACGCGTCGCACGAACAGAATCCAGAATAGCGACGGCACTCTTCGGGCCCTCCATCCGCGGCAACTCTAATCCTGGTAGTCGGTTATCGTTATCGGCGCGAGGGATTCAAATTTGCAATCAAAGAGCATTTTATTTTGCAATTTCTTAGTCCCTTTTAGCAAATATAAACCACTAATTATTCTTATTATCATCATTATCATCAGTAGTAACGAATGCAATTCATTAAATTCAAATTGTTAAGTGTTTTTGCTGACTTGATTTCCAAGCTAAAAATAGTCATTCAAACTGGGCCAAGTCTCTTTGTACAATTATTGCTTGTCATACTTGAGAATTTAATTAATTTATTTACTGTAAATGTTTTTCTTTTGACTTAATTTAAATATAAGATATGCTTTTATAAAGAATAAATTGCAGCCTATTAGTATTTTTTACCTTTCTATTTACTTGAACTTATAAAATAATGAAATTCGATAGAAGATTAAAGTGATTTTAAGTTTATTTATTGGCAAACTAAACAAACTAACTTCGTAATTATTATAGTTTACTATCCCATGCAATTCCAATTTTCAATTAAAACTTGATTTCCATTAAATAAACGCATTAAAAAAAGGAAACCGCTCACTAATTGCATTTGCTTCTATAGTTCACTTAACTTTTAAATATTAGGAATCCATTTCAATAGAAAGAAACTCCCAAGCTCTTCTGAACTTGATTTTAGAGCTAAACTTAAATATCTAGTTATTATAGTTTACTTATCAGAAGCAAACATTTCAGGGTTTGAATTCCATGATACAAATTCCCAAAAGGATAAATTTAACAACTTACTATTATTGTTGTTTATTAAATCCCATATACAATTGAGATTAAATTCATAAAAGGCAATCTCTTAAATTGTTTCATTAAAAAATCGCCCGTTATTTATACCTTCGATAACCTTCGATTGAATACTCGAATCTGTTAATAGTGAAATACGAGACTTAAATCAAAGTTGTAAATAAAAGCATTTCCTCAGAAGCAATTGTTTCAATTGCCAGCATATAAACTCCCAAAATAATAGAATAACCCGCTCACTATTATTATTGTTTATTGCAATGTTTAATCGACATTTGAGTTTGAATTCATTAAGAGCAAGCAGATACATTTTTTTTTATAAAAACTTCCTTTAATAATAGACTGAACCGCTCAGTTGAGTTTACAACTGAGTTTACATTATCTCCCAAAATAATAGACTCTTCCGCTCACTATTAATATTGTTTATTATATTCAATCGACACTTGTGAATGAATGCAATTCGTTAAGTGCAAACTCAAAAGTATGAGCGGAAATCAAAGGAGTACAAACACGGTAAAAACAGGCGTTGTCGGTAATTACGAAAACTAGGGGGTAGGTAGTCCTTATAGAGCTATGTGTAACGCGTATATGTCCTTCATAGAAAAACACAGAATATGCCAGCGGACGCTCAGACGTGATCGATCTTGAAGGCATCCACCGTGGTGCCCTCGGCCTCGGCCTTCTGCGCGTAGAAGCCGTCGTAGGTGTTGGTCTGCTTCTGCAGTTTGTTCAACTGCTCGAAGGCCGCCTCCTGGATCTTCCGCAGATCCGCCTCGGCCCTGCGCTTCGCCTCGTTCTCCTCGATCTGGTAGGCCAGCAGCTCGGCGGTGGCCGCCGCCCGCTCGGCAGCCGGGTCCTGGTACTGCTCGAAGTTCTTCGGCTGCACCCGCTTGACGGTGGTGGTGCTCGTCTCCGATTTGGAGGCCGAGGGCTCCTTGGTCTTGGCCGGCGGCCGGGGCGGCTTGTCGTGCACCTTCATGTGCGTCTTGAGGACCTGCTCCTGGCGGAAGTGCTTGCCGCACACCTTGCACTCGTACGGTTTTTCGCCCGTGTGGATGTACTCGTGGTGGCGCAGGTACTGCTTCTTGGCGAACCGCTTGGGGCAGAAGCGGCAGCAGAAGTCCTTCACCTTCTGGTGCACCACCTTGTAGTGGAGCTTCATATTGCTGACGTGGTTGAAGCCCTTGCCGCAGTCGGGGCACATGTGCTGGCCCTCCTTCTTGGTGAAGTTCACCTGCGGCGACCACGAGGGCAGGTTGACCGACGGTATCGGATTGGCCACCGTCCCAGCCAGCTGGGCAATGTCCACGCGCTCCACGCGGCCCCGCAAGTACGGGCTCGGCTTGGCAATGGTCGTTTGGGCTCCGGTGGCTCCCCCTTGCGCTGTGGACGCTGTGGATGCTCCCGCCGCCGCCGCCGCCTCTAGGGGATTGGGCGTGGGCTGGGTCTTGGGCAGATCCCGCTTCTCGTGCGTCTTCAGATGCTTGGTGAGGCCCTTCTCCAGCAGGAAGACCTTGCCGCAGATCTTGCACTCGCAGCACTTCTCGCCCGTGTGGCTGCGCTCGTGGATCTTGCAGGAGTGCGACTTGCCGAACGTCTTGCCGCAGTACTGGCAGGCAAAGTCCTTGCGCTTCTCGTGCACCACCTTGACGTGGTTGGCCAGGGCCTGCTTGTTGTGGGAGGCGTGGTCGCAGATCCGGCACTCGTACTTCTTCTCCTTGGTGTGCGTGAGGATGTGCTTGTTCCACTCCTGCCGCGTCGTCTTCCCCACGCCGCAGTACGGGCAGACGTGGTTCTTGATGCCCGCGTGCCGCAGGAGATGGTCGCGCAGGACGCTGTTGATGGGGAAGCGCTTGCCGCAGATCTCGCAGGCGAACGGCAGCTCCTCGCCCGTGTGCTTGTACATGTGCTTCTTGAGGGCCGTGGGACAGCGGAAGACCTTGTCGCACTCCGTGCAGGGGAAGTCGCGCGAGGGCGTGTCCACCTTGTGCACCCGCTTCATGTGGAAGCTGAGCAGCACCTGCCGGGCGAAGGTCTTGTTGCAGCCCTCGACCTTGCACGACAGCATGGCCGAGCTCTCCGTGTGCGCGTGCTCCACATGGACGCGCAGTCCGTTGGCGGTGGTGAAGCCTGCAAAGGGAATTGCTGGGTGAAACGCATGGGATGGGAGGTGAATTCAAGGCTGTTTACCCTTCCGGCAGCTCTCCACGGTGCACTGGTAGGGCAGGAGATCGTTGTGGTGCTTCATGTGCTCCTCGTAGCGAATGGCCTTCTTGAACTTCTGGTGGCAGATGTGGCAGTCGATCAGCCGGTGCCTGTCGCGCTCCGCGGCGGGTATCCTCTTGCGCTTCGGCTTCTCCACGCTCCCGCTCTCCTCCTCGTCGGAGTCGTCCGAGGAGCTGCTATCCTCGGAGCCCTCGTTCCGCAGGACGTTGGCCTTGGCCTTGGCCTTGCCCTTGGACTTGCCGGCGGCCGCTGCGGCGCCCCGCCTCGTGCCCCGGCGACTGCGCTGGGCCAGGGGGACGTCGTCGTCGCTGCTATTGAGCTGGAAGTCCTCGTCGCGGTCGTTGTCGTTGCCGCTCTCGAAGGAGGAGTCGTCGCCCTGGATGATGCCGAAGGGCTGGGCCATCTCGAGCTTCTCCACCTCCTCCACCTCCTTCTCGACGGTCTCCAGCATCTTGAAGACGTCCTCCTCGTTCTCAATGATCTCGATCTTGGAGTTTAGCAGCGGATCGAAGTTGCCGTGGTCCTCCTCCTCGCCGGGCATGTCGGCCACCGCCGCACTGGGGTCCAGGACATCGAAGCCGCTCTGGCAGACGATCGTGTTGTTGGCGACGAGGTCCTGGAACTTCTGCACCGAGTCGACGCACTGCTTCTGGAAGTCGTGCAGCTCGTTGAGCTTCGTGAAGCACACCGGGCAGAGGTTCTTGGGGAAGCCGTCCGTCTGCTCCACCGAGAGGGAGGTGCAGACGCAGAGCTTCTTCGCCAGCCCGGGCACCAGGAACAGGTCGTAGTAGGCCGACGCCGTGTCCAGGGTGGACAGGCAGGTGCGGCACACCGTGTGTATGGAGTACTGACTGCCACCCGCGTTCTCCATCTCGCACATGGACTGTTTTCCACTTTCAATTGCACTCCGAAATGCCTAAAAAGAGCCAAAATTTGATGCGCCTTTTGCCGATTTCGTTTCCGAGACGAGGAGAAAAAAAACCCCAGCACACATTTGTGTGTACTCGTGTGCTTGTCAGCAGTTCGGTTATCGATTGCCCGCAGCGACGAGTGCCGCGTACTCGCTGACACTTGCGCAGCTCTAGCTGTCCCATACACACGCACGCACACACACACGCACGCGCGCGCACACAAGCGGGGTTTTGTTTTGTTTTTACATGCGTGTCAGAGTACATGCGCGAGAGTGTGGGTGTGTGTACACAATTAACTCGACCAACCAAGCTTGTGAGAAAACCACACCCAAGGGCAGTCGCATAGGAGCTAAAAACAATAAAAAACAAATATTTTCCTTCATTTTGTTTAAATAAATACAAAGGTTGTAATGTTCATGAAAGTAATAGTTCGGAGACTTAATTTGTGATGAGAACCACATCCAAGAGAAGGCGAATAGTATTTTAATTGCAAGAATTTAATGGAAAATGATACACACAACCCTCATTAACACTTTTTAATTCTACCACAATGAATTAATATATATAAAAGTTATTTAAGAAAAAAAAGGCAAGAAAATAGTAAATTTAAGCAAAAACTCAAAATCATTTATTTGCGGTACAAATTAATGCATAATTATTAGTTTCAATATTGTTTCTTAGATTTTTATGAAGAATAATTTACAAAATAATAAAATATCTAAGAACTTTTTAATTTCCCAAAAATTCTTCGCTCAGTTATAAGCCACGTATAAATTGAATTTTTAATATTACAAAAAATATACATATATGCATTCATTCGTATGTTTGTAAACGAAAAAATGATACAAATATCTTAAATATATAAATTCCTATAATGACAAGATTAAAACAAAGGTTTTCCTTGGAACCATATGTAGTATCTGTTACCCTAAACATGTTTCCAAATAAATCAGTTTATCAAAGATTGTCAAAAATAAAAGAAACGAATAAATTTATGTGTTTCGTTTAATATTTGTTTATTAAAAATCTATAATTAAAATTATAAGAATACTTAAAATATGGATATCAAATATCCCTGTGCTTAGAACCAAATATAAATGCTTTAAAAAAGTATGTAAAATACTAACAAATATAAAATACAACGGACGCTTAAGATTAATTTACCGAAAATTAACTTTAAAATGTAGAGGCGACTATAGTAATCCCCTCCAGAATGAAACTCCAAGGATATGTATGTAGTTTTTAATCCATTACTCTAAGTAAGCACGGGAGACATTACACGGAAAACACAAGATACATATATTGTATAAATGTACGTAAAAAATAATAAGTAATCATGTAATAATATGATTTGTATAATTAGGGGAGTTATTCTAATCCGATTATCAGCATTATGATCCGGATAGAGAGAGCAATTCGAGGCATGCTTGATGGGTCCGGAGAAGGGCAACCAAAGCGAGTGCTTAGCTTGCGAACCGACCCGATCCGGAGGCCTAGACATGATCGATCTTGAGGGAATCCACGTTGGTGCCCTCCGCCTGGGCCTTCTGCGCGTAGTAGCCATCGTAGGAGGTGGTGGCCTTCATGATGTCCTGCTGCTGCTGCAGCTTCGTCAGCTGCTCGCAGGCGGCGGCCGCGATCTTCTGCCGCTCGATGTCCGCCTTGCGCCGCGCCTCGTTCTCCTCCAGCTGGTGGGCCAGCAGCTCGGCAGTGGCCGCCGCCCGCTCGGCCGCCGGGTCCTGGTACTGGTCGTAGTTCCGCGGCTCTGCGTCCGGCTCCACCTTCCGGAAGGTGATCTGCACGGGCGCACTGCGCTCCGGGACGTGCCGCCTGTTGGGCTTCTCGTGCGTCTTGATGTGCTTCTTGAGGGCCGTCTCCTGGCGGAAGTGCTTGCCGCAGATCTTGCACTCGAACGGCTTCTCGCCGGTGTGGATCCACTCGTGGTGGCGCAGGATCTGCGCCTTCGAGAAGCGCTTCGGGCAGAAGCGGCAAGCAAAGTCCTTCACCTTCTCGTGAATGATCTTGTAGTGGAGCTTCATGTTGCCGATGTTGTTGAAGCCGCGCCCGCAGCCCGGGCAGATGTGCTGGCCCTCCTTCTTGGTGAAGTTCACCTGCGGCGACCACGACGGCACCGACACAGAGGGTATCGGATTTACGGCTGTGCCCGCCAACTGGGAGATGTCCACCCTTTGGACGCGCCGCGAGTTCTTCGGCTTGGGCGGCACTGCAGCGGGCCCGCCGCCGCACGCCTTCATCATATCCTCGCCAGGATTGGGCTGCAGCTGGCTCGGATCGCCCACCATCTGGCCGGGCATCTGACCTGGCAACTGGCCGGGCATAGGGACGCCCGGCATGGGAATGTTGAGCTGCTGCCGCTGCGGCTCCGAGGGCGGAAGGTCGCGCTTCTCGTGCGTCTTCAGATGCTTCGTGAGGCTCTTGTCGCAGAGGAAGATCTTGCCGCAGATGATGCACTCGCAGCACTTCTCGCCCGTGTGGCTCCGCTCGTGCACCTTGCAGGCGTGCGACTTGCCGAACGTCTTGCCGCAGTACTGGCAGGCAAAGTCCTTGCGCTTCTCGTGCACCACCTTGACGTGGTTCGACAAGGCCTGCTTGTTGTGGGAGGCGTGGTCGCACTGCCGGCACTTGAACTTCTTCTCCTTGGTGTGCGTGAGGATGTGGGCGTTCCACTCCTGGCGCGTCGTCTTGCCCACGCCGCAGTACGGGCAGACGTGGTTCTTGATGCCCGCATGCCGCATCAGATGATCCCTCAGGGCGCTGTTTATGACGAACCGCTTGCCGCAGATGTTGCACGGATAGGGCAGCTCCTCGCCCGTGTGCTTGTACATGTGCTTCTTGAGGGCCGTGGGGCAGCGGAAGACGGTGTCGCACTCGGGGCAGGGGAAGTCGCGCAGCGGTGCCGCCGCCTTCGTGATGCCGTGCACCTTCTTCATGTGGAAGGTGAGCAGGCGGACGCGCGGGAACGTCTTCTCACAGCCCTCGGCCGGGCAGCGATGGACCTCGGAGAGTTCCGTGTGCGCGTGGTCGATGTGGATGCGCAGCCCGTTGGCCGTGGTGAAGCCTGCAGAGGAAAAGATTACGATGCTAACATGCAAATATTTGTGTTTTCTGATTGGACGCACCCTTCTTGCAGGTCTCCACCTTGCACTGGAAGGGCAGCAAGTCGTTGTGGTACTTCATGTGCTCCTCGTAGCGGATGGCCTTCTTGAACTTCTGGTGGCAGATGTGGCAGTCGATGATCCTGTGCAGGTGTCGCTCGTCCGGCGGGATCCTCCTGCGCTTCGGCTTGTCCCGCGACGTCCCGTCCCCGTCGGAGTCGTCCGAGTCCGAGGAGCTGCTCGTCTCCAGCTCCTCCTCCTCCTCCACGGGCTTCGGCTTCTTCGGTCTGCCCCGCGGACGTCCTCTGGGCTTGGCCTGGGCCACCGTGCGAGTGGGTTCCTGCTCGGGATCGGCGTCCTCGCCCGTTCCCCGCATGCGCTGGGCCAGGGGAATGTCGTCGTCGCTGCTGTTCGGCTCAAAGTCCACGTCGCGGTCGTTGTCGTTGCCGCTCTCCAGGGAGGAGTCGTCCTCGTCGTGGAACATCTTGAGGGAGACGCTCGGCTTGTCGTCGCCGGCCTGCTCCTCCTGCTTCTCCACCTCCTCGGCCTCCTTGTCCACATGCTCGAGCATCTTGAAGACGTCCTCCTCGTTCTCTATCAGCTCCATCTTGTGGTTCAGCAGCGGGTCGTAGTTGATGTGGTCCTCCTCCTCCGCCTGCAGGTCGTGCCCGGCGGCACTGGGGTCCAGGACATCGAAATTCGTCTGGCAGACGAAGGCATTGCTGGCGACGAGGTCCTGGAACTTCTGCACGGAGTCCACGCAGAGCTTCTGGAAGTCGTGCAGGTCGTTGAGGCGCGTGTAGCACTGCGTGCATATGTTCTTCGGGAAGCCGTCCTGCGGCTCCACCGAGAGCGACGTGCACAGGCAGAGCTTCTTCGAGAGCCCGGGCACCAAGTACAGATCATAGGCGGCGTCGTTTTGCAGGTGGTTCAGGCAGATCCTGCACAGCGAGTGGATCGAGTACTGGCTGCCCGCGTTCATAGTGCCTGCCTCCGCCGCTCGGGTCGCGCTTTCGTATCGAGCTGTGTGCGCGCCGCTGCCAGCGCTTGTCAAAGGCAAATGCGAACCCAAATAATATTGATATTGGACACGGAAAAAATTGTATACTCGTCGACGGGGCCCACGGGCGAGTGGCAATAAGAAGTCGCGAGTGGCAATAAGAGGGCCAGCGAGACTCTCGCCCTGGGGCGCACCACCCGCCGGGTGGCAACTCCGCGCAATTGTGGCAACTCCGTCCATTAACCCGCGGATGAAAGTGGTCAACATCAAAGGAACAGGGGGGATATCTGTATAACTATCTGTATATAATGGATATTAGACATCCTGGCTTAAGACACAAATTTAAGTCAGCAGTTAAAGTCTTACGAAACCGAGACATATCGGGAAAAAGAAATAATCTGTGGCTCTTGTATAACAAAATAATAAAACTAGGTTACAGAATTTGAAACATAAGATTAACTACAATTGTACTTTATTTAAAAAAATCGAGTAAGCACGCCCACACAAGTATTACTGTTGTTTAATGCGCCCAAAATTTAAAATATTGAGAAATGGTTCAAATTTGTTATTATTTGTATGCGGGGCACTATAGATTTGTCCATTACACTGCACTTCATTAATATACATACTATGTATGTACAAACATTTATAAAAAAATATTTATACAGACAAATTTTAAATGTATATAAACATAAAAAAAATTGTAGCTCCAAAACAATTTGATTTTGTTTCAAAATTTGGTCATACATATANCGAAATACATTTCTTATTTAATAATTGAGTATACATATATTGTTGTTAAGGGATACGCGTAGAGCGGGCTCTTAAAAATGTATTCCAAATCATGGCCGTTTTTGAGTGAATTCAATTGATACGAATTTTCATGAATTTAAGTCAATCAATTTATTTATATATCATGGTAATCTAATAGATTTATTAAAATTTAGTATTGAAAATGTGTAAGCCACTTTAAATGAGTAATATTTTTAGCAAATGTTTGTGCACCTGCTTGAGTATTTACAGCCCCAACATAATGTTCCTATGGCTCTTCAGCAGAGCGGTGGTTTTTAAAGCCCCCATCGCTCCATAGGGGTTAAGGCTGCTTTGCGTTTCAGGTGCAAACTGAATTTCGACTCGAGTTGCTCCTTGGAAGCTCCCGCATCCGAATCCAAAACTCAAATCCGAAGAGTCCCAAGAACCGGGCGGGAGATGGAGCTGCCCCTGTCCGTCCAGGCCCTGTGCCGCGTCTGCCTCGTGCACCTGGAGCCGCACCTGGGCCACGACCTGTTCCTGGTGCCCGATCTGGCCAAGAAACTCGCCGCCTGCTCGGCCCAGGAGGTGGAGCCCCTGGACGGCTTTCCCCGCCTGCTCTGCGACGCCTGCCAGGCCCTGCTCAGCGAGCTCTACGCCTTCCGGGAGCTCTGCCTGGGCGCCAAAAGGCGCTTTGAGGAGATGATGGCCAGCACTTTGGCGGATTTTGAGCCCCTGGCGGAGGACTCCGAGGCGGAGACGGGGGCCCTGCAGACCAGCTTTGATCCGCTGCTGAGCCACAAGCAGGAGGTGATCGAGAACGTGGAGGAGGTCTTCAAGATGCTGGAAAACGTGGACAGGGAGCCGGAGCAGGTTCCCGAGCGTCCGCCCAGCCCATCCTCGAGCAACGAGGAGGAGGAGGACGAAGTTCCGCTGGCTAAGCGAGCCCGCAATCGCTCCCCCCTCGTCGCCTGTCCCATCTGCCAGCAAAAGTTCAAAAAGCACTCGAAATTCGAGGAGCACATGAAGCATCACAACGAACTGCTGCCCTTCCAGTGCTCGGAGGAGGCCTGCAAGAAGGGTACGCGACTTCAGGGACCATTTTCAAAGCCAATTCAAAGCTGAATCTCTTCCAGGCTTCACCACGGCGGGAGCCCTGCGCCTGCACGTGGACTACGCGCACACAAAGCAGTCCAGCGAGATTCCCTGCACGGTGGAGGGCTGCCGGCTGCTCTTCCCGCGCCTGCGACTGCTCACCATCCACCTGAAGAAGGTGCACAACCAGACGCGGGTGAGCGCCCCGCGCGGGGACATGCCCTGCTCCGAGTGCGGCATGGTCTTCCGCTGCCCGGTGGCCCTCAAGAAGCACATGTACAAGCACACGGGCGAGGAGCTGCCCTATCCCTGCAACATCTGCGGCAAGGGCTTCCACATCAACAGCGCCCTCAAGAACCACCTGCTGCGGCATGCCGGGATCAAGAACTACGTGTGCCCGCACTGCGGCGTGGGGAAAACGACCAGGCAGGAGTGGAGCAAGCACATCCTCACGCACACGCAGGAGAAGCAGTTCAAGTGCCACATCTGCGAGCACGCCACGCACACGAAGCGGGCCTTGGACAGCCACGTGAAGATCGTGCACGAAAAGGTGCGCAACTACGCGTGCCAGTACTGCGGCAAGACCTTCGGCAAGTCGCACGCCTGCAAGATCCACGAGATGACGCACACGGGCGAAAAGCGCTGCGAGTGCAAGGTGGGATAGGGCACTCTCTGGTAGCGAAACTCTTTACCTCTAACTCCTCTTTGTTCCTTCAGGTTTGTGGCAAAAAGTTCCTGTACACCGAAAGCCTTACCAAGCACCTGAAGATCCACGAGAAGAGCGTGGAGCGGGCCCTGGAAACCTACCGCCAGCGGCAGGGCGAGGCCGGCGCGGACGCCGATGAGTTGCTGAAAGTGTGCGCCGAGTCTGTGGCCACCATCCCCAAGGATCCGCGTCGCGTGGAGCGTGTGGACTTGGCCCAGCTGGCGGGCACCGTGGTGAATCCCATATCCACGATACAGCTGCCGGCGGGCGAGGTGCCAGCGCGCACAAAGTTCGTGCAGAAGGAGGGCATGCACCTGTGCCCCGGCTGCAGTCAGGGCTTCAACAACCTGGGCAACATGAAGCGCCACTACAAGAGCGTCCACGAGAAGGTGAAGGACTTTGAGTGCCGCTTCTGTGCGCGCCGCTTCGCCAACTCGCAGTCGCTCAAGCAGCACGAGTGGATACACACCGGCGAGAAGCCGTACGAGTGCAAGGTCTGCGGCACCCACTTCCGCCAGGAGGCGGCCCTCATACGCCACCAGAAGGTGCACGACGAGCGCCCGCCCAGGCCCCCCAAGCCGCCCAAGGAGCCCACGGACAAGGCGCGCCAGCGGGCCATCCAGCGGAGCGAGCGCAGGCGCGAGGTGGAGGCCCTGCGGCAGGAGATTGCCGCGGTGGCCAAGGAGAAGCTGCGCGACCTGGAGAAGCAGCGGGCGCAGGAGAAGCAGCACAACACCTACGAACAGTACCGGGCGGCGGCGGCCGCCTGTCTTCCAAGCAATTCCACCGAGGAGTCTCGATTGTTGGTTAATATTTAGCCGCTATTTGTTACCATAGTTCTAGGCCAAGTTTGTATTAAAGGACACGACAAGGATCCCTTTCGAGCTTTTGCTATTTTTTTTTATTTTTTACTTTTACTTGTTATTTTGATGAGAGAGTGGGCGTCATGTCGTCAAATGATTCGTATGATAGATGTAGTGATGGATGGATGATAGTGATTGCTTGCAAAACGATACATACAAAATGCGATCAAAAAAATCTACAAGTAGATAGCAAAAATTTTGTGTGGAAAGGTTTTTATGGTGGAAACGTCATCCGCCTGCCGCTCAGGGGGCCTCGGGCGTCTTCAGATTGTACTTGGCCTTGATGTTGTTCAGCTCCTCCTGCTTCTTGTCCATGTCCACGCGCTTGAAGGCCTTGTTGGACTGGTAGTACAGGACGACCAGGTAGCGGTTGCAGACATTGAAGCCGGACAGGTGATCGCAGGCGTTCTTGGCGTCGAAAATGTCCTCGTAGACGACGAAGGCGGTGCCGCGGGTCTCCGGTGTGTTGCCCCTGCCAAGGACAAAGTTTCACATTCAATTTGGAGCAGGAAATCGCATTATCCCATTTGGGATGCGAAACTTACACTCGAATCTGACGAATGGCGCCGAACTTGCCGAAAATGTCGTACATCTCGTCGGAGGTGATTTTGTACGGCAGATTGCGCACGTACAGCAGCCGGTTCACCTCCGGCGGCAGGCGGATCTGCAAGGCACACAATTAATTGTTAATTCTCCGTCCTTTGTTTGATGTTTTCGGTTTTTTTTTGCTCACATGGTTGCGCTTGTTCATGTCCGTTCGCCGCGGATGCTGGGACGCAACAACAGGCGACTTTCACTTATTGGCTGGGCAGGCGCGCAGCGGCTTTGTCCTCGGGCAGCGGGATGAATGTCCTGGCGAGGCGAGCTTGGTCCTTTGTTCGCAAGTAATTGACCTCTTCTGTCTGGCCCCAAACCAAAGAAATCCAAACAAATTCACACCAGGGTGGCAAGTGCGGTCACACTAGGGTAGTCGCTTGTCCCAGGGGTGTGACCGTGCTGCAAGTGACCGTATTGTCCTCACTTATATTTATAATAATATTTATAAAAATTATAAATAAATATTATTTATTTACAATTATTTATTAAGTGAAATAGATTAAGTGACATTTTGGATTAAAAAAAAAAACACTTGGAGGAGTTGTCTTATTTATAAGTATTTATTATTTACCGCCAAAACCATCGCTCAACCAGCTTATATACTTAAGTTTTCTGTTTGAATATAAAAGATTTTAAATAAGGTAAAAGAAAAGCAAATAAATTTATTCGAAAATGTTTCTCATAGTATGCCTTGCAATTGTAAGACGCTTAAACAAACAAAAAAAACAAATTTTTTCGAAATTGTTTGTCACTTTTTATAAATTTTGTATGTGGCTACCTAGCTGCAGCAACTAAAAACCTTATCTCCAACATTGTGATACAAATTTTTCTCATTATTTGACTTAAGTTAATATTAGCAATTAATATTGGAAGCGGAAAATACCCCCATTACATGGTAGATTTTGCAGCTTTTATTGGAAGACCATCACTAATATCCGACTGACACCATCTCGTGTCCGCATACGGTCACACTGCACGCAAATCAGCTAATTGTGCAAAGAAAAGGTGAAAAAAAGGAAAATTCTTGTGGAAAAACCAAAGGAATCGCACTCGCTATAGTTTCAAAACCCAGGCAACAACCAAAGGTACGTCCAGCCCCAGGCCCCGCCCCGCTTCCGGCCCGTGAAAAGTGCGAATTTTTCGCAAAACGTGACAGGGCGCGGAACATGGCGGGGATGGCACCTTTTCTTTTTTCTTTTTTTTTTCCTCCTCTCTTTTCTTCTGCCTGGGGCAGGAAAATGCACGCCCCTCGCGCGCCCTCCGATTGGGGTTTCGGGGGAGCGAACGGGGACAAGGGACTGCGCCTTGCAAGGCAAAAGGGAAAATGCAATTGCAGGGGCAGCTGCACCCGAGATGATGTAAATATCATGTCTGCGGGCTTTTCTTTTGTCGCTCCCCGCCCCCGCCCCCCACCCCTTCGACCCGGAGAGGCCCTTGCCCCTTTTTTTTTGGAGGTTATTAACCCTTGACTGGGCGCTCTCTCCTGCAGCAAGAGCCGCAAGATGACGTGGGAACCGCAGGGCGAAGGTCTGCAGCAGATCATAGCGATCCTCAAGGAGTCGCAATCCCCCGACACAGCCACCCAGATTGCCGTACAAATGGTAAAACCCCCCACAAACCACTAAAAACCCCCCCAAATCACTCTAGATTAACCCTTGATCCCCGACAGAAACTGGAGGAGTTCAACCGCTATCCGGACTTCAACAACTATCTCATCTATGTGCTGACCAAGCTGAAAACAGAGGACGAGCCCACACGCTCGCTGAGCGGCCTCATACTCAAGAACAACATTCGCATGCACGGCAGCACCCTGCAGCCGGAGATCGTCGAGTACATCAAGCACGAGTGCCTGCATGCTGTGGGCGACGCCTCGCCCCTGATCCGCGCCACAGTGGGCATCCTCATCACGACAATCGCCAGCAATGGGGGCCTGCACAACTGGCCGCAGCTGCTGCCCTCGCTGTGCGACATGCTCGACGCCCAGGACTACAATGTCTGCGAGGGGGCGTTCAGTGCACTGCAGAAGATCTGCGAGGATTCGGCGGAGATCCTCGACTCGGCGGCGCTCAATCGGCCGCTGAACGTGATGATACCAAAGTTCCTGCAGTACTTCACGCACAACAGCCCCAAGATTCGCTCCCATGCCATTGCCTGCATCAATCAGTTCATCATCAATCGCTCGCAGGCGCTCATGCTCAACATCGACACGTTCATCGAGAATCTGTTCCACCTGTCCTCCGACGAGGATCACGAGGTGCGCAAGAACGTCTGCCACGGCCTGGTGATGCTGCTGGAGGTGCGCATGGACCGCCTGATGCCGCACATGTCACAGATCATAGAGGTAACTTTAGCCCTTTCCTTGCTCTCCCCATTGTGGCTTAAATAACCTGTGTTTTCCCTTGTTTTCCCTGCTTTTCCCTTCTCTTAGTACATGTTGCTGCGCACCCAGGACTCCGACGAGGGCGTGGCCCTCGAGGCCTCCGAGTTCTGGCTGTCTCTGGCAGAGCAGAGCGTCTGCAAGGACGTCCTGGGCCCCTACCTGGCGCAGTTGGCGCCTGTGCTGGTGCGCGGCATGCGCTACTCCGAGATCGACATCATTCTGCTGAAGGGCAACGTGGAGGAGGACGACATGGTGCCGGATAGGGAGGAGGACATCCGTCCGCGCTTCCACAAGTCCCGCACGCACACAATCAAGAGCGGCCTGGAGGGGGGCGCTGGTGCCGGCGGCGGCGGCGGCGACGACGAGGACGACGAATTCGACGACGGCCTGGACGACGACAGCTCGCTGTCCGAGTGGAATCTGCGCAAGTGCAGTGCGGCCGCCCTTGACGTCCTGGCGAATGTGTTCCGCGAGGACTGCCTGCCCATCGTGCTGCCCATCCTGAAGGACACACTCTTCCACCAGGAGTGGGTGATCAAGGAGAGCGGAGTGCTGGCCCTGGGCGCCATCGCCGAGGGCTGCATGCAGGGCATGATCCCGCACCTGCCCGAATTGATACCCTACCTGATCAGCTGCCTCTCGGACAAGAAGGCCCTCGTGCGCTCCATCACCTGCTGGACCCTGTCCCGCTACGCCAACTGGGTGGTCAACCAGCCGCACGATCAGTACTTGAAGCCGCTGATGGAGGAGCTGCTCAAGCGCATCCTGGACTCGAACAAGCGGGTGCAGGAGGCCGCCTGCTCGGCCTTTGCCACCCTCGAGGAGGAGGCCTGCACGGAGCTGGTGCCCTATCTGGAGTACATCCTCAAGACGCTCGTCTTTGCCTTCTCCAAGTATCAGCACAAGAACTTGCTGATCCTCTACGACGCCGTCGGCACTCTGGCCGACTCTGTGGGGCATCACCTGAACAAGCCGCAGTACATCGACATCCTGATGCCGCCGCTCATCGACAAGTGGAATCTGCTGAAGGACGACGACAAGGACTTGTTCCCCCTGCTCGAGTGCCTGTCGAGCATCGCTACGGCCCTGCAGTCCGGTTTTCTGCCCTACTGCGACCCGGTCTACAGGCGCTGCATCTCCCTGATCGAGCAGACAATCAACCAGGAACTGGTAAGTGAAATTGCCTCCCCATTGGGTGTAATTGTCTCCCATAACTTTTATGTATTTACAGCTGTGCAAGCA
The DNA here is from genome assembly GCA_021223825.1 of Drosophila ironensis. Taxonomy (NCBI): domain Eukaryota; kingdom Metazoa; phylum Arthropoda; class Insecta; order Diptera; family Drosophilidae; genus Drosophila; species Drosophila ironensis. The sequence continues at coordinate 316,805 of JAJJHQ010002270.1, forward strand.
AAACCACAGCTTCGAGCATCCCGACAAGGAGCGCATGATTGTGGCCCTGGATCTGTTGTCCGGCCTGGCCGAGGGCCTGGATCGTCACATCGAAACCCTGGTGGCGAACAGTAACATCATGCAGCTGCTCTACCAGTGCATGCAGGACGTCCTGCCTGAGGTGCGTTGATTGTCAGTCATGTTTTACAGCAAAAACAAATGATTAATTGCCCGTTTTAGGTGCGTCAATCGTCGTTTGCCCTGCTGGGAGACCTCACCAAGGCCTGTTTCCCCCACGTGCACCCCTTCATGGGCGACTTCTTTCCGATTCTGGGCCAAAATCTGAATTCCGATTTCATTTCCGTGTGCAACAATGCCACCTGGGCCATAGGCGAGATCTGTATGAAGTTGGGTGAGTGATTCCTATTCCCTATAATGTGAATTTACAATAATAAACATTGGCCCAAAAGGTGAGGAGACCAAGCAGTACATACACCTGGTACTCAGCGATCTATTCGTCATCATCAATCGCCCCAACACGCCCAAAACGCTGCTGGAGAACACCGGTAAGCTGTTCGAGTTCCTCGACAATTTAGGGTTTTATATGAAGATACATATATAATGTAAACGATTCTGTATGTATGCGTGTATGTGGAGAGCTCCGAGCATTTGTTTCTGTTTCTGTTTTAGTTTGTGTGTTACTTGTTGCATGAAAAGCAGCAGCAACGAAACGATATCGAACTTCATTCCCATACAACATGCATTGAATTCAGTTAGCGAAGAATTGCCATTGCCATTGGCGCAATTGCAATTCTCGTCTAGCATCTCGTCGTGCAGCAGAGCTAAGCGAACAATATGTGTGTGATATTGATTTATTCAGTTGAATTATTTCTACTTATTTTTTCTGTTCTTATAGCAATAACAATCGGTCGTCTAGGTTATGTGTGCCCAGTTGAAGTGGCTCCTTATTTGCCCGAATTTGTACGACAGTGGTGTGTAACACGTTTTTATATTTAACTAGCTTATTCCTTCCTTACTCCCCTTTTCTCCCATATCTATCGTCCCCAGTCGAATAGTATCCTTTAATTTACCTCCGACAACTTTGTAACCCATCATTTCAACACTTCATTTAACTGGAATTTCAAATTTGCTTTTCAATATCGTGTTTTCCCCGAAATCTGTGCATTCTCAACAACTCTGTAATAATGTTTACGTATCCTCCGGACATATAGGTGCACCTCGTTGCGTCATATACGGGACAATGATGAAAAGGACTCGGCCTTCCGTGGCATGTGCCACATGATCACCGTGAATCCCGCTGGCGTGGTGCCTGACTTTATCTTCTTCTGCGATGCCATTGCCTCGTGGGTGAATCCCCCCCAGGATCTGCATCAGATGATACAAAAGGTAGGCAAAGATACAAGCTAATAATGAACAGCAAGATACTGATTAACTGATTGTCCCCTCGTCAGATTCTCCACGGCTTCAAAACCCAAGTGGGCGAGGAGAATTGGCGCCGCTTTGTCGAGCAATTCCCGGCAAATCTGGCCGAGCGTCTGGTCACCATGTACAACATCTAAGGCCGACCATCGCGACGGGCCAATATTCGATCCACACCCACCTGCACCCTGCAGATGCAACTTCTTAACTAGACAATTATGTAAAATTATGCGTAGTAAGCGTGTCGTTGTCTAAATCTTTGGCACATTAAGTTATCCGATTCGATGCTTTTCGAATATTACGTTAATATTGAATTCAAAGCTTATAGAACGAAAGAAGGATGAAGGAAAGCAAGCAAGAGCAATTCTCATAAAAGCAAACTGCATAACCACAACCATACATATAACCACTAGGGCATATATCGATATATCCAATAGAGAAAATATAGAAGAGCTAATAACACATTAGGCAGCCAGTTGTCAGTCCGTTTTATTGGGGCATATTAGGTGCCCGGACATCAGCCGAAAGCAGCCTGAAAATGATGTGTTCCGGCCGTACTTAACCGGATTCAGTGCTATAGCAAGAACTCATCCCCAAAAGTCCTCAGTGCAGCGATCAACACACGTGTGCTGATCGCTGGTAAAAACCAAAAGGTAAATCTCCTCGTTAACTAAATGATATTGCGGGTCGTGTCGCGGTAATTTAAAATATAATACAATCGAAACAATCGTCTGGTGAGAGCGTTGAATGGGTCGCCTGGGGGAAGGTCAGGAAATCTGGATGGATCGAGACAAAATTAGGTTTGCGAAAGTGAAATATTACAAAAACCAAACCAAACAAAAAAAAAAGACTGATGTTCTAGAAAAACTCCGTTCAACACCACAGACAGCATTCATTAAGCATCCGAATGGCTTTTCCCGGGCCAACTCACAGCAACGCTCTCATCGCATAATAATAAAAGGAAAATCGCTGAAAATTCGTCGCGTTTCGGGTTCCTACGGTTTCGCGTTCGCGTATTATCGTCGCTCGTTCGTTCGTAAATCTCGTAAATCGTCGTGTCGTGATATCTCTCGTCGGGTAAACTAAACTAAACTAAAAAAAAAAAATGCAAAAGAAAGCAAATAATACAAGGATAATAATGCAACTGTTACTGATACAAATTTACTTATACACTACATGATATTCATATGCGCTATACGAAATTAGGTGTTTTTTTTTTACAAAAACAAATAGGGAAGGCAGGAAAGCAAAAATGTTATTTGAGATTAGGGTTTTGTTGAGTAATTTATTTATTTTTTTGAGCGATTCTTTAACTGAATGCAAAAGCAGCAACCATTGACTGATCACTTTTTAAAGTATTATTATATAATTTTTTTTGTGCATAGGGACAAGTGTAATTAATGAATAATTCATAATAATTTTCCACAATCGTTTTTTTCAATATTTTATAATTTACCATGGGTGTACAGAACAAATTTTTTACAATTATACGATTAGGTGTAAAGTGTACTACTAAATGAAAACAAAAGTCTTTGAAATTGTCGCGGAACAACTAAAAACGAAAAACGTAAAAACGTAAAGCTAGGGAAAACCGAACTCAGTCAAACTCAAATATAAATGGAAATGGAAAAAAAATGTAAAAGCAAAAAGGAAACCAAGTAAATTTAGGTAATAGTATTATGTAATAATGCAAAACGTGTTTACGTTTGTTTTTATTTCGTTTCGAAAACAAAACAAAACCAAACCAAACAAATAGGGGGAACGTGTGATAAAACAGTAACTTCGGGTCGTTCGTTCGCGTCGCGGTAAAATCAACTCAACTAACTAAAAAACAAATCTAACAAAAAGGGACTTTCGCCCCCGAGTCCCAAATAATAATAAAGCAATTCGTCGTACTATAATAAAACGGTCTAACTAAATGGAAAACAGTGCCGCGGCCAACCGCCGGGCACTGCAACCAAAAAACTGAAACTAAAACTAAATGAAAAAATCGTGATTTCGTTGTACCTTAATCCGGATTCATCGCGGAATCCGGTCGCGTTCGCGTGCGTTTGTATCTCTCTCGGGTGATCTTAGTGATTAGCGTCTAAGCAGTAAACTAAAAAAAAAAACAAAATTCAAAAAACAAAAAACCACAAAAAAAACAGATGTAACACAACAACCATTGAACATACACACACACTGAAAAATACATTATATACAACTATAAAGAATATATTTATAGATTTTATGCAGCATAGGTTTTTGTTCGATATATAAATATATTATGTTCAGGATGAGAAGTATAGAGGAAGATTAGGTCAAGCTAGGACAAAAGCAAAAATTATCAAAAGGCAAAACGTAACAAAGAGCAAAACAGTAAAGAAGAGTCGATAGGCAATTATTGTTTCATACCCATTACCATATTCCCATGTGCATCTAATTAAAGCCGGATGAGACACGTAATCCTATTGTTTTTAGAACTTTGCTTTTGTTGTTTCGACCGAGACCAATTGTTAACCTTGTTTTTTTAAACCACTTATCAAACCCGCCCACAAGGCTCTCCGATAGGTTCACGCAGTCTGTTACCCCCCCAATTTGTCTGCCAACTTAAGATTAAATCCGTAGCCTCCTTAGGTGTGCAAAAGAATTGTGTCTAAAGAAATGGAATATATATACACACGCTCATACACATTAATTAAGCATATGCATATATATATATATATACATACATAATGTGAAGCAGTGTGCATGCTACTTTGTATAATCCCTACATCTATATATGTGGGTTCAGCATATTGGCAAACTAAAGATCATTCTTTTGGAGTCTAAATAATTGTTTTAACTGCTACTCCATTTATAGATCCAACTATGTGTACATTGAAAAGTATATATATCTGAATAAATCTGTATGTATAACATTACCATCAACCAAAATGGGTTTGTTTTGATTTCCAATTTAAACAGTTTTACTAGGTTTTACTGGTTAAAGTGATTGTATTTATTGACACTGAAATCTCATGGACTTGAAGAGTCGCTCACAAGTAGATTGGCACAAAGTTTGGCTTAGTTAGAATATATAGAGAAAGATATACGACTGGCGGCTATGCTGAAGATTCATTATCCTTGGAATCCCAGAACTGAGCACCGTAAGCCATCGATTTTGTTCGCTTAAGATTTGTTCGTTCGTTGTCCGTTTCGATTCGCAGTTTCCGTCACCCAAAACATGTATTATCCTGGCAGCATGATCCTAGAAATTGTACTCTTAATCGTTGGTCCACTAGACGTTCCAGTTGTGATCATCGCAATTTTGAGATCCCTAATTCGTTGGGCAGTAGCCCTGCCAGACGTCGCCGTAGATCATGCTCGGCGTGATGACAATGGGTTTTTTGTTGATCTCCACCTGGTTGATGCATCCCTTGAAGGTCTTCTTGGTCACAATGCCCGGTGCCTTGTGGAAGAACTGGTGTCCGCCCAAGAAGAGGGGACGGTTGGTTTTGGTGGTGACGGAGCCATCGGTGCCCAGGCCCGGATTGGAGCTGATGTAGTCAACAGCAATATTGATCACGAACTTGGATTTGATGGCCTGCACGTTGCGCGACACGCCATCGCAGAAGCTCTGATTGTTGGGCAGCGTGAAGTTCGTGGTCACAGTGTTCTTTGCATCCGATTTGACGGTGAAGTGCAGCGTATTGTCCACCAGCTCAAGGATCGCGTAGGAGTTCTTTCCGTGCGTGGAGAACACAAGGCCGTTGGGATCCCTGGGCCGGAAGTTGAAGCTGATGGTCATGTCGGTACCGACGACAAAGCGATCGAAGAGCTTGGCGTACGACGACTCGCTGTTGAAGAAGACTCCGCGCTCCACTTGCTCCGAGCACGGTACCACTCCGAAGTCCTGTGGCGGCGTGTTCAGCAACGCACGATTGAATTTGATCTCCTTCAGGCATCCGTTGAAGAATGGTGCCTCCGTCCTGAAAGCGGTAAGGTTCTTCACCTCTGCCTCCAGGAACTTGTTGATGCCGCCAAAGAAGATGGGCATCTCCACGGCCAGCACTGGGGCGGCGCGGTCCTCCTTCAACTCCAACGATCCTTCCTGTTCCACCTGATTAATAATCAGGCTAACCTTGGAATTGGTGCGCACCACTTCCACAGTGTGCCACTTGCCGTCGTTTAGCTCAACCTGGCTGCTAATCTTTGCCTGCAGCAGCTCGCCCACCCGGATCTCATGGTGAACCTTGCCGTCCAACAGGTAGACGGCTATGTAGTCATCCCTCTGCTTGCTGCCCGCGTAGAAGAGCAGGCCGTTGGGATGTTCTGTGCGGAACGAAAGCCCGATGTCATGGTGACGTCGCAGCTTCACCGGCAGCGAGCTGACCTCCAGGCGCTGCTCCCGCAGTCCGTAGAAACGGTAACCCGCCTCGGCGTAGTCCACGTCATAGTTGGGCTGGCCGGGCAGCTTGCAGCGCGCATCATTCGGCTCATTCAGCTTCGGCGGTGGCCGGGTGGTCAGAGTCCTCTGCGGTGCGGCATCCTTGTCCTTCTCCCTGTCCTCCTCCTCAATGGAGTTGGGCGACTGCGTGGTGGTCGTGGTAGTGGTTGTTGTGGTGCTGGTTGTGCTGGTGGTGGTGGTAGTGCTGCGTGTGGTTGCTGGTGGTGCGGTGGGTGCTTGGGTTGGTCGCTGGTTCCAGTTGGACGCTATGTCGTCAGGATTCAACCAGTTCTCGTCCACCTCGTTGGCCCCGCTGGGATAGTAGCTGGGCACCAAGGTGGGATCGTAGGCTATAAGTAAGAGGCTTAGATTAAAGATTCTCATATTTGTTATTGGTTGTACCTAGAATTGAGGGTGGGCAGCTGTTGGCGTTGATGTTGCCGTTCTTCTTTTCCACACTGTTGGCAAAGTTTATGATCTCATTGTTCACGGTCACGTCGCTGATGCAGCCCACAAAGTAGGCCGTGGTGGCCAAGGCATTCCTCGGGGTTCGATAGTAGTCCGGCAGTCCGGCAAAGAAGATGTCCCCGCCCTCCAGTTTTGGCGGTTGCGACGATAGCATTCTTTGGGTGCAAATAGAATATAGTAAACGAAAAATTAAGGACAATGACACTCACCTCTTGGGTTCCAGATCGTCGACGGACAGACGCAGCTCTCCGTAGCTGTTCTGCACGATGACTCTGTGCTCCTCTCCATCGTTGAGCTGTTTCTCGTCCACTACCAGTTGACCATCCAGACTGTTCAGCTGGAGTAGGCCGTTGTCCAGGGCCAGGCCAAGTGTATAGCTCTGGTTAAAGTTGGCGGCATAGAAGAGCACACCCTTTGGCTGGCGGGTGCGGAAGCGCAGCTCCACATACAGGCTTTCACCTGCGGAGGAGATATCGTTGACGCGCAGGAATCCGTAGTCGTTTGGCGCATAAGACAGCACCGTGGAGAATTTGTCGGCACAGCCTTCCTCCACACCGGTGGCGTTAACGTACTCCGTGAGATCCACATGCACCGAATTGATGACCACATCGTCAATGCAGCCCTCGAAGCTGGTCTGGTGCAGTGAGGAATTCTGCTGGCGCCTGGGGTGGCCGCCAAAGAAGAGTCGCCGCATGCGGGGCAGCTCCACGTCGGCCTCCTTGGGTGCAGAGTCGCGGGCCATCACAATGTCGTCGATCTTGAGCAGTCCCTGGCGTTGATCGCGCTCCGCCAGCACCTTGTGCCATCTGCCGTCGTTGTAGCGATTCTGATTGCCCGAAACCAGGCCGCCTTCGCCCAGGCTGATGTTAAAGTAGATGGCACCATCGATCATCTCGATGGACATGAAGTGCTTGTCCCGGCCGTAGAAGAAGAGAAGTCCGTTGGCCGCATCCTTGTCGGCCTTGAAGCGGAACTCAATGCTGGAGCGTGACCTCAGGTTCGACGAGGTGTTTAGTTGCGCGTAGCCGGTACCCTTGAAGCGCAGTCCCGTCACCGGGCGCTCCTTGTCCTGCAGCACATCCCTCTCCTGGGCGCCCTCATCGTTGTCTTGGCCGTACACAAAGTTCCACAGTCCCACAGGCTCATCGCCAATCCTCAGGTCCTCGATGACGCCGTTAAATGATCCGACAGTGAGATCTTCGGGAGCATTGAAATCAGCTTGAGGCGGATAGCCGCCCACAAAGAGCCGGCTGTTGCGATCTACGTGCAGTATGTTCTCCGGGCCCTCGAGATTGCCAGAGTTTTCGTGCTCGATCACCTTGCGGTCGTCCGTTTGCTCCCGAATGGTCAGCGTGGCCTTGGGACCGACACGATCCACCACAGCCTGGTACCATTTGCCATCGGAGACGTACTTTTGGTTCACAATACGCGCCGGCCCGTTTCCGGTGTCGATTAGGAGTATGGGATATCCATTGTTCACCTCCACGGCCAAGAAGTCGTTGTTCTTCTGGGCGGTCTTGTTGTCGTTGCCCAGGTACAGGAGGAATCCGTTCAGCTCGTTGGTGTGGAAGTAGAAGGAGAGATTGGTGCGCGTGGCCAGCAGTTTCGCCTTCTCCGGGGTCTTCAGCTCGAGTATGGTACTTGGGCGGAAGTTGACTCCCACCTTTATCTTGTTGGCCGCCTGACGAGCAGCCTCCACCTGGCGCTTCAGATTCTCGATGTCCTGGCCGAGCTTGAGCGTCTGCTCACCCACGCGCTGCTGTTGATCCTCCAAGTTGTCGGCCAATTCGCCCAGATTGGAGATGGCACCCTCCACCTTGTCTAGCTGATTGAAGGCCTGCGAGATGTCCTTGTTGGTCAGATCCAGATCCCTGTTGATGCCCTGCGCCTTCTCCAGTTCCTTTGGCGTTTGGGCACTCACTGGCTTCAGGATTTCGAGGACGTTCTTGAGAATGTCGAGGGCGTCGCTGGCATTGGTGTTCGAGTTCTTCCACATGTCCCGCTGCGACTCCGCTGGCAGTTGCTCCAAGAGCAACTTCAGCTCTATCAACTGCTGGTCGGTGGCATTGTGCAGCCCAGAAATCTTCTGCACCTTGCTCGCGGACTCGTTAAGGCGAGGCTGCAGATCGTCCTGGACCTTCTGCAGTGACTGACGCGCCTTCTGGAGAAGCTCTGAGGACTCGGAGTCGGCCTTGCCAGCGCGATCTTCGATGCCGTCGGTGATTTGGGTGGCATTTCCGGCCGCGGTAATGGCATCCTGACTGAATTGCTGCGCCGACTCAACGGCATCAACGATTTCCGAGTAGGCGGTCGCCGCCTTGATGGCTGGCTCCGCACTGGCGGTCATGTCTGCGTACTGGAAGGCCAAGTCCTGGGCCTTGGCGGCAAGTTCGGCCGCCTTCAGCTCCGCCTCCTCCGTCAGCTTGTCGGCTTCGTTGTGCTCCACCTCGCGCGTGGGCAGCTCATCATCCACCTTCTTATTGACAGTGCCCAGCTCTTCCAAGGCCTCCCGCAGATTGTCCAATTTCTGTTCGATCTGGTTGAGGGTTAGATCGCCGTTGATTAGGAAGTTTCCTGCTTCGTTGATGTTCTTCTCCGCCTGCTGCTGTTGCTCGGAAACGGTGTCGAACTTGGAGTTGTCGAAGGCAATTTGGTTAGCTGCATTCTTCAGCTCCACATCCGCCGATTTCTGCTGGGACTGCTTGCTCCAGTTGTAGAGGTCCTCCAGGTTGTCGCTAAACACCCCGATGTCGTTCTTCAGCGCCAGCAGGGTCTTGTTCTGCTCCTTGATGGGCAGGACCAGAGTGTTGACATCCTCGTACAGTTTCCTGGCCTTATCCAGTACCTGCTCGTTAGGCAGCAGCTCGATCTTGGTTTCATTGATCTGGTTCAGGATAGACTGTGCCTGTTCCAGGGCCGCATCGATTTTGGTGCTGGCCGCAGCCTCCAGATTCGTAGAGAGGGCTTCGACAGCGGCGATGGCTTCCTTAGCCTGGTCGGCACTCTTGATCGCCTCCTGGTGGGCGTCCGTAATATTGCCCAGCGTGGTGCTTGCTCGCTCGCGAATGTCCAAGGCATTGGCAAGAGTTTGGTTTACCTGCTTGGCATACAACTTGGCCTCCGCCTCGATTTCGCTGTTGGCTTTCTTCGAGGGACTCAAGTCCACACTCGTGGGATCCAGGGCCTTGACCTTTGGCTCTAGCTCGTCGGCCAATTCGTCGTAGTAGTTCAGCTTCTGGCTGGTGAAGAAGGCCAGGGTGACGCTGTTAAAGTCCGCCAGGACGTTGTCGATCTTGTAGCGCATCCTGTCGGTGACATCGAGCAGAGCGTGGTGGCAGTTGTTGCACTCCTGGCAGCCCTCGTCCTTGATCAGCACCCAGCGGTTGGGGCAGGCATCGCATCTGTAACAGTGACAATATTTAGCATGCAAATAATTTAATTTTCAATTTATGTCCCACCTATCACCGATGACTCCCGGCAGGCACTGGCACTTGCCAGTGTTCGGGTTGCAGCCGAATCCTCGCGAGTATCCCTGGTTGCAGTTGCACGGCGTGCAGCCATCCTTCTCGTACTTCCAGTGATCCACAGCACAGCGATCGCACTGGCGCCCTGTGACGCCTGGCTTGCAGGCACAGTGTCCGGTGTGGGGGTCACATTGCGTGGAGTTGGAGGCGGAACCGCAATCACAGGCGCGACAGCCCAGACCCGACTCAAAGCCGTAGTGGTCGGGCTTGCAGCGATCGCAGCGTTCGCCGATCACGTTCTCGTGGCATGTGCACTTGCCCACGAAGGGATCGCACTCGAGGGTGCCCAAATCGTCGCAGTCGCAGCTCTGGCAGTTCTTCAGCTTGATGGCATCGCCGTAGAAGCCAGGGGCACACAGGTTGCACGCAGCGCCGAAGGTGTTATTGAGGCAGCGCAAGCACTCGCCGGTCCTGGTGTCGCAGGATCCCGTATCCTCGGGATTGATGTTTCCAGAGCAATCGCAGGGCTTGCACACCTCTCCCATGCTCTCCGGCTGGCCGTAGAATCCGTTGGCGCAGGACTCGCAACGCGGTCCCGTGTATCCGTGTTGGCACTCGCAGTGGATCTCGTTGCCGCTCTCGGAGATCTCGCAGCTGGTGGCAAAGTTGTTCGAGTCGAAGGGCAGTGGGCAGGCGCAGATCATGCAGTCGCCGGGGGTGCCACGAGTGGCATCTCCATAGTACCCGGCCACACACTGCTCGCAGTGATCGCCCTGGGTTCCGTGCTGGCAGTCCGTGCAAATGCCGGTGGCACAGTCGCACGTCTCCGAGTGGCCGTTGCACTCGCATGGAATGCAGTAGCCGCCATAGGGTCCGCTGGGGTCTCGGTAATAGCCTGGGGCGCAGTCCTCGCACGAGTGTCCCACATATCCCGGCGGGCAGGAGCAGCGCTCGACGGCCAGGAATTGGTACTCCGACGTGCCGTCCGTATCCTCATCCGCGAGCTGTAGGTACACATCGGCCAGATGGGTGACCAAGGTGTGTTCCCAGTAGTTGGCCCGGATGTAGATCCAGACCAGGTCGCGCAGAACCATCATGAAATCAGCCCGCGAGACGGGCTGGCCGGACAGCGTTTGGAAATTGGACTCCACCATCTGGACACGGTTGGTGAAGGCCTGATTCCGGCTAGGCTGCTCCCAGCTCTGGTGAACCAGGACCTTGTGCTTGCTGAACAAGATCACATCCGGGGCAATGATCGACTTGCCGTCATAGCCGGAGGGAAATTGGAGCGTGTAGGCCAGATCGCCGCCATAGGAGGAGAGGTGACTGTTCTGGTTGGCCAGGTAGTCGAACACCCCGAAATACGCTGGCCTCTCATCGTTGATCTCGCGCAGCGTGAAGTCGGCCTGCAGAATGGTTTCATTCACGAACAGCTCTTCCATCGGCACATGCCATTGCTCGAACTTGATGCTGTCCTCCCGGAAATCGGGCGTACTGATAGACGCATTCCGCAGCAGGCTCACATTGTACACCCTCAGGTAGGCGCTGTCGCATCGGGAGCTTTTACCAAAGCAGAAGCATGTGGTGCAGCCCTCCGGATTGCTATCCTGCAAATTGTAGGTGCCATCGATGCACTGGTCACAGTCCCTGCCCACTACATTCTTCTTGCAGAAGCAGCTGCCATCGACCTTGTCGCAGACCTCCAGCTCAGTGCCGGGCTTGTGGCAGGAACAGTGCTGGCAGTGCGGGAAATTGTAGAATCCATGGGAGCAAACATCACAGGCACGTCCCTCGATGTTGTCCCGACACTCGCAGGTACCGTTGAACAGATCGCACTGCGCGTTTCCGTTTGCAATGCCCATGGGATGGCAGCCGCACTCCTCGCAGCCAATCACCTGATGGAATCCATAGGTGTTCGGTGCGCACTTTTCGCACAAATCACCAATCACATTGGGGGGACACATACACTCGCCGGTAGTGGGCTCGCACATGGCGCTGTTGGGACACTTGCAGGGCTTGCAGTCTGGGAAGCCGTAGTAGCGGCTTCGGCAGGCACCGCACTGCCGCTCGATCACATTCGGCTTGCACTGGCACTGGCCACCGAACGGATGGCACTCGAAGCTGGTGGATCCCGCGTAGTCGCAGTTGCAGGGCAGCGCTCCGCTGTTGTAGTCCGCCGTCAGTGAGAACACGGACTTCTTGCAGAACTCGGAGGCATTGTGGGTGATGTGGAAGTGATCGTGGCCACAGTTGTGGATGAACTCCTTGGTCTGATCGAAGGTTTCCTCAACCAGGGAATCGTCGTTGTACTGATCCAGGGGCACCACCACCAGATAATCCAGCCACACGCCCAGGGGTCGGTTGTTCTATAATGCAATGTTACATTAAGTTTTCAATCAAAGTGAAGGAGTGTGTATAAATCTCACCGTAATGGTAAACTTGAACTCATCGTCAATCTCGAACCAACCCTCGCCGGCGGGACGGATCACTCCTCGGCAGCCGGAGCTCGAAGGACAGTGCTGAATATCGAACTTGCCATCGTACTGATTCTTGCCAGCTGTCAGGGTGTAGTGCACCTGGTACTTGGGATGATTCGGCTGGTAATACTTGACCAGAATAACGTAGGTTGGCTTGGCGTCGGACACCTTGGACCTAAAAAACGAAATTTTATCAAGTGAATATTACCAAGTGATTAGAAAGAACTTACTCAATCACAATGGAGCCCTCATCCTTGATGTCCAAGTAAACTAGCTTGACCTTCTCATCGAGAGCTGCATACGGCGGCTTGTTGGTGGCAATGCGATCCTCGTGATCCGTCTCGAACTCGATCTTCTTGGAGTCAGGAACCGAGCGGAATTTGGGAGTGGCGCACTGCTGATTGTGGATCACGCAGACGGGACTCGGATCGATGTAGTCAATGGACCACTGATCAACGGGAATGGCGGTGACCGATATGATGGGCTGCCGGAAGTCATCGCTGATGTCAGCCTGAAAAAATAATGTGTAAAGGTATTATTTCTGTATGAGAAGGGTGGACAAAAAAACCTACATAGATCGTGACCGGCTGCAGATCCTCTTTGTTAATGTAGAAGGGCTTCTCCTGGCCGTCATAGTTCACCGAAGTCCTACAGATGGTCGAGTACAAGCAGGGGTACAGGAGCACTGGGGTCTCCGACTCCGGATCGTTCTTTAACTTCAGATTGATGTAATAGGTGTTCGGGAAGTTGCGCTCGCTGATGTAATCGATCACAAAGATGTAGCGGCCACTCTGCGGCACATCCACAATATAGTTGAGCTCCTTTTGGGTTTCGCTCAAAACTGGAATGTCGCCCACGTGGCTCACAATCTGCAGATGCTCCGGATCGGTGTACACTTCGGTGGGATTCGTGGGCTTCGAGTTGGAGCCGATGACGAAGGGCGTCTTGGCTGGCTCAAAGACATCCACGGAGGTGTACTTGTAGTGGCGGCACAGCTCCATGTTGCCAAGTTCACAGGGGTTCGAGATGTGGCGCGTGAGGATTCCGGCCTCGTAGTAGGCCGCCGGCAGCAGCACAAAGTAGTCAAGCATTACGTTCTTGTTGGCCTTGGTGGTGAAGACATAGCGACCGGGATCCATGACAATAGCCGAAGGCTTGATGCCCTTGGGACCGGAAACAGTCACAAACTGAGGCACCAGAGTGGGTTGCAGCAGGACCTTGGCACTGAATAATGGATTGTATTATTAAAATGAGTAAAAACAAAAAATAATGTTCATGCTCACTGTTGATCCACCTCCAGTGGGTTGTCGGACGTTATGGAAATGGTGGCCGTGACATTTTCAGTGTTGGGGTTTACGTAGCGAAGCACAATCCTGTACAGCGAGGACTTGAAAACGTTCACCTCGTTGCGCACCTCGTTCTGAATGGCATTGAACACCACGTAACCCTTGCTGCTGAATCCGGGGAAGGCAGCCTCCTCGTAGTCGTAGCGCACCTGGGTGCCAGACGGCAGGCTTCCATCCTCGTACTCGTACTGGAACTGGTGCAGCGTCGGGAAGAAGTGGGTGGTCAGGGGCTGGGTACAGGCACGTCCAGTGACCCTCGGATGGCACTTGCATTGGCCGCTGATCTTGTCGCATACGCTGTTCCAGGAGCCGCCGACATCGCAGCTGCAGTCCTTGCAGCCGAACAACGAGGCACTGTCCAGATCGAAGGTGCCGTCCTTGCATTCCTGGCAACGGCGACCCTGGGTGTGCGGCTTGCACGGACACTGTCCGCTCTTCGAGGCACACGTGTCCAAGGCGGAAATGGTGCCATCCGTCCAGCACTCGCAGGTCTCGCAGCCCTCGGGATTGCTGATGTTCAGGTTCCAGAACAGCGGCTTGCACTCATTGCAGATGCGGCCCTGCACTCGATCCTTGCACTTGCACAGCTCGCCCACAGGCACAGATCCGCACCCGGCGAACTTGTCAATGACTCCGGCGGGGTCGCAGTTGCAGTCCTCGCAGCTGGGGAAGTTGTAGAAGCCCTCCTTGCAGGAGTCGCACTGCCTGCCATCGAAGTTCGGTTGGCAGAAGCACTGGCCGTCCGCATTACAGGTCACGCCCTCCGATCCGTGCGAGTCACAGTGGCAAGCTGCGGGATGTACACATATAGCTTATACAGTATTTGGTTATCCGAGATATTGGACTTACGTAGACAATCCGGGTAGCTGTAGTAACCGGCACTGCAGAGCGTACACTGCTTGCCGGCAAAGTTGTTGAGGCAGTTACACTTTCCGGTGTTGTCGCAGGTAATGGCCGAGCTTCCGGTGCCGGAGCAGTTGCAGGGCTTGCAGTCCGGATAGTTGAAGTACCCAGGCAAGCACTGGTCGCACCGTGGTCCACCAAAACCTTCCCGACAGATGCACTGACCGGACTTTTTGTTGCAAATCTCCGACTCGGTGCCCTGGTTGTCGCAATCGCAGTCTAAGCGAGGAATTCCAAAACTGAGCAAAAGGATATCTTGGAATTAATAAAAGACTTACAGGAGCAAGTGGGGTAGTTGAAGTATCCGTGCTTGCAGCGCTCGCAGTTGTCGCCGCCAAAGTTGGTCAGGCACTTGCACTCGCCGGTGGTCACATTGCAGTCGTTTGTGATGGATCCAATCTTGTTGCACTCGCAGGCCTTGCACTCGGGGAAGCCGTAGTAGCCCTCGGCGCACTGCTTACAGTAGGCACCCGCGAAGTTGATCTTGCAGGGGCACTGCTGCCCGCTCTCCGCCTCGCAGTGGTAGCCGTTGGTGCCGTTCAGATTGCACTCGCACTCCCGGCAGTTCGGGTAGCCGTAGTATCCGTAGGCGCAGGAGTCGCAGTTCGGCGGCTGGAAGGCGGCGCGGCACTCGCAGTTGCCGGTCTCCTCCTCGCAGTGGCCCGTGGAGTAGAAGTGGTCGCACTGGCAAGCTGAAACACAGGGAGTTCTTATAGATTTTCTCGGAATAAATAAATCCAAGTCATTCGAACTTACGACTGCAGACATCGGTCTCGTTCCAGTGCTTGCCCCGGGGTCGGTAGTACTTAGGTTGGCACTTGTTGCAGTTGATGCCCACGGTGTTGTGCTGGCAGTTCTGGCACACGCCTCCGCCCTCGTAGCGTCCATGGATGTCCAGGGAGAGTCCCTTGCGGTTCACATCCTCATCGTACTTGCACTCGTTGCTGTGGCCGTGGCAGTTGCAGGCTGCAATATTTTGAAATTGAGTCAGAGTTTCAAATCCCCCAAGCGATCTACTCACGCTCGCAGGTGAAGGGGCGGGCATTGGTGTTTTGGCGCCACTTCTTCTGCTCGAATCCGGGACAGCACTCGTTGCACTGGATGCCGCACGTGTGGTGCTGGCACCGACAGGCGAGTATCCTCACCGGGCTCTTCGGGTCCTTAACGTCACAGGTGTCGGCATGACCGTTGCACATGCACCGTCCACCGATCGAGATGTCCTTGATCGAGTAGAAGTACCGACGCGTCACCGTGGGATCCTGGCGGGCCACTGACATGAGATGTCCCAGCAGGTTCTTGGTTCGCAGCAAACGGATCCTCACGTTGGTGGCTCGCGTCCACTCCTGCAGCACCGTCGAGTTGAAGTAGTTGGTGGCACTGGGTCGCTCGTTCAGCAGCATAACCGGTATTTCGCCGTTCTCCAGCGGCACGATCTTCGAGTATTCGGTGGTGCAGATGACATCGTCGTCGCGGGTGATCCGCTTGTAAGTGTCCTTGCCAAAGTACGTCTCACAATCGGCGGGGGTGTCGGAGAAGTGCTGCCAGGGGGTCCAGGTCTTGCCGTAATCCGCGGACTTCTCCAACGTCCAGAGACCCGGACGCGGGGAGTTGCCCATGCGAATGAACAAGTAGGCCACATGGAATTCCTGACAGGGGAATAGGGTGAATATTTCATCTTAATTTTCTAAAATCGTGGGTGCCCTTTTTGTGGATAGTTACAGTGTATGGAAAGTGCACTCATCAGCTCTTTAAAAATGTGAATTGTATAAGAATCACTCAATGCAGTTCATAATGAAAACCCAACTCTCGAGTGTTTCTCAGACTCGGGCATATTGTTTTGCTTTTTTTCAGCTAGCAGTTTCATTGAAATTTATTAGTCGAGTGTACACAGAGCGTACACTCTGGGCATGTACGCACAGATAACATTTGAGAACCGAGAAAACTGGGAGGGAATGGCATGAGATCACTGGACGAGAATTAACTCCAAACGTTCCACAGTCTGCACGGGTCGCACTGCCCATGTTTGTTCGTTTATTTATATTTTCTTGGTTTATGTTTGCTTTTTAATTTGGCTTCAATTGAAAGCGAACCAAAAGATACGAAGATGTATGTACAAAGATACAAACATTTACTCGTATGTACATATGTGACTGAAGTACGAGTATATATCTTTTGTGCCATGTGGTTGCCCTGATTTGTTTATTTTTCAGTTTTTTCATTAGCTCTTTCGATTTGCATAAGCGAAGAGAATATTCAGGGAGATCATATAAACATTTTTAGCTAATTTTCCCAACATGCTGACAATGTGGAAATTAAATACAGTCCAGAATCTCATGTTCAGATGCATTTAGCGAATTAAGAAAACTGCAGCGGATGAATTAAAAGCATCTTGGCCTAGCATGAAGGCGTTGGATGAGATCATCTTGAGCTATGCGAATCATAGCGCAGTGGTGCTTAAGATTTAATTGAAACCCCAGGATTCAATTCAATTATTATTCATAATAATACTCGTATTTAAGTTTTTATATATTACCAAAGTCTAGGTGGAAGTCTAATGAAAGTATCTTTATTTAACCCTTTTTAGTTAGCCTTAAATTTATTTTGATAAACCCCATTTTGTGCGGCACAGTGTACACCCGTCTTTGGAACCTCGTGGCCGATTATTTCATATAGGGCTTCCGTTGCAAGAGCGATAAGAATGTTGGCGACTCGACCCCGAGGTTTTTATAGAACATATTCAGACGCTCGGAAGGAAGATAAGCCCATAGTTTCTCGCTTTCTTGGCCTGATAACCAGACTGCTCCCATTTCGTCTGTGTCGCATGCTGGGGCCCCAACAAAAAATACCCCTCTATCGCCTCAAGAAAATCCAACAAATATTCAAGAATGAACTGCTCGAAAGAGTCAATGCTCCGGGTCGGTTTCTAAGCAGGCCTGTAAGCTGAGAGCTCCCATTCAGCTAAGTGTACATATGTATAGTATGTATGTTCAAAATACAGTGATAACCTGCAACTCCAAAGGGGCAAGAGCCAACAACAAATCCCTGAGCTCGGCAACATTTTTTCTTTCAGTTTTCGCTGCGTCGACGACGTCGAAATGGAAACCCATTAAAATTGTTTTCAAATTTTACGATCCCATCGCCCGGTCCCGAAAACAAGTTGCATCCACTCGCCCCGCACCCTCGAAAACCTTTCGTGGGTTCCTCATGCGCTTCCTATGCGGTTCTTGTCGTACACTTCCCTGCTTACCTGTTCGAAGTTGATGGTCAGATTGACTTCATTGAATT
This sequence comes from Drosophila ironensis, assembly GCA_021223825.1. Taxonomy (NCBI): domain Eukaryota; kingdom Metazoa; phylum Arthropoda; class Insecta; order Diptera; family Drosophilidae; genus Drosophila; species Drosophila ironensis. Next base: position 334,575 of record JAJJHQ010002270.1, read on the forward strand.
TCATGCCCCTGGACAGCGGAGGACTCTGCCACCAGGCCTCGGTGCCGTCGATTGCGTTCTCTGGCGGATGGTTCTTCTCCGCCACATTGGGATCACAATAGTCGCAGACCTGAACAAAAAAACAGAGCACAGAACACACATGTTAGAAATCATAAAGGAACGATCCAAATCGAGTCAAGAGTATTTTTAGAGACAACACATGTGGGGGAACTATAAATGCAGCATGCACCAGAAAAAATTATCTAAAATAGTTATGTAAAATGACTGAAAATTTTTATAATATCAGTTACAGCCCAAATAAAGGTATATATTTAACAACGTTTTTAACAAATGTTGCACACATTTTACTAATTTATTTAAACTTGCATAATTTCAATCACATTTATTATTTCCCCGAATAATTTAGAATACATTTGAATTTTTCATAAATCCATTTGCTTTCATTGAATTCGCCCGATTTTTCTCAGTGTAGTAAGCAAAGATCATCAGATTTGGCTTGTGTGTATACTGGCATCGATTTTGGGCGTTGCTGGCCCCGAATCTCGGTTGTAATTATTACCTGTCCCTGGATAACCGAATAGTCGATGTGATCGTTCTCCGTGTTGGCTCCCACCAGCTTGCAGTAGAGCTCGGGTCCGTCCGTATCCTGGCCACAAGTGGCCGTCGCGTAGATCTTCCGGCCCGTGGCCAGATTAAAATATCGCGGCGTCAGCTCCGACTGGGTGTTGGCCATCGCCAAGCCCAGCAACAGGACACCAATGGAGGCCAACGTCAGCCCCATTGTGCCGAGAGTTCAAGCACCCGCACCCGCGCTGCGATAGCAAAAGTCCTTCCGCCGCCGCACGACCACTTCCGGTTCTCTATCGCTGTCACTGTCACTCTGGTTCACTTTCTTATCTGCTGGTCACTTTCTTCACTGGTTCACTGCTTCGTATTCCTTGTTAATTGTTTATTTCTTTCTGGGAGCTCATCCAACCGCACTGGATGGCTCGTCGCGAGCAACTGACGGGCACTGCCGCCGAAGATTTCGTCAATGCCTCGGTCGACCCAAGGAAACAATGTCTTCCCCCGAAAAGTAGGCCACAATTTTACAGAATTCGAGATATTTTACCATAAGATGATCAACAAATGCAATATATTCAATAAAATGGTTAGAATTCTTACCACTGGGTTGACAGCAACCCTGTAGAAACCTTAATTCATACTGTTTTATTATTTAATCTGTTTTTTCATTATTAATCTCAACTCAAAATCGTATAGATCCTTCGTCGTCATTTATAGGATTGAGTTCAATTATTTGTAACCACAAGTTCGGCGCAATTTTAAATGTTTTCGTATTTGTTACTAAAAGTATGCTCGAAGTTTCATTGCCAACAGCGATCTCTTCGATTTCAGCGAGAGTTAATTCTCTTATATTCTATCTTTCGTGCTTTGTTTTGATCGTCGTGTTTTGTTTACTTCTGGCTTCCGGTTATTTGTTGATTCTCCCATTCGCCGGCCGGTCTGAAAACGAATGAAATCGGAACAAAAACCGGTTCGGCGATCCATGGGATACATTTCAACATTCATTTCGCATACTCTTTCGTCGAAACAAAACTCCATATTTGTTCTTTATATATCGTTCTTTAATTTTTGTATTTTGTCATTCACGAATTTATTTTTTTCGAATTGATTTCTGTAAAAATTCAAATCTTGAATAAGTTTGCTTACTTTCAAGCTTTAAGTTGCTTTTATTTACACAATTATAATGTGTTATAAGAGGATTATTAAGCAGTAGTTACACTAAATGAAAGGTATAAATTTGTTGCCAATATCAGTGCTATAATTAATTTCCAACTTAAGAATATGGAAACATACGTCATAACAGCAATATCCAATTACTTTAATAAACAAATCGCTTATTAAAAATGCCTTAAACGTATCGCTTTACGCGGTAATTATGAATTTAAAAATAAATTAACTTAAGCAACGTTCAATCGCCGTTAAACTTTGGCCACGATTCGTTCAACCAGAAGTGTTAAAATCTATAGAAACATTCTCGCACTCTGTTTTGGACTGCCTTTATTAAATGTTAGTGGAAGTGCGCCAATCGAAGGTGAAATAAAATGCTTAAATCACTTCCAAACCAAAACCCGCTCGGGCCTGACCAAAACAACAAATAATGGAGCCACCGCACAAGCGTCGTAAAGTTGCAGCCCGTGTGCGATCGGCCCACAATCGCCAAAAAAGTTGAAGTTTATTGCTATTGCTATACCGATTAAACGCGCCAAATGCAGAAACTAGCTGCCTCAGCTGCTATACAACTCTTGAAAATCACGATCACATCAAAAATTGTGCAAAATTCATGACCAAAGCTGCGGCGTCGCCGGCGACGTCAACGGTTCTGCTGCAGCGGCAGTGGCAACTTGTTGACGCAGCTTGCGGCTGATTTTTCGGCTAACTGTGCTGGTTGTGATTCGAAAACTCGTTTTCCGCCGATCGCAATGACACTCGAAATTGCATTGATAAAGGCGGCTGTGAGTGTCAGAGCCAAGCTGCAAGCTCTTTATTTACCTCATTCTGGCCGCTAAGTATTTTTGGCCTCAATTGCTGCGCCTTCGCAGCGGCTCTCAGGTCGGTCCCATGCCCCATGGCTGCTGCATGTAAACGAGTTCTGATGACGTAATTCGCCTCGCCAAACCGTTCTGTGCCTTCGTCTTGTGCAACGCACGCAAATGAATGTGCCGTTGAAATTAATGGAAATATGTATGCGCTTTTAAAAAAATGAGAAAAATCAGCAGATTGCAACACCGATCAGAAGTTCTTGATTTACTGGCGGCGACAAACAGTGGGGGATGGCTTATTAATATCTCCAGTGCCATACATTTCTTTTGATATACCTTTTATCTTTATAGTATAAACGCTGAGACTTTTAAATTACCATAAACAATCGCTTGCACTTCGGGAAGTACGAGCAATTGAAAACGTGCAAGCAAAGCGTATAATTTGGCACCCCCTTGCTAAAAAGTATACTCATGTCTATGAGTAACTTTGTGAAAACAGCTGGCGTTGCGACATCAGCAAACAGTTCTTAATTGGCACTGTGGTTAGCGAAATCATATCCAAACGCTCGAGGAAGGAATTTCAGATTTAAACAAGCTTTCCCAAGCATTTTGACCCACTGTGCCGCCGTCGCTGACAACGGCGACTGCGCAGCCGCCGCTCACCTAACGCCATCGTTTTCACTTATCCGCGGTTGCATGTGCGAATCGGCGTTCAATTTGGTTCTAAGTCTCGTCGCGTGTGCATGGGCGCAGTTTTTTGGATTCCCGACATCCGGTCCCCGATCTAGAGATTGCCAATCGAGTTGCCATGGTGCTGCTGCGAGTGATCAAGTATCTTGTGGGTTAGTTCTAGTGATCCATCTGCTTTCGACGGTGTGTTCCCGAGAAATAACGTGGCTATCTTCCTTTGAAGGGTGCGTGTCACGGGCCTGCAATGAGTGGTCGCAGAATATGAGTTCCCTGAACAAAATGTTCAAGTACCACCTGCTGGAGGTCAGCTAGAGATCCTTGGAGGCGGGGACCATCGCAAATTGTATATATTTTCACCACGTTCAGCAAGTTGTTTACCCAATTATTTTGTTATGTGATCCAATAAAGCGTTGTCTACCCACTCAACAAAGTTTTTGTAAACCAAAATGTCAAAGTGATCAATATTGCTAAATTGGAAATATTTGGCGCACCAAGTTCGTTGTCTAAGTCTTTTGATTTGTGCGAAATGATGCTTGTTCCTTTTTTGGCAGAAAAGAAACTGCGCAAAATGCATTTTTCCAAAAATGTTAAAGAAAATACATCTTAAAACGATAGATTAATTAAATGCATATCTTTCGAAGCGAGCTATTCTGTAGAATGGCCTCTTCAACCTTCAGTTTGGTTTGTGAAACCACGCCAAAAGAAATCCACGTTCAAGTTGATTTCGGGGCCTGCTCAGCCACTTGGAACCGGCGTAACTGAGTAGTTGTTCTAGAGAATTACACGCAAGAGGTATAGTACATAGTGCCAGTCTTTGGATTTTCCCCATCAAAAAGAAATCCCAGTAATCGCCCCGAAAGTATCCCCGTCAGGGCTCTTAATGACTGATTGTACAAATAAGCCAATATTTACAATTAAAGCCGGCTAAACAAGGCACGAGCAAGTTTGCACAGAAAAAGAAAATAAATAAAAGCAAAACAAAGAAGGCGAGAAATTAGCATTCGCCGTCTCCCGTTGCTGTGTCGTCACATTTAAGCGCCTTAAAAAAGTGAGGCCAAAAAAACGCCAAATTTCTCGCATTAAATTGATGAAAAAAACCCCCGGCCATCATTAGAGGGCTTGGTCGATAGAGACGTCATTCCTTTTACGCTCAACACCTCCATTCATTCAATCATTTGATTAATATCAGTTCTTTCGGCATAATGGCCAAAGTATCACTATTATGGCTCTGTTGGTACAAAGTTCAGGTGGCTGGTTTTAGGGCGTCACTGGTGAAGTCTTGGTTCGTGGTTGTGACGTCTTTGTTGGCATTTACATTTTCCATAATAAAACCCTCTATAAATACCTCTCTTAACTTGCTTAACTTGTCGACCTACAAATAATCCACTTTTTTGGGGCTAAGAGAGAACTTAATTCAGGAAAGAGATTTTCAGTTGTTTATTGGGGTTTTAAAGAGAGATATTTCCTCGGTCAATGACTGTAAGTAATATAAAATACGGGTAAAACCGAAATTTATTAAATAAATTCAAACATAAATTTGAGGAAGGCAAGTATTTCCCGCGCCAAGAAAGTGTATACCTAATGCTAAAGCATTTCTTGAGGTTTAATAATTACACTATTTTAAAGACTAATTAGGCCATTTAAAGGTCTCAAAGTTCAACAAAGTACTTGTTTGGTGTATTTTATGACTCAAACATTAATGGTATTTAAACTCCTGGTCAAGAATAATGCCATTTACCAGCAAAATAAAGCATTATAAAAACCGAATGTCATCTAATGAATAAATAATTACACCTTATAAATATTTAATAAAAAGCAGGAAATATTTTAAGAGACTTTATTTTATTTAGCTTTAAGCTTATACTTGTCTTACATTGTTGGCTAAAAGATCATTTCTAGGCCCAACTATCTAAAATGGCAATCAAATGGCGAGTGTGGAACAATTAAAATCTTCCTATTGATCCCTCATGAACGTCCTGCCAAAGTTGATGACACTGCTCACAAAGCCGAGCATCGAGGTGATCATCGAGTGGGCGTGCTTGGAGCTCTCGGTGGTGTCGCTCTTTTCGCTCCTACTGGGGCGGGCAACTGGCCTCCGGCTTTCCGACGGCTTTTCGGCGCTCCCAAAGAGACGATCCAGCCTGAGGATGGGCTTTCGGAACCACTCGCCGCTGACCTCGTTCATCCGCTCGTCGTCGTCATCCCTGCTGAACCGATCAAAGGGCAGCGCCGTCACTTGAAGGAACAATTATTTTGTTAGCACACAGAGTTATCAGCCAAGACAGGAAGTGACTCACTTGATTGCATGAGCAGACAACCGATAAGGAAGAGAACCACCATCTTCAGTGCAGAGGTCATGATTATCAGATTTTGGGCACTTTTGGAAACAAACCAGAATGGGTACTGACTGACTCGAATGCCAGACGGTTGAACTTTATAGGAACTCCAGCGACGGTCGCCGATCTACGTGATGGAATGGAAAGCAACAATGCGCACGTTTCACCAAAGCAAGTGTTTTATTTTGATCTTATACATTTCGCCTAAGCTTAGAAAGAAACTACAATACAAGTAAATAGCCATAACCGTAGTGAACACGACAAAAACTGTTTTCACGGAATAGTACACACGTTTGTCTACGTTCTAGAGGGTGGGTCGGTTGGTGGGCTTTCGAGGCCGCAAATTGAAGATCTCGTAGGCGTTATCCGCTTCGGCGTCGGCATCTCGCTCATCGATGACCGGCGGCGTGCGATAATACAGCTCTTCGCGTTCCTGCAGTGATAGCTCCGATGGTGGACTCCTGGTCGTCGGCATACTGACACTCAAACCGATGGCTGCAATTGCGAGGGTTTCACACATAATTACATATTGTTACAACACTTTCGAATATTAACCAACCGCTGATGAAGATCAGGCAGATCAGATAGAACTTAAGCGGCGCGCTGCTCATGGCTGGGATGTGGAATTGATTCGTCCGATGGGCATTAACTGACAATCGAATCGCGGATGGCTCCACATTTTATATATCTCCGGGGAGCTCTCTGCTGATTGGCGATAACCGAGGAGGCCAATGGCTGAGGCGCCGCCGCTGCGGATTATGCAAAGCACCCACCGAAGACCCCAAAAATACACAAAACCTAAAAAAAGCGAAAAAAGCGTGAATAAAAGGCTCGGGGCGTCGTTCTGTCTCATTGAGTGCGAAAAAGCGCCGCCGGCCATCGGTTGCCTCCCTACCGGTCTTTGACGTCGTCAATTTGTCTGGCACGTGAACGGTGGCGGTTGTTGGTTGATTGATTGTTTATTGAAATGCTGAACCTAATTAATTTTACACAATCGCGACGTCGTCACTCGGCTCGTCCTCATGTCCGAAGAAGAGCGTCCAGTGCTCATAGGGGGGTTCGTCGCAGAGCCAGCCCTCCATGCCGCAGTATTCTTTGCTGATGTCGGTAAAATCTGGAGGAAGATTAGGAGGACTTTACTACACTATAATAAACAACAACTCGAGGCAATTCGAGGCCGGGAACACCGATTAAACTAATAGTAACCAAAGAAACAATTGAACCCTTATTTATAATGCCTTCCTTAATCATACTTACTGGTTTGCATTAAACAGCCGGCTATGTAGAGATGACATCTCGATTTAAAAAACCTTATGCAGTTTTTGCTTTCATCCAAAGTGCAAAGAGAATCCTTTGGTAGTGGTTCGCCACATATGTTCACCGACGGACAGTTTGGCTTTGGGGTAACGCTGGCCTGCAGTTGGGAAACTACAAATTAATGAAAATCTAATTCTCATTCACAAACCTATACATTTTACTTAATCCAAGAAACAAAATCAAAACAACGTCCATGGTTTGTATTATTTATATCCATTGAAACCTTAAGAACTGATTTATAACTAACAAAGTCTTTTCTAAACTTTTCGAGACATTGATCAACCATGACGAAAAAATTCGTGCCAAGACGAATTCATTAATTTTTACACTCATATGCAAAGCGGAAAGAAGAGTATGCTATTGAACCTAGACAATATTATTAGTTTAAGTTGCAATTTAATCATTTTCATGCTCAAAGAAGAGGGTCCATCGCTCATAGGTGCTTGACTTTTCGCACAGATACGCCTCCATCGAGCAGTAAACTTCGCTGAAATCTGTGAAATCTGAAATTTATGCAACCAGTTAGTCAAAGCCAAGTAATGGTCTTCGTAAGACTTTCTTTTTCCTGCTCGACAAGCGGCTATATCCAAGTGGCACTTTGAGGGATATTTGCGTATGCATCCAAGCTCCTCGTCCAGGCCGCAAATCTCATTCGATTCAACCACTTTTGGGCAACTTGTTTCCAAAGGACATGGAATATTAGGAGGAATATTTGCTGCATGACTGCAAGCTGTTTTGGAAAAGCCAACAGTTGGTAGCTTCCTGCTTTTGTATCGGAATAACTTACTCAGCCAAATTAGGCCAACGAATAAAAGGTTCATTTTATTGTGCCCAAACCTATTGCTTTGAAATCCAAGAGCCCAATGCGCCAAAACTTTACGACACCAATGCTAACTAAATTCGATAAAACTTTGCCTTATCTTATCTTAAGATAACATATAAACAATTAAAGTAAGTATTACGTAGTTCAACGTTGATGGCGTATGTTTGTTTTTGCATTCTAATTTAAAGAAAGCAGATAGCATGCAAATTTTATACCCACTCGCTATTGCTTATCATTAAAGAGCTTTTCATTTGTACACCATTCTTTTTTTTAGGACGTATTGTTGATCTTTATTTAGTATCTTATGCAAACTTTCTGTTACTTATGGCCAAAGACAGTGCGGTTTGTGTCAAAGCTATTTGGGGTAAAATTCTTAACTGCATACTTCTGTGCTCAGATACTTCGGGAGTATCTTCAAGAGGCCTTCGTTTGGCTGCGGTACAGCTTGGCGTAGATGCCGTTCTTGGCCAGGAGCTGTGAGTGCGTACCCTGCTCCATGATCCTTCCGGCCTGGATCACGCAAATCACATTGGCATTCTGGACGGTGGACAGCCGATGAGCTATGACAATGCAGGTGCGACCCGAGCAGGCCGAGTCCAAGGCCTGCTGAACTACCTACAATGCGAGACAAGCAATTATATTCCCTGTAAAAGTGCAACTGTTGCTTGAATAAATACCCTTTCACTTTGGAAGTCCAGGGCAGAGGTGGCTTCGTCGAGCAGCAGAATCTTGGGATTCCTCACCATGGCCCGGGCAATGGCAATCCGCTGTTTCTGTCCGCCGGATAGCTGGGTGCCCTTGGAACCCAAGACAGTCTCATATTGGGCTGGCAGGGCCATGATGAACTCGTGGGCATTGGCCATCTTGGCTGCATCGATAATCTGCTGCATGGGCACTTTTCTGGAAGTGTCCCCGTAGGCAATATTATCGGCAATGGACTTTTCAAAGAGCGAGGGCTCTTGCGAAACAATTCCCATACGACGTCGCAGGGTTTTCAGGTCCATATCGTGGTGGACACTCTCCTGATCAATCAGCTAAGAAGGCATTACAAATAAACATTTGAGAACTAATTATTTAGTATTAAGCTGACTCACAATCTTTCCCCCGTCGGGATCGTAGTAACGCAGCAACAATTGAACGCAGGTGGACTTTCCAGACCCGGAAGCACCCACCAAAGCCACTGTCTGGCCCTGCTGGATGTCCAAATTGAAGTTTTGCAAGACCTTCAGGTTGGGTCGCGAGGGATAGGCAAAGTTGAGTCCCCGATAGCTAACACCTTGCTGGACATTTGTCTTGTAGGCAGCTCCATTGCCGTTTTGCTGGATCTCCAGGGTGTCGGGGGATTGTATCTGCGGCTTGCGGTCAATGATCTCGTACATGCGATTGGCCGAGAGCAGGGCAGCATTGAAGGCGGGAGTGAAGGCCAGGGATTGGGCCAAGATGAAGAGACCATACAGCATGGTGTTGGCTATTCTAAGAAACACCAAAAATACTAATTAAACTCCCTCAACTGAATAATTTTCTATGGGTACTCACTTCATAATGGTTTCGAATTTAATGTTCCCATCGGCGCACATATGACCACCATAGGTCAGGGTCACTGCATAGCCAAAGAACATGAGCGACTTTCCCAGAGAATTCACAAGACCTCGCCACTTCAAACGGCTCAGGATTTGTGTGCGATATCGCTCCACTTCCTCGTCGTAGATTTTGATCAGCTCCTCCTCCCGGCGGAGTCCTGCCACTGTCCGAATCTGGGCTATGGTCTCCGTGGCTATGCGGCTCGTCTCCTCGAGAACGGACTTCTCCTTGATGGCAGATTTCTCACCGAAACGCGCCTCAAACACAATCGAGGCTATCATGAAGGGGGAGGTGCTCAGGCAGATCAGAGCCAGTTCCCAGGAATAAGGAAAGGCAATGGACACGCTGCAGATAAAGTTGGTGAAGGCCTGAATGATGTTGCTGAGGGGGAAGCCGATGGCTCCCTGGACACTGGCGGCATCTCCCGAAAGACGAGCCGAAAGGGCGCCAATGCTGTTGTCCTTGCGATCGAACCATCCCATCTCCTGGTTCATAATGCAAATGAAAGTCTTGGAACTGCAAAAACAAGGATAGCGTTCAATTATTCTGAAGAAGATTTGGAAACTCACCGCATTCTCGTGGTTAACCAAACGCCTGCCAGGTTAAAGAAGAATGTCTGGATGAAGCAAACAACTCCTGCTGCCACTCCAATCACCAGGGAAATAATGGCCATGGAGGCGCTCTGATCCAGAACCTCTTCATCTGTGGGTTTGGCCAGGGAGCCGTACAACTCAGCCAGGACGATGGAAAACACCGGCATTGTCACTCCATATAGTCCCGCGCAAATGGCTCCAATCACGAGGAAGCTCCATTCCGGTCGAGCCCAGCCCAAAATGCGGAAAAAGGTGCGAATGTAGTTCCCCGAGGGAGCTTCTTGTTCGTCGATCTCTGTCACCTCAGTCACATGATTGTCACCATTGAGGTGCTTCATCTGGAACTCGGCATTCTTCTCCAGCGAAACGATCGAGTTGCGAGTGCCCAGCTGCAAGTGCTCCTGCTCGTAGGACAACTTGCGCTCCTTCATCTCGGCCACTTCCTCCAGCTCGTTCAGCAGCTCCTCGGCGGAATTATCGTACGCATGCACAGTGACCATTTTGTGGTAGAAGCCCTCCAGCTTCATCAGCTCCTCGTGGGTGCCCTNTCCCCGAGGAAGCTTCTTGTTCGTCGATCTCTGTCACCTCAGTCACATGATTGTCACCATTAAGGTGCTTCATCTGGAACTCGGCATTCTTCCCCAGCGAAACGATCGAGTTGCGAGTGCCCAGCTGCAAGTGCTCCTGCTCGTAGGACAACTTGCGCTCCTTCATCTCGGCCACTTCCTCCAGCTCGTTCAGCAGCTCCTCGGCGGAATTATCGTACGCATGCACAGTGACCATTTTGTGGTAGAAGCCCTCCAGCTTCATCAGCTCCTCGTGGGTGCCCTGCTCCACGGCCTTGCCGTTGTCTATGTATACAATGCGGTGGGCATGCCTGATGGCGGAGAGGCGGTGGGAGACCACCAGAGTGGTTCGGCCCTTGCACGCCTTGTCCAGTGCGGCCTGGACCAACTTCTCGGAGTGGTAGTCCAAGGCAGAGGTGGCCTCGTCCAGCAGCAGGATCTTCGGCTGCTGGATGAGGGCGCGGGCGATGGCAATCCGCTGGCGCTGACCACCAGAGAGCTGGACGCCCTTTTCGCTGATGTCCGTGTCGTAGCCCTAAAAGGGTTACAGTAGATATGCTAAATTTATTTGGTAAATAAAGTGAAATCCTTACCTTATGCAGAGCTATGATAAAGTCGTGGGCATTGGCCGCCTTGGCTGCATCCTCTACCTCCTTTTGGGTGGCCTCCGGCTTGCCATGCCGGATATTTGCCCCAATGGTGCCTTGGAAGAGCACCGGCTCCTGACCCACAACCGCGATATTAGACCGCAGCCAGTTCAGGTTATATTTTCGCACATCCTCGCCGTCCAAGAGCACCTGGCCGAAGACGGGATCGTAGAAGCGCTGCAGCAACTGGATGCACGTGGATTTGCCGCAACCGGATGGACCCACCAGGGCCACGGTTTGTCCTTCCTCCACAACCACATTCAGGCCCCGCAGGACGATCACATCCTCGCGGGCCGGATACCGGAAGAACACATCCCGGAACTCAACGGTGCCCTTGAGGCCGTAGTTCAGGATTTTGCCAGCCTTGGAGAGCGGATCGATCAGCGAAACGCGATCGATGACCTCAAAAATGGCCGAAGCCGATCCCCGGGCCATGGCGAAGGTTTCCAGGAACGGTGAGGTTCTGGAGATCTGGTTCGCACTCACAATGATGCCCGATATCACAATCATCACCACCGCCGGCGTGTACTCGCGCTCGTCGATGGGTATCGCCGGGTCGCGGTAGTAGAGGATCAAGTTGGCACCGTACCAGAAGGCACCCGCTCCCGTGATGAACAGCATGGCCTTCATCACAGTGTCACTTAGTCCTGAGAAGACTCCCTTCCACTTGCCAGCCTTGAGGGCGGGCTTCAGGAGCGAGTCATACCGCTCGGACTCCGAGCGCTCGCCTCCAAAGGCCACCACCGTCCGGATGGCCCCAATTACTTCCTCGACCACCGAACTGGCCCGCACATACGAGCTCTGCTCCTCGGCCGTCAGCTTGCCTTGGTACTGGAAGAATAATGATAAATATTTTGTAAAGAAACAATTTCTCATAAATAAATGTTGCCAGACAAATTCGTGCAATGCATTTGTACAACAAGAGCCACTTTCCTATTTTTAAGTAATTTATTTTTAGATCGAATGAGCACATTGCCAAGTTCATTGCTGGCAAACCTGTTCGGTTCTCAAAAACATTTTCTAAATTTTCGAAAATCGAGGAAATGTTTGCTTTCTTTCTGATGAACTTACATGGGCCACTGCAGAGTTGACCACCAGTGTGAGGGGTATATAGAAAACAATCGCCAGGGATAGTTTCCAACCGTAGACGAACGATAGAGCCACACTCAAGACCACCTCACATATGATGTCCACATAGTGTCCCAGATTCTCGGCTATGCCACTGCGTATCTTCTCCATGTTGCTGGTCGGAGGCATCAAAAAGGTTAAACATCCAGCCTTGTTTGTCAACATATTTACTCTGTTATGCGAACGGCAAAGTTTTGATCCTTGGCCATGTCATGCCAGCCGATCTCCTGCCTCAAAGTGGCCTTGAAAAATTCCCGGCGAATGCGGACTGTGATCCTTAGGGCCAGGCGATTGAAGGCATCCACATAGTACATTCCCGAGAAGAGCATGAGCAGAGTATTCAGGGTCATAAGGATTCCAAAGGATACACTGTCCTTGCGCAGCTCCTGCATGCTCTCCTCGTGAGTCGCATTTGTGCTAGGGTATGAGTTAATGTTTATTAAACAATTTGTTCAATGAATTAGGAATCTGTTACTATTTGTTTACGTTGTCTTTATTTATTGTGCTAGTTATGGCAGATAATTTATTTGACTTAACATTTTTGTTGCTTTGAGAGGGAATGTGCATTTTCTCACGAAAAGACGCCACAATCGCTGCCTAACATTCCTGAGCATAGCGAATGCTGTGATCTTCTCTAATGGAGACACTTTTTAAATTGGCTAATTAAGATCGTTTTGTAACCAACCACCCGTTTAATTTATTTTACTAATGGCCTGGCAAATTGACAGTGGTAATACAAATTTACACCCAAATTTGGGAAGTTCGTTTTGAGCACGTATTTGGGGGGTAATTCTTAACTCACAGTATTTTGCCGCCTCCGAAAAGGGGCAACCCGATGGTCTCCGAGCTGGTGCCGAAGCCCAGGGTTCTGTCGATGAACATGGCCACCAGCTCGCTGTAGACCACGATGGCAATCGGATACACCAGGGACTGCAGCATGGCACCCACGATGCCCGACAGCAGCAGGAAGTAATCCCAGCCGGACATGTACCGGAATAGCTCAGTATAGCTGACCATGGGCTGGGCTTTGTGCTTGGTCTTCTGTTTTTTCTTGGATTCCGCGGTGGACACATCATCCACGTCCACTTCATCGTGGATCTCTGTCGTTGCCGGCATCTCTTCCGTCACGAACTATACACTATACACTCATTGACCGGCGGGGTCAATTAATAGTTAAGAGTGTGCTCCGGCGTCGGCGGAGCTGGAACCAAAAATCGAAATGAAACGCGATGTGCCCGCAGTTCGTTTGCCTGCGCCTGCACCACACTGGATGGATGGGTTGCGCTCTCCGGCTAATTAACTCCCTTCCAGATACAGATGCACTGAAGCCGATGCGGCTGATCTGCCCCAGCGATCGTTTCCAGCTCTAATTGTTTTGCATTCCACCACCACCAGCACATCGATTCCGAGCACACTCCAAGCACAGATCTTTCGCGTCCGCGTCCGCGTCTGTTCCGTTGGGATCGCAAAAGGCGACTGACGATTTTCGTCGGTGATGCCGTCAGTTTTCTACAAATTTGGTTTCTATTAAAGTTCAAATAGACACAGGCTTGTACAAAACCCCTAATAGTCGTTTATTAAAATCAATTGGATTGATTTTACCCAAGGTTTTCCAGCATGACTGGCGAAAAATCATAGAACCATAAAATATTATACTACTCCCATGCAAAGGTGTTTTCGCGCCCATCGCGGAAATAGGTCGCACGTTACTCCCGCATTCCTGTGATCTTCTCCGTTTAATTGGCCATCATTCACTATCATTTAATTACACTCTGTGCAAACGTAAGATTACCATACGACAACCTGTCATTGACCGTGAACATTCACGGAGTGCAAGTATACCGGGGATGTCGTTTTAAAGGGATTTCAGATAACCAGCGTTATCAAACGCCACCCAAACCCATCTTATCTTGCAGTCTGTTTTTGTCTCAATTGGATAGCTTCGCAAATTATATTTTCCTTAGTGCATTCTGCTTGGATCACATAATGGCATAAAAATCGTTATGTGATTTTATGGAGCAATTCAAATTGAGGAAGAAATGAGCCAGCCATTGAAAAGTTCCGACGGAATGCAAGATAGTTTTGGATAAATGAGTTCCCACGCCGAAGTGACCTTAAAAACTTAACCCCAGTAAAGCAAATTAATGTCCAAATAGAAGTGATACAATTTATTCAGTTTATGGCACCATAGTGTAAAAATTTTAATAATAAAATGCAAAAGATTTGGGCGAGTATTTAATGATCCTTTTGCGTTTTGTGCAATTTGGCAAAGATGCCGCCCTGGGCAATTAGTTGGCCGTGTGTGCCCTGCTCCACCACCTGACCATTTTGGATGACGCAAATCAGGTCCGCATTCTGGACGGTGGACAGTCGGTGGGCAATCACGATGCAGGTGCGACCCGAGCATGCAGAGTCCAGGGCCTGTTGCACCAACTGCTCGCTCTGCAAGTCCAAGGCAGAGGTGGCCTCATCCAGCAGCAAGATCTTGGGATTCCTCACCAGGGCCCGGGCGATGGCAATGCGCTGCTTTTGTCCGCCGGACAACTGAGTCCCTCGGGCACCCATCCGCGTGTCGTAGCCATTGGGCAGGGAGATGATGAAGCTGTGGGCATTCGCGCTCTTGGCCGCAGCAATGATCTCCGCCATGGGAACCGACCTACGATTGTCTCCGTACGCAATGTTCTCGGCTATGGAGCGCTCGAAGAGGGTGGGCTCCTGGGAAACTATTCCCAAACGGCTCCGCACTCCGTCCAGAGTCAAATCATGTTGGATGTCATCGTGATCAATGTGCTGGTGGGTTGGGGTAACATTAAGTTTTGTTTTGATTTTTGGGATAGTTAAAGTGGCACTTACAATGCTGCCCTCGTCTGGGTCGTAGTAGCGTTGCAGCAGCTGCACACACGTGGATTTTCCGCATCCTGAATGGCCCACCAAGGCCACTGTTTGACCCTTCAGCACCTCCAAATCCAAGCCATTGAGAATCTTGGCATCTGGTCGCGTGGGATATCGGAACTCGATGCCTCGGTAACGCACTCCCTCGAAGAGATTCAACTGCTTGGCCAGGGTGTTCTTGATGGTGCCCATGGGCGAGGTGATCTTTGATTTGCGATCCAGGATCTGGAAGAGGCGATGGCCAGCCACCAGAGCAGCTGAGAAGGCAGGTGTAAAGGCCAAGGACTGGGCCAGCATCATGGAACCATACAGCAGCGTCTCAGAGACCCTAAAAGGTCATACATAGAAATTATATGATAGATTAAATATATCTATGTCTAAAATTTACTTGATAATATCCTGGAAGGGCAGCTGTCCCTCGGAAACCAGGACTCCTCCATAACAAAGTGCCACGGCGTAGGCAAAGAAAGCCGAGGCCTGCATCGTGGAATTGAGGATTCCGCGCCATCTCAACTTCTGTCTGATCAGCACCTCAACCCTCTGGATCTCCTCTGTATATTCCCGGATCACATCCGCCTCCCTCCTCAAACCGGCCACGGTGCGTATGTTGGCAATGGATTCGGTGGCAATACGGCACGCCTCCTCGATCACCTGCTTCTCCCTCACAATGGCATTGGACATCATCCTGAAAGTTTATACCATAAAATATTGCCGGCTAAAAAATGTAACCCCAACCCACTTGGCTTCCAGGATGACGGATCCAATAATAATCGGACAGTTGGCCAGACACAAAAGTGCCAACTTCCAGTTGTAGTACATGGCCACGGTGACACTGGAGATGAAGTTGGCCAGCGCCTGGATCATTCCACTCAAGGGATAGCCAATGGCCCCCTGGACGCCAACTGCCTCGCCGGACAATCGAGCGGACAGGGCACCCACGGAGTTGGTGTCGTCATCGAACCAGCCAATCTCCTGGAACACCATTGCCTTGAAGGTCATGGCTCGCATTCTGGTGGTCAACCAAATCCCGGCGTAGTTAAACAAATAGGTCTGCAGGAAGCAAACGAGAGCGGTTAGGAAAGCCAGACCCAAGCAGGCCCACGAAAGGACTGCTGTTCTTCTCAGGGCATCCTCGGGATCCTGTTCAGCCAGAGCTGCATAAAATTCGCCAAAAATGATGGCAAATGCTGGATACAGGCAGCCCACGGCAATGGCGCTGATGGTGCCCAAAATCAAGTAGCACCATTCGGGTCGAGCAAGGGCCAAGATGCGGGAGAATGTGCGGAAGAAGTTTGGCTTCTCGGCAGGAGCCTCGACCACCTTCGCATTGGTGTCCTTAGTCGGAATGGGCTTCACAATGGGTTCCTCGAACTGGACGCTATTCTTGTGGCCCTTCTCGAAGTTCAGGGGACTCGTCTCGAAGGATTTCTCGTACAGCGCCAGGCTCTTTCCTGTAAATTGGGGATAGTCATAGTTCTATTAGTAATAAAAGCTAGGCTTTTGTTCTCACTTTTGGCTTCTTCAATGGTTTCCTCCTTTTCCCCGTCATCGGTCACATTGATGTCGCCAGCGTGAACCATGTTGTAGTAGGCTCCCTCCAGAAGCATCAGATCATCGTGGGAGCCCTCCTCCAGAACCTTTCCGTCGTGGATGTAGACGATCTTGTCGGCTCCCCGAATGGCGGACAAACGATGTGAGACCACAATGGTGGTGCGACCTTTGCTGGCCAGATCCAGGGCCTGTTGCACCTGCTTCTCGGATTGGTAGTCCAAAGCGGAGGTGGCCTCGTCGAGGAGCAGGATTTTGGGATTCTGGATAAGAGCTCGGGCAATGGCAATGCGCTGTTTCTGTCCTCCCGAAAGCTGCGAGCCCCGCTCACCAATCATGGTGCGATAGCTCTACAAAATTTTAGATATGTTTACTTTGTTTTTGATAAATAATCGGAGCATTATCCACCTCAGGAAGATTAGTAATAAACTCGTGGGCTCCCGCCTGAGTGGCAGCAGCTTCGATTTCCTTTTGAGTGGCTCCCGGCTTTCCATAGCTGATATTTTGGGCTATCAATAGAAACAGATTAACAGGGGTTTTAAATATTCTTTCTAATACAAAACACCCACCTATGGTTCCCAAGAAGAGCACTGGTTCTTGACCCACCACGGCTATGTTTGATCGCAACCATTGGATGTTGTATTTTCTTATGTCCAGATCATCCAAGAGTACTGAGCCAAAAACAGGATCATAGAATCGCTGTATCAGCTGCACGCAAGTGGACTTCCCGCAACCAGAGGAACCCACTAGAGCCACCGTTTGACCCGCCTTGATGCGGATATTCAGGCCACGATGCACGATTATTTCAGGACGCGAGGGATACCGGAAGAACACGTCCTGGAACTCCACATCGCCTCGGAGGCCGTAGTTCAGGAGCTTCCCGTCAGTGGACAGCGGATCGATCTTGGAGGTAAGATCTATAACCTTGAACAGATTCGTGGCACAGCCTCGGGCAGTGGCAAATGACTCGAGGAACGGTGCCGTTCGGGCAATGTTATCCGCACCCACAATAATGCCAAAGAATGCCTGTAAATATTGCTCTAAAGGTAGGGAAAATGTATGAAACAGTAACAAGAGTTATCCTTACAATCATCAAGATAGCAGGTGTGTACTCCTTGTCCTCTACTCCANTCCTGAAACTCCACATCGCCTCGAAGGCCGTAGTTCAGGAGCTTCCCGTCAGTGGACAGCGGATCGATCTTGGAGGTAAGATCTATTACCTTGAACAGATTCGTGGCACAGCCTCGGGCAGTGGCAAATGACTCGAGGAACGGTGCCGTTCGGGCAATGTTATCCGCACCCACAATAATGCCAAAGAATGCCTGTAAATATTGCTCTAAAGGTAGGGAAAATGTATGAAACAGTAACAAGAGTTATCCTTACAATCATCAAGATAGCAGGTGTGTACTCCTTGTCCTCTACTCCACGGTCATCGATGATGAGATTTACTCCGTACCAAAAGGCTCCGGCGCAGGAAAGGTAGAGCATGGATTTCAAAACGGCATCGCTGAGTCCGGAAAAGGCTCCTTTCCACTGACTTGCCTTGCGGGCTGGAACCAGGAAGTTTTCATATCGTTCGACTTCCTGCTTCTCCCCGCCAAAGGACACCACCGTGCGAATGGAACTGAGAATTTCCTCCGCCAGGTTTCCCGCCCCGGCATAGGATTCCTGTTCGCGGGCAGTCAGTTTGCCTTGGAACTAAACAATGCAAGTGTGTGATATACCAGTAGGAAGAAAACACTTGGTTATTCCTCACCTTGGCCACATAGTAATTGACCAGGATCACCAGGGGGATATAAGAACTCACGGCCAAGGTGAGCTTCCATCCGTAGGCAAAGGAAATGGCCACGGTAATTATAAATCCCACCACGAGGTACACAAAGTGACCAACCTTCTCCGAGATGCCATCGCGGATCTTCTCCACATCACTAGGGCGCAAAGATTGGGCTTATAAAATCATGGGAAGATTATTGTTAGCCAACTTACTCCACCATGCTTTGGGTAAAGTTCTGCTTGCTGGCCAGGTCGTGCCAGCCAATGTCCTGACGCATTACGGACGTAAAGAGTTTGATTCGCATCCTTGTGACCTGGCGCAGGGCCACCATGTTGAAGATGTCCACGGAGAAAATGCCAGAGATGAACATCACCACGGAGGCGATGGTCAGGAGAATGCCATACGAAATGGAGTCGTCGTACAGCGCCTCGTTGTTCTCCTCTTGAGTGGCATTGGTTCTAATGGTTTATTTTGTACATTTAATTTATTATTTAGATAAATATGTAGACCATACATCAAACTTTAATAAGGGGTTCCAAATAAATTAAATCCCTGAAATAAATGCGTGCATTTTAGGACTTCCCAAGTGCACTTACAGAGTCTTTCCGCCGCCGAAAAGAGGCAGGGCATGGACCTTGGAGCTGGTGCCAAACACCATAGCCCGGTCCACCAGCATCGAGGTGAACTCGCTGTAAATGATCACCACGGCGGGCAGGGTCAGGGCCTTGATGCAGCACATCACGAAGCCGATGAACAGCCAGGCTATCTCCGCGTAGGTGGAGAACTTGAACAGGCTCAGGAAGCTGACGGGCTGAGTGGCCTCCAGGCCCTCGGCCACCGGTGCCTCCTCCAGGGACTTGCCCTCGCTGCTGGAGGTGGAGGCCTCGTCGCCGCGATCGCGATCCATGGTGGACACTACTGGGCAAATGATATTTCCACAAATTTATTTATTATTCAATAGGCCATCGATCTGTGGTCAAGATTTCCACACTCATCGCAGCAGAGCAGACGAAAAGGTTAATTCAATTAGGCAACACTCGGCGGTGGCATGCAAGTTTGTTTCTGCGGCCGCATAGTTCTCATTGACCCGTCGGGTTAACAAGTAATAGAATTTATATTTATAAATATAGAAGACACATTCCGCGGACACTTAGGGGTCCAGGGCATAGGTACTCCGTCTCTGAATGAAATCAGTTGCTGCCACTGACGAAATCGTTGCCGCGGGATATTCACCTTTCTTGATTGACACTTCTTGATGTCTATCCTTAAGATTTCCGCACTGGGTTTTAGATAGTATCTGAGTATTTCGCGAGAATGGTTACCGCTGGAGCGCCCAAGCGCGACTGACTGTCATCTTCCATGGGCATCCATTTAAATTCACTGACCACATCAAACCGTTGGGGTTCAAATTCTAATTGATCTTTTTCCCTCTCTTGGGGTAGGTTGGAAGAGTCTTAATTGATCGAAAGGAACAAAGAGTGCCAGCTGGAAACTGCAACTCTTCGTATCTCTTACAAAATGCGTTGGGAAATCATAAAACAAATGGATTGTACGGGAGAAATTTATTTAAATATTTGAATCGACTAAAAGTAGTGACCTCTTCGTCTGTACAAGGGCCACAATTGCATAGATTTCCTACATTTACAGCATAGTGGATTATAACTAGTCAATATAAACTAGGCACATATTTATCTGCACTCGCGAAGATACAAAATCTAGTGGGATAACAATCGCATATCACATACTGTGTTGGTTTTATTTACACTGCCTACACGAGATAGAGATTCTTCATAAAAGGTTTTGCAATCATTCAAACGCTTAACTAATATGGCAAGTGCCAAAACAATAAGTCCGTTTCTTATCATAGCTAATCATATACAACTAACTATACAATTACAATTGGATGATAACAAAATGTTTTTGCATATGCCGCAATTTTTGTTGAGCTAGGCGAAATCGGTCCCGTTTTATCAGCAACACTAGTGTACAAGATTGCATTTAAAAATTGAGTTAATTTAAAATAAGATTGAAACAAATTGGTTGTAGAACGTTATCTAAGAGTGGCTCATTTTGTTTCAATTATTTTAGGGATTTTTAAAACTATTTAACACGTGCTATTGATAAAACTTCCATCCGCCAATTTAACTTCATCTTCGAACTGCGATAACAATCTGATCTGATTGATCTTTTTCAGGCTACTGGTAATATCATTTTAGTTGCTCCGGGGCCGCTGAATGCCTGCGGGTCTTAAAACTAATTACGTGGCTCGACTTGCGATCGAATCTCGAAACAAGCTGGTCTTCGGTGTCACACGTACACCTCTCCGGTCTTTTGTTCCGGCTTTATCTTGGCCAGCGTAGACGGAGCCGAAGAGCCCCCGTTTCCCATCTCCAGGCCGCCTCCTCCTTGGCTCTTGTGAGCCATTGGAATAGTGGCTATGGAGGAATGATCCACTGTGTCTGCGGGTCCCATAGATCTGACCGAGGATCGCGGGTCCTGCAGGTTTAGATTAACATTGAAGCTGCTGTTCCTCGAGATGTTGGAGTGGCCGTTCAGCGGCTTCACAGACAGCAGGGCCGTGGTGGTGATGCCACCGTTGCCATTGCCGGAACCGCTGTTGCTGTATCCGTCCTGGCCATCGGCTCCGGTCAGCTCCACAATGGACAAGGCCGAGGGGGATCGCTGGATGGACAGGGAGACGGGTATCGTGGTGATCACGTCGTTCGGGTCGTAGCCACTGGCCGTGGTGGTGATCGTCGGCAGCTGGGCATTGGCCGTGATGGGCAGGATGCTCAGGGTGCCGGTGGGAATGGTATCCCCGCCACTGCTGGTCACAGTGAACGGGAAGGACAAGGTGGTGATGTTGCCGGTGGGCGGAATATCTGCAGAAATTTATAGGGTACAATTTAGAAGGGATGTCTAGGATAAGAGATCATGGTAACTCACTGCTCGGCGTGTAGCCCTCCTTCATGCTGGCTGCCAGGGCCGCGGTGGCTGGGTGGCCTGGAATCAGAGTGTTATTGGACGATGAGCTATCCATCTCTTTGATGGGCGACAGGAGCAGCGTGCCCAGCACCTGGCCGCTCTCCTGGTGCAGTGTTGTTGCCGTGCCGGCGGTGAGGCCGGTGCCGACATGGTCGGGGGTGTAGGTGGCGGGGAACATGCCCGGTGGTGCGCGGGGAGTGCTCAGCTGCTGTGGTGCCAATATGACTGCGCTCGTGGCTGCCCAGAGGGTGGTGCAATATGTCAAAAAGGCTGTGCGTGTGTTATGTGGGTGTGGTTGTTACTCACCTGGATTTGTGTTGCCGTCCTTGGCCACCTCGGGCGTGGGAATGCGTGGCCTGACCTTATTGGCCACATTAACGTTCAGGCCATTTAGCTTGGAATCTGGAAGGAAACAATGTCGGAGTAACTAAGATAATATTCAAAGAATTTTATAGATTTCTGTAAGNGTAAGTTTTTACATCTCAAAGTTCATGGTTCTAACTTGTTAAATATGAGGAAGTTTAACTTTATACTTCGCACTTACTTTGCTTGATCAGTTGACGCTGCGCCCTCAGGGACTTGCGGTGCACAAACTTCCCATACAGACTGGACTTGGGTGGCTGGGATCCTGCCAGCTGCTGTTGCTGCTGCTGCGCCTGCTGCAGTTGCTGCTGTTGCAGGATGGACAGCGGCAGGCCGGACTCGGGACTAGAATACACGGAGTTGAGGCGGTTCCGGTTGAAGGGCAATCCGCCGGAGGAGTAGGCCGTGGACTGGCTCCTCATGGAACCCATGCGAGAGAGTTGTCGCACCAACCAATTGTTTTTCCTTCGCTCCACCATCGGCGTGTCCACGCTTTCCTGGTTTTTAAAGGAAAAAGCATTATGAGCATTTTATAAACAACAATTTGTAACATATATTTATATTAAAAAATAAGCATTTCAAGCATTTGAATAAATTGAAAGAATTCAAATGTGAAATAAACACAGCAACCTTAGAACTTATAATCAAACCTTCGGAAAATTGTTGTATATAAGGGCATTCCAAGTTGAAATAAACACAGTAACACTTCAGTCTTTATACGTTCACTTTATAAAAGCTTAAACACGTTTTTATTTTATTTTTATTTTATTATTTTTATTGTTTATATTTAAATTTTTTTTTTATTGAACTACTTATATTGTGCGGTCCTCGGTGGAATCTCTTTTGGTGGCGTCAAATGGCAATGTAAAATTTATTTATTTAATATTTTTTTTT
>JAJJHQ010002270.1:357488-373060 GCA_021223825.1 Drosophila ironensis
TCCTCGGATTCTTGTTCTTCAGATGCTTCTTGGTGGGATTTACATTTATAAAATTATATAAAATTACTCACATAATCGACACAGACTTTATAAAAGTTCAAAAACGTTTTTACACAAAAAAAAACATTAAACCTTTTTTTTAAATTTATTTATTTATTTTTATTGGTCTTTTCCATGTCCAGATTCTGGGTAATTCCATTCTGCTTCTTGGTATTAATATTTTTATTTTTTTCTTGAAATGGCGTTTTCATTCGTTATTAAAGCTAAAACCACGAAACCTTCAAAAAGATTTCCACGATTTTCTCATTCCTAAGAGATTAAAACATAAAAAAGCTTCTCCTGTAAAATACGGTTTTTCACGTACGATACTTTCCCGGAAATGCGTCAATATCTAAACCTTTTTTCATTTTTTTTTTTTATTTTTCTTTGGTTTTTATTTGTTCCCGGATGCATTGCCACTTCCATTCGGCTTCTTGTTAAAAGTTAAATATATAAAATGATATAATATTACTCACATAATCGGCATAGACATCGTCGCTGAGTATCCGCTTGCCGCCCCCTGGCATGATGTTGGCGTACATGGCGTCCTCCTTCTTCACCTTGTACTTCTCGGCGGATCCCTTGGGCTCGTCCCTTCGGTAGTGCTCGGAGGCCACCGTGTAGGGCAGGTCCTTGGGCACCACACACTCCCAGTACTGATCGCGCAGCAACTCCGGGTGCTCCTCGTGCATCTCGTCGACGATCATGTAGGCGGCCTGAAAGCGATTTATTGGCGAAAATTAAAAAGTGGATCAGTCCGGGGCTGTGTGGGTCGACATTTGGAACGTGCTCGCCATTTGCGATTTCAAGAGGAGCCACTAAACCAACCACCACATTGCGTCACATCAATTCAGTGGTGGTGGTGGTGGTGGTGTGGCCCACATTGAAACAAAAAATTAAAAGTGAAATTGTTTACAAGCGGTTTGGTGTTTATTTTGCTTTTAATTATTCCATAACACAACCAGGGCACAGCCCACATCGCGAAACGCCGAGCTCAAAATAATAATAATAAATAATAACAATAAAAGAAGCAAATAACCAAAGTCATTTGCTTAATCATTTGAGTGCGCGCTCGCTTTTCCAATTTGCCATTTACGAGCGAGTGGTCCAAGTGTCACGTCTGCTAAACCGGGAACCAGAGGTGTTGGCAGTAACCCCGGCAACTGATAACCGGGCTAATGCATGGGATGCATTTCCTCGACTCCACACACCACCAAAGCCGAGCGGGCCACAAAACAGACGGCACACACTCGCACTCGCACTCACCGAAAACAGTCAATGATAAAGCTCTACAAAAGAGGTTTCAATGTTTTCAGTTTGTATACGTATTTTGTCGCTTTTTCGAACAAAAAACCTGTTTTCAATTTACTTTGTTGCTGCTGCTGCTGCTGCTGCTGCCGTTGGGTTTTGTAAATAATTGCAAGCAACTTCGGGCCCCAAACACACGCAGATACAAACAATCTCCAAACAACAGCAACTCTGGGCTCCAAAGCCCCAAGTCCAAAACTTCAATCGGCATCAGCAGCGGAAGGGATATAGACGAACTGCAATGCCCTAATCCGGCCCCGGATCGGGATTAGTACTAGTTTTCACTGGTAAAACTCGCTGTGAGCCAATTAAAATGAATGCTAATTCATCACAAGCAAGTGCATAACTAAACGCTGTCAATGGAAATTTGATTTATGGCGTCAGATTAGCCTGCCAGACAAGTCTGTAATTGCGTTTGATTTAATTTAATTAAAGCCCACTCTCATTTAGTTTTAAACTAGAAATATTAAATAATGTTGTGCAATGCAATATAGTTGGGAATAATCTCTGTTGGCAGAGAACTTCTCCGTTCGGTTTAGTGGCAACTTGCGGGTCGTTTATATGGCTTTTTGGTTGGCTATGTGCAGAATGCCTGTTATTTTTAGCACGTGGCAGACAGACAGGCCACCCAGCACTCCCTTCCCTTCAACAGCCATCCAAGAAGTGGCTGACTCAGGCGATTATCACCTGAAGAGCGGGCAAAGATCTTTAGTTGGCTAGCACGCTAACCCAATTAGCGAATTTAGCTCTCGGCGAGGGCCGCATTTTAGCAGTCATAATACTTGGAAGCCCATGCCATTATAATTATGGCATACTACTCCTCGGCTCGACCGGCCACGTTTAAGTATCTGACCGAAGGTTTCGCTTAATAACAGGGAAGCTCTATTTCCAGGTATTTGCCACTCACAGAGTTGCCACCTGTTCGCTTCGTCTTTGATTTAATTACCAAATTTCTTTCAAAACATTTTCTCTGCCACCACCTGCTAAATGAATTTAATTGGGAGTTTGACGGGTTTTTTCCCTGCGAAATACGATTTGCGTTTTGGGGTTTTATCTCCAATTGGCACATCTCTAAATATGAGATTTCAATGATTATTTTATGGTAGCACACAGCGCTTATTAACAATTTTTTACACTTGATTGGCGGCCCAAAGATATGCACATGTAGGTGCCACATCGAGTTACGTAAAGAGCTGTGGAGGCTCTCTGACTCACCTTGATGTGCCGGTCAATGAGCCAGTTGAGCTCGATGTCGTCGTCATCCTCGCCAAAGGGATTGATTAGCACCTCGGCCACTTTCAGCCAGCCCACGTAGAAAACGAACTGCAAAGATTAATTGAAGGCGATAGGATCAGATACTAAGTTAATTGCGGGCAATTTCAGGTGAATTTGGGAACCATTTCGGAAGAATTCCCAAAGCCACTCCCCTTGCCACATTCACTTTGGGTTTGTGTTGTAAAAAATTAGAACGTATAAACATTAACAGTTAATAATAATGATAGCCAAACACTTGTCGCAGATACGTATCTGCCCCAACGGGGCTGGGAGTAATTTATTAGGCGAGGGAACGTGACCGCGAATCGTTTACATAAGGCACTTGAAATCTGTCCCCAGCAGCCGGGAACCGCAAAACCAAAACGGAAAACAGCAAAAAACCAAACAAAAAACAGTTGTAACTGGCCCCCCTATCATGATTATTGCACAGTATACCTATAATATATATATAGAGCATATCGCTAACAAGGTATAGCCATTACATTCGACCACTTGGCTCATTTGGCTAACAGTTTCAGCTTTTGTTTTCCCCTTTTTTATTTTTTTCGTTTTTTAGCAAAAGTGAGTAACAAAAACCGCAACAAGTTTTTAAACATTTACAAAACGCCGAGACGTGCAAAATTGACTGTGATTTATGGTAAATAAAGCGGAACGTGCAAATTAAGATAACTTCTAAACCGTCTTAAATTATACGAGAAAATAACATTTTTATTATGGTTATTTCGCAACTGACTCACCTGCAAGACGGTAAAGAGGGGAAAGTAGAGATCGGGATCTTCGCGGCCATTGCGGTCCAGGACATTTGGCAACATCTGCCGGCCCAAAAGAGCAGCAATGAAGTAGGTGTACAGCACCAGAGTGACCACCTAAAAAACGACTCAGTTACTATCCACCAAATAAATAAACTTTTCAGCGTTTAAGTTACAAATAATCTCTGGAATTTTGTTGAGAACTTGAAACCAACTCACCTGCGTGTAGACCAGAGGAACACAGACCGTATCGTAGCCGATGAGACCACCCAAACGTCTACGTATGTCCGAGAGTTCCACCAAAATAGTCTGCACAATGTGATCCGAGGCAATCAGGCCATCCTTTCGGGCCCGATTGATGATGTTGGTGGCCCAGACCAGGGGCATCCAGTACTTTGACATGGGGCTCTTCTGGTTGAGGGCTTCGAAGATCTTCATCTCGGACTCGTGCATGAGACCCGCATCCACCAGGTGCTGGGTGGTGGGAAAGCGGCGCTTTACGCGGAGCGATATCCTCTGGAGGGTAATCACATAGGCCAGAACCATGTAGCGCATTATGTTGCGACGCATCAGGCGACCTGTTTCGTTCTGGAGATTGCAAGGGTTTGTTTTGAGTAGATCCAATGAATTTAAGATGCAGAGCTTACATTTACACCTCCATTGGAGTTGGGAATGGCGGCACTGATGAACAGGGCCAACGTGTCTGGCCAGGGCAGGAGACGGTACTGCTCCCACCAGCGCTTCACCACCAGACTCACATAGAAGCCCAGCACAAAAGACATTGGTATGCTTTCGCCCTGCTGCCCAAAATACTGGCGTATCTTGTTGAAGATCCTGTTTGGCATTTAAAATAGAAATAGTTCAGGGAATTCAAGACCTATCCCATGATATACTCACGCCTGTTGGCCGGTTGTCAGGCCAAATCTGTAGATAACATTTATCGTGTAGTATAAGCACAGATACGCAATTAATTCCCGCCAGACCAATTTGTAAACACTACCGCGCCATCTGTCAAAGAGATTATTTCGAAATACTTAATTAGTTACTTGGCTTAAAACAAGAATTCGCCGACTTTGAACTGTAAGCAACTGGTTTTCGCTTATCGCAGCCGATTTCCTCATTCATTCCCATGGTTGATCATCGCGTTTCAATGTGGATTTCAGCTTAATGGGTCGCTGGTTCTGCAAACCATCTCGCATGTCACTTCCAATGAATTCGAATGACCCAAAGTGTGATTTGATACATTATAAATATATATAGAATGCTATGTTTTTGTTGGGCATAATGATTGGCATAACCGCTTTTGGAACTGGTACTATTCAGGCGGGAGGGGTCTTTGTATTTTGTTTGTTTTCATCAAGGTCCCTGCCGGGGGCTCTTCTCGAGAATTTAGGTTGCTGTGGCAGTAATATTTTTATTATACAAGGGAAATAAGGTAGTGTTTACCTTTTTTCTTCTCATAACACAAAGGAATTCTCCTGCATAAGCTTTCAATTAGTAGAGCCATTACAGAAATGCGTCTTATCAAGACAGTTCCCGCCTTTTCGCTATCGTTAAACTTTTTTCTTTCAGTTCTTTCTGGCTTGAATGGCTAAAACTGGAACTGGGTTGTGTGCACCTGGAACTGGAACTGGTAGTGAAATTGCTATTCTAACTGCCCGGTTACGAGTGACTGCACTTGCTGGAGCGAACAATTAAGCCGAACTGGGGTTAAAAATAAACACTCACTCTAAAAACAAAACAAAAAATAAAAGTGTATAACCTGAAACCAGATGTGGCTCAGAAAATTGTCAATATACGAGTATGTTTATGGGCGGGAACAGGTATGTACGAGTATATGCAGAGAGGTTCAGTGTATTTGATGTTAATTGCCCTGACAAACAATTTGCTAGGATGAGTCATTGGGAAAAATCCCCGCCACTGTGCTGGGCTGACCCAGATAGTGTGGTTAACAAAGGTGCTGTGTCTTTGGGAAACTTGTTTACTACCAAGTACTAACGTATATCATAAATAATAATTGCAGGTGTATTTTTATGGGTACTCACTTCCAGAGGATCTTCCAGAAGCAACCGAAGCTGCTTCCATTGGGCACTTCACCCGCGTATGAGACGGTCATTGTTTGCACTCGACCCTCCTCCTGTTACTCTGACTTGGTTTATTTTCTTCCACTTTATTTTTACTGATCTGGTTTTGTTTACTTTAATCGCAAACAATTTGTTTTTATTTTGCCGGCGCTAGGCCGCTGCCAATATGGAGAAGGCCGAATTGTTGCTGCTTTTGTTGCTATTCAATTCCGTAAGCGAATTTTCGTTAATTGTTGTTGTAGTTGTCGCGTCATTGAAAGCGGCGGAATCGACGTCGCCGCATTGACAGCTACATATAAAAGTTTGTATCTGTATCTCGCACCCGCAACTCTGTCTTTCCTGAAAACAATAATAAATAAAACTGTTGTACTGCCGATTGTGCGCATGCGTAACCTCAACAGAAGAGTCTTCAAATAAAGCCCTCAGGAAATATTTTGGCAACAATTTGTTGTGTCATTGAATTCATGTAAACAAAGCCCTTAGGCAGCAGAATGGAACATCAGTTTTTAAGGTTAAGATCTCCATAATTTCCGCCTTTAAAGCGGTGTAAGGGAGTTTAATATATCGAGTTTTCACTGTATTATTATAGGCTTGCAAAGAGGTGGGGTGCTGGCCAACACGCGCTACGTAAACCTGTAAAAAGCGCCAGTGCAATCCGTGCAAATAATACTGGAGGGCTGAAAAAGCTCAACTTAAATTCCAGCACGTTTCGAACTGTTAGCGGTGTTGTTTCTGTTGCTGCTGCTATTGCCGTTGTCCATTTTGTTATATTGTTAGTATTATTGTAAATTTAATTTGCCATGCACTTTCGGTCTGAGTGAAATGTGAGGGCTTTGAGCCCCAGAACCGGGTTATGGCCATATTTGAATATTTTTTTCACTTTTACGGAGGACACTATACACATTTTTATTGTACATTTCATTCGGTTTCACTACGTTTTTACGGTCTTCACCTTGTACGCGCACAATTATTACGGGTTCTCTTTTAAGCCAGATTTTTGGTTCAATTTTTTGTTAACACATGTTCGAGTGCTTGGAGATCACTTTGCTGCCAGGATTTCCCCAAAAACCGCAAAAAAACTGTGTACTTTCCTTAATGGCACCGAACAACTTGAGGCCGGGATTTCGGCTTTTTGTTTATTTGCTGTCTTTAATTTAATTTTTTTCTGAAGAAACCTTGGGATGGGCAAAATTCGGCAGTTTCTCTGATTTTTTTTGTTTTTTTTTTGGCTTTTTAGCTTTTTGGCCAGTCAGCGCCGCAAGTCTTTATTGTTTCCCGTTTTCTGTTTACTCGGGGGCCTGATTAATTCCGTTTATGTTGCGTTTCTCCCAAACGATTTTGATTAATCGAACCGAACGCTGGGCGGTCGAAAAACACAAATTTTTGAAAACGTATTTCCAACTGGGACGTGCAAATACGAAGAAGATTTGAAACCTGTTGCCCGGCGAGCAGTTATTCTGCTCCTTAGTGCGCTAGCAAAGCTGCAAATATTTGCATAAGCAGCAGCAGCGGCTCCAGTGGAGAACGGGTTCTCCGATGAGAGATTCCAGGGAAAGGGGAATGTCGTGGCAATTTTCACTTTAGCACGTTAATTTCGTTTACAAACACGGCAGGTGATCTGCGGGAATGTAAGAGCCAACCGGTTGTGCGCGGGGTCTAGGCCAAGTTAAGTCACGATGGCTTCTGATTGCCCACCCACCGAACGAACGCTGGCTAGGTAATTTCCAACAATTGAAGATGGATGCCTACGATTGTGGGATAAAGTTTTATTAATTTGTCGGATTTGTAATACATTTTCATCGCTTGAAACAACGAAAACCACCTTGGGCTGCTTGAAATCATCTCCGACAATTGCAAAACAATTAGAGATAGTCGTGATAGCCGGATAAGTTATTTATTTGCCGGAATGTTTGCTCCTTGGGCACAAATAGTAACCATTGACCCTCCTCCAAGATTTAATCTCAAGCGTCCGGCTCAGTGTGGCAATGTATTATCAAAAGAGCTAACAAACAACCCGTCAACCAGTCGCTGCAGCAGCTGGCAAACACACACGCTGCGTATGAGCGATATAATGAAATAATTTCGGGCCCAGACAGACACCGGGCAAAGACTTTGATTGGTGACGAATTCAGATGGCATACATTTCACTTTCTTCTGACGTATTCGGCGAGCAATTTGTTTACCAAATGAGTCAAGGCAAATAGTGTCTCGACCATCGTTTTCCATTCGATTGCCACTTGCACTTTTTCCGGCTTGTTTGGTTCCCAGAATAAAATACCTGTGTGCTGAATGGCTGCCTGGGTGGGTGGGTGGATGGTGGGAGTTTTCGGGCCTCATTAGCACACAATTAAGGAACGTAAATCTAGGCAGGGAGCAAATATCTGTTAGCATTGTTAGCGTTCTCCTCCAAGCTCATTAAGTTTTATTGAAGCGATTTAAACAGCACTTTTGGGAAAAAATTAACGCGTTTGTTAAATTATTAAAATTGATCACTGTGAATGGGCCAGTTAAGCGATTGTTTTCGGCATTGATGTCGATTTGCTGATGGTTTATTGTGTGAACAAAAAACATGTATCCAATAATGACCGAAGAGTTTTGCCAGCCACTTCATTTGTCATGCGCTCGAAGATTATACAATCGACAATTACTTCATTACTCCGCTATTTATAGTAATTTCTGTACATATTATATCTTTCTAATTGCTCTTCACTCATTAAGCCTGTTCAATTGAAAAATTGCATCCGAATTTGGCCTGGCTGGGCATTCGGCCGGAGACGCAAACCCAATAGAATGCCGATCGCGCACCTAAGCCGCTCAAAGCAAACGCAAAACATAAATAAAAGTAAACTTGACCAGTTGGGGGATTAGTTTACGAAGCCGCCTAGGCCATTTAGAGCTGGAGACACGCGCTGGCGTGCGACGCGTTTACGATTACAGATACAGATACAGATACCGAGATACTCGGCTCAGCGGCTACATGTAACTAATAGGTGCAAGATCATATGGGAGTTTTTTCAATATTGTTTCTATTTTTAGAGAAGGCATTTCTTTGCCTGTTGCACACACGAATTTACAAGTTTTAGGCGATCATTACACAGCAGCAGCAGCGGCAGCAGCAGCAGCAGCTGGGGCAAAAACTACAAAAGAAATGCGTCTGTTTTTGTGTTTAAATTATTTTGTTGGGGTTCCGCACGATCAACTGGCGAGCAGGGGGTACTTTTCAGCTTTCAGCTCCACCAGACTGAGGCCCAGCTCAGGCTATATCCACAACATACCGACAACGCGACNTCTATTTTTAGAGAAGGCATTTCTTTGCCTGTTGCACACACGAATTTACAAGTTTTAGGCGATCATTACACAGCAGCGGCAGCAGCAGCAGCTGGAGCAAAAACTACAAAAGAAATGCGTCTGTTTTTGTGTTTAAATTATTTTGTTGGGGTTCCGCACGATCAACTGGCGAGCAGGGGGTACTTTTCAGCTTTCAGCTCCACCAGACTGAGGCCCAGCTCAGGCTATATCCACAACATACCGACAACGCGACGACGGGTATACCGCTGGGCACTTAAAGCCCGACTGCGCTGCGATCTGAACCGATTCGATCCGATCCGATCCGTTCGATGCGATGCGATTCGATTCGATGGCAAAACCGACCGCCAAGCAACCTGACCGCTCGACAAACTCAACCAAACTGCGCTCCAGAGTTGGCCACGAGCGGCTCTTAACTCACTTTTTCCAGCCCGCTCGAAAAAAGTTTAGTTGGCAACAGGTAGGCAACCACGATCCGACGGTGAGCGGCTCCCCAACCATAGTATTATAGGTATCGGTAAAACATGGGCGCAGATTCGGGAGCAGGGGTTTCTTAATATATATTAATATCATAAAATAACTCCTTAATAAATTCGAAATTAAGAGTTAAAAACTGAAGTTTTTAAAGATTTCGTTGCAATTTTTTCCAAATATTTCTATCACTTATTAAAAAAGAGGTACGATGTATTGTATATCTATCTAATATACAATTTAAACTATATAGTTTAAATTGTATATTAGATAGATATACAATTTAAACTATATAGTTTTTTGAGTGTATAANATAATACAAAAGTGAAAAAAATAAATTATATATCGCAGTCTAGTTTGATAACAGTTAATTTAAATTTTTAGCAAAGAAACTCTTGACCATAATTATTTTTAAGAATTTGTTTCAACGTAACTCTATACAATATTATTGAATATAACCCCCATCCTGCACGCCCCTTAAAAAGGGGAGAGTCTGCAGCTTCTCTTTGTTTCAGCTCTTTTGGCCAGCTGTGTCTGAGAGCCCGGCTTGAATGGAATTTATCAGCTGATTCAATTTTGGCCTAAAGCGAGCGATCACTAGTAAGAGAAAAAAAAGAAAGAGGTAGAAAAAGTATAATACTTTTTAGAAATCGGGTATTCCTAGAAAAACACCTAATATTTCTGGATAAAATTACGAAATACGTCTTTCAAAATAGTTTTATTTGAATTCCAAAATTTTATCAATAACATTATTGCAACCACCTGGCAGCCTTATGCTCGCAGAGTATCAGGGCATACTTCCAGGCGAAACCTATTCAACAACACCCATTAAAACAAGATATATCTCATTCTTAAGCATACTTTAATTAATAAATTATCCATGTACAAAACAATTTCGAGCCCTAAAATAAATTAAAGAGTCTACTTTGACTTTTTGGGAGCCAACTTTTCCAGACGTTTCGTCTTGTAGCGCAATCCGTGCTCCATGTAAGTGAACGGAGGATTGGGTTGCGTTAAGCAGAAGTAAAGGCCCTTGGAATTTGCAGGATAAACCAGGCCAATGTTGATGGTGTTCTGGAAGTTGCAGTCGCTCTGACGGAACTTGGCCCAGCTCTCGCACTTGGTGGCCGGGATCATCACGCCCTCAATGAGTGCCTTTCAAATCGATTCAATTAATATCAAATTTGGGTTATTTAGGTACAACATTTTACCTCCATGAAGAGCACAAACGGGTACATGTGACTGCAGATCTTGGAATCGCAGCCGGGCTGGAGTTTCCGCCGCGGGAAGTAGCCAATGCCATTGGGATAGATGTCGATGTGTCCCAGCGGCACTCTCACCCCGAAAACATCGCCCTCGCCGTGCAACACCACCACCCTGGCGGCTACGCTTTGCTTCACCAGGATATCGGTGGTGCGGCACATGGTGGCCGGATCCACGGCAATCAGCTGGCCCACCACCTGCTTGGTTTCCTTTGCAAAGAGCTGGGCACCCAAGGCGGCTATGTTGGCGCCCACCGAGTGCCCGGCCAGCGTGATGTCCTCCGCGGGAATGCCCGCATCCTTGAGAGCCCGCAGGATCTTGTATACAAAATACCCGTGCACCGAGAGATGATGACGCACAGCATAGTAGAGTTGGGCCACATCCTTGGCAAAGTCCACCACAATCACGTTGAGGTCCCTCCGGCTGTTCTGCAGCAGGGTCAAGTGCTCCTGGACACTGAAGTAGCTGTCGGCCGTGTGAAAGGCGTTTACATAGATCAGGGTCTTGCGATCGGCCTGGATGTCAAAGTCCTTGAGTTGTCCCAGGGATTTAATAGGCAGTTCAACGCTCTGGTTGTTGAGGGTCATCACATGGAGGCGGGCATCGCTGGGATTGATGCCCTGGAACAAAGACATGACACCCTCGTCCACCGGAGCATCACCTGCTCAAGATATGGTTAGGAGTTGCCCAGGACGTACAAGACGGTTTTAAGACTTACAAAAGGCCCGCCATCCGCGATTGAGTTGCTCGGTGAGCAGCTTCAGGTTGTTTCTCTGCACATGGTCTATGTTTTGGCCAATCTTGGAGTTGGCATCTTCCAGGCCCTGGGTCCGACCCATCAGGCAGATGGCCGCGAAGATCTGGACAAGTTGTACTGCGCTCATCTGCATGGCGAACGGGGCTCTCGTGTCTGCTGCAGCTGACCATCAGCCGGGCACTTTTATAGTCAGATCTTATCGGGTCTTGCAACGCGAGACCCCCTTATCGGGGCAGCCAGCTGGCTCTGATTTCGCACGTCTTTCGAATGCTAACCCACCCAAAAGGTGGAACTGTCTGCGGGTTGTCTGTGGTTCCGCCCCGAAACCATCAGCCCGCCCGAAAAGAGTCAGAAGCCAACAAATGTGTGATAAGTCCGGAGATTTGACAATACATTTCTGCAATCTTGTAAGTGATTGATTAACCGATCGTGCCGTACAAACCTCTAGCCGCTTCATTCACATTTTTTCCGTCAATTGATTAACTTGTTTTGCCATTAAATATCTGCAGGTTTTTTTTGAGGGTGCTCGAAGACAACTAGGTGCTAAATCTTTATTCATTAAAGTGTATATTTCGTTTAGTTTGCATACAAAGTATTTGGTGAATAAGTTATGGCTGTAAATTTGACTAGCACTCTACGTGAGCGTCTCACAATTCAAAATTTACGCTAATGAGGTAGCGGCGGTTGTTGTCTGACTCCGATTTTCGATTCCCTTTGCAGGAACCTCTCGAGAGTGGCCTTAAAATTAGATTCCTTAAGTGTTAGATTCATGGGTGTCAGAAGGGAGCACGCTGCAGGTCGGGAAACAAACCAAAAACGTCAAAGACTCAATGAACACAAGAAACCACCAAAATAACAAGAGCGATGCCGGGTTGAACTTAAATTTTAAACAGTTTATTCGTGTGGGCACACAAAAACTAATCCATAAAAATAATAAATAAATGGAGAGGTGTACTAAAAATAAGCATTGGTAGTCAGAAATACTTGATGCTCTCTGTCAGTGGCATCGCTTCACTGGATTCTGCTCCCCCGCGGCTCTGAATTCGACTAAAATTAGCATTCCTAGGATGTTGTTGCCCAGCTCTGCTCTGTTTTATATTCCCTTGGGCGCTGTTTATGAGCCTGCTCCGCTTAGAACTTGAGTCCGGCCTGGACTTCGGCCATGATGTTGGCCGACTTCTGCAGCTGCTCGATCTCCGTGGCGGTGAGGATCTGCTTGACCACCGAGGTGACGCCGTTGGCGTTCAGGATGCAGGGCAGCGACAGGAACACATCCTTGTCAATGCCGTGCTCGCCCTGGAAAAGCAAAGAAATATTTATAAATTTTTAGAGGGTTTTATATTAGCTATTATGTTAGAAAACCCCGCAGAGGGGTTCACCCTCTTATGGCTTAGGAAACAATCAAATAAATAATGAAATTTCAAGTGTAGAACTCACCAGAACCGAGGTGGAGACGGCAGCCACGCTGCTGGTGTTCCTCAGAATGGCCGAGGCCAGGGAGGCAGTGCTCAGGCCAATGGCCCAGGAGGTGTAGCCCTTTAGCTTGATCACCTCGTAGGCGGAGTCCACCACCTGCTTGTGCAGCTCGTTCCACTTCTCTGGGTCCTCGCCGGTGCCCAGGATGGGGTTCAGCTCACGCAGGCGCACGCCGGCAATGTTGACGCCGGACCACACGGGCACGGAGCTGTCGCCGTGCTCGCCGATGATCCAGCCGTGGCAGGAGGTGGGAGCCACGCCCAGGCGCTGCGACATCAGGAAACGGAAGCGGGACGAGTCGAGGTTGGTGCCGCTGCCGATGACACGGTTCTTGGGCAGGCCGGACAGCTTCCAGGCCACGTAGGTCATGATGTCCACGGGGTTGGACACCATCAGCAAAATGGTGTCGGGGCTGTACTGCAATTGTCAAGGAGAAATCAAATAAAATGCCATGGAAAGCAAAGGGGAATGGTAGACCTACCTCCACCAACTTGGGGATGATGTTCTTGAGGATGTCGGTGTTGCGCTGCACCAGGGACAGGCGGGACTCGCCCTCCTTTTGGCGCACACCGGCGGTCACAATGCACAGCCGGGAGTTGGCCGAGGCGGCAAAGTCGGTGCTGGCCGTGATCTGGGGATTCTTGAGGAAGTTGCTGCCGTGCTGCAGATCCATCAGCTCACCCTGCAGCTTGTCGTTGCAGACGTCGATGAGGCACACCTCCTTGGAGACGTTCTGGGCGAGGATGCTGAAAGCGCTGGCCATGCCCACCTGGCCGATGCCCACCACGGTGACCTTGTGCCCGGAGCTGGGCAGCACCTCGGCGACCTGGGCCAACAGACTGTCCTTAATGGCGGCCATTGCTGTGGGGGGTAAATTAAAGAGTGTTAGGGGTTTGCTGGTGGTGATTTTCCCCATGGTTACCCATCATCAACACGTGCCGTCGATTCAGCCAAACAATCACAAATTTTTGGGGAAAACTCGCTTCCCCATAATAAAACACAGAGACTGGGACAAGCACAAACAGAGAGACATACTCGAGCAGCTTATTGGGCGTGCTTTAACCTTCACCAAGGTCGTATTAATGAGAAAAATGCGACATCGCCGCAACACGCAACCGGACCGAACCGAAAACATTGCCGAAAACATGACCTCTGCTTTCTCTGTGCTCTTTTATATATCAATTTACCAAGTGCCAGCGCCACATGACACTCGAATCCAATTACAGTATCTTCTTCCGCAAAAAAAATTTAATCAAACCTTCCCTAATGGCGGTTTTATCAATGCAATCGCTGCGAGACCTTTTGAAATTGATCCCCATTACTGATTTCTTGAACACTGCCAGCTATCTAATCTAATCAGCTTTGGGCTTAGCCACTTGGGCCACTATTGCCTGCCCCTGATGATCATCAGGATTATAAATACCCAAATTCTGTGAAAGCCTAATGAGGGTTATTGGCTGTATCTGCCATCATCGTGACGTAGGACTATGCGTCAAGCAAGCAATGAACTTGCAGGAAGGGGGCTCCAATGTTGAACGTTGCCATTAGTTGATTCTAGATTAGATTTTCCCAGATTAGAAGTGCATATTGGCGGGGCTTATCAATGGGAAAATATTTATATAAACATGTGGCTCGTTTTAATTAGAAAATGCTTCATATTGAGTGCTTTTCTCGTGGCTACGAGTGCAATTACAGAGGCAGTTATGAGTTTCATAAGGCATCTGGATTGTTTTCAATAACAAAAGGGTCGCACTTGGAAGAAATTCTAAAAAATGTTTTCTAGTTAACAAATAATGATTAATGGCTGAGCGTGGGTAGTTTATTTTTATGGGAAACAGATATATTATATATAAAATGTATGCCAAATAGAACTAGATGAAATAAGCTCTAGGAAAAATCGGAGACATTTTTTTAAAACTTTTGAAAGTAGCTGCAACTAATTAAGAGGTAATTTTAGATCTTCTGAATTATGCATCGTAATACAGCCATTTATCATCACACTTGTTGCAAGAAGGCGGAAAAACTTGCCTCAAAATTGGGCCTATCAAATGACCTTCGCTCAAAGTCAAACACTTTTGTTCCACTTCGGTGGCCCCCCACACGCACCCGAGTACGTCACCCCGGCCAAAACAAAATGCTCAAACAGCTGTTTGTGGCACGGCGCATGCTCCCCACCGAGAACGAAAGTGAAAGCCAGTGGAACGCCCAATTGGCGCCCGAACACCCCAACACCTTCCACCCACCAGCCAGGTAAGGAAGGCCCCCAGTTCCGGGTGCGATTGCGGAAGGCCAAGGGCGAGGTTCGGCTTGAAACTGGGGAGCGTTGCACTTGACCGCTGAAAGGTGAATGCACTTTCGGGGAAGATCTGATGCCCCTTTGCGGCCACCGGGCCACTAAATCTACTTCGATGCTTTGTTTGCATGCATTTGGTTGCTTACTTTTTGATTGGATTGGAATTTGCTGCGAATTCACTTTTTTCACTGAATTTTATTTTTGGCGCCTCTGACTCTTGAGGTCGTCGTCGACGTTCCGTTCACTTTGCGGGTTCGTTGCGAACTGTTTGCGCTCCACACGGGCTGCTTTGGAATTTAGCTGCCGCCGCGGCTGGATTTTGTTGCCTCCGCTGCGGCCTGCTCGCTCTCTGCCCCGGTTCACTCACACCCCTGTCTGGCGTGCACTGCAAGAAAAAGGGTACATGGACATGTCCTTCGGAGTCTACAAAGGGTTGGCAAAGGATTCACTTAAGGTTTCTACTTAAGGTTTCGTTAAGAAAGCTACATATTACAAAAGTACTTAAAGATTATTAGTTCAAGTACTTAAGTAGTTTTGTACTTTAACTACTT